>QEPC01007512.1:204698-232743 GCA_003113815.1 Sphenodon punctatus | reverse complement strand
CATCTGCAATTGAATCCTGACAAGACAGAGGTGATGTTGGTGGGCGAGGGCTTGGGGGACCTGGGGGTGGTTGAATCTCCTCTTGTTGGGGGGATTCGCCTTCCCATGGTCTCTCAAGTACGGAGTCTGGGTGTGCTCCTCGATTCGCAGCTCAACTTGGAATCCCAGGTTGTGGCCGTGGCGGGGAGTGCGTTTCGGCAGTTACATCTTGTCCGGTGGCTTCGGCCGTATCTCTCAGACTCCGACCTCGCCACTGTCATCCATGCCTTCATCACCTCGAGGCTGGATTACTGCAACGCACTCTACGTGGAGCTGCCCGAGAAGCTGGGCCGGAGGCTGCATCTGGTGCAGAATGCTGCGGCCCATCTCCTTACGGGGGCGGGTCGCAGGGCGCACATGACACCAGTGCTCCGGGCTCTGCACTGGCTGTCTATAAAGTACCGGGCCCGGTTCAAGGTGCTGGTTTTAACCTTTAAAGCCCTTCATGGCCTGGGCCCTGCTTATCTGCAGGACCGCCTCACTCCCCATGTGCCCGTGCGACCCTTGAGATAGTCCGTGGGAGCCTTTTGGGAGGTTCCCCGGTCGAGGCGGGTGGCAACCGATGTTAGATCTTTTTCTGTGGCCACCCCTGTGCTGTGGAATTCGCTCCCAGAGGAGGCTCGGTTGGCTCCCACTCTCCTGCTGTTTTGGCGTGTAGGTAAGACCTGGCTGTTCCATCAGGCTTTTGGCGAGGGGTAGGGTGGGGTTTTTCCCCACATATTGTAATTTTAAATTGTTTTAATTTTTTTTATATTTTTATTGAATGTTGTCTGCCGCCCCGGGCTACCCTGAGGGCAGGAGGGGTGGGATATAAATTTTAAATAAATAAATAAATAAATAAAAATTAAGAACGCCTGCAAGTGCATTAGGTTACTTTGTTGCACTAAACCTGTGAGTAGGAAGCTGCAACTTTTATTATTGTTAATTTATTTATTATTTTTATTCTTGTGTTTTTTGTTGTTGTCAGCCACCCTCATGACAATCACCTCATGACAAGTTCCCCTGCTTGACTGGGAACTATTTTAAAAAGCTGTCTAGGAAGTAAGATAGGGTCTTATTGATTTCTCTGTGCTTGGCTCTCAGTCAATCCAAAAGCCAGTATGATTCAATATCCTTCTAATAGCCCCATTAGCAAAGAAAAGAAACATCGTTCAAACTCAGCTACATTATTGAAAAAACTAATTTAATTTGCTATTATATCTGAATAGGAGCCAACACTAGCACCGGATTTTATTTCCACTCTCTATGGTTTTACTTAGAAATGTTCGTCTTTGTCCAGCCAGAATACTGAAACATCTTCTAAAAATTATCGGAAAACCAATTTACTGGTATTTGTTATGAGGGTATTTACAAGGTTCCCATTATTTCTGATATTTTCAGTGATGGTCGTAGGTTTAAAGAACTGCAACACAGTCTCTCTGAATAGGACGATTTCCCTTCTTACTAATGAAATGCTTTGTAGACAGGTTCACACTGAAATAAGCATGTTAGAACCTGGGTGTCATTTTCAACTCACTCTGTCCATGAAATCGAAGGTATTGGATGTAGTTTGGAGATGCTTTTTTCAGTTATGCAATTTGAGTACGCTGCGCCCTTATTTATCCCAGGCTGACCTTGCCACAGTGACCAGGCTTGGTTTTTGTAATTCCCTTTCCTATGGGCTTCCAGCGGTGCTTCTCCATTGCCTGCCATTTGTTCAGCATGCGATAGCATGGCTACTTACTGATTTGGGTAGCCGTGAACCTATTACACCCCTACCCCGTTCTCTGCATTGGTTGCTCAGAGCGATGGATTGAATTTAAGATTGTGCTGCTGATTTTCAGGGTCCTGAACAGTCTAGGCCCTGGCTATATTTGAGACCTGCTCCTGAAGCCTCACCCGGATGGCTATCTGTGCTCAGAAACCACCTGCAGTTTGGGGATCCTGCCATCGCACCTTAAACTTGCAGGTGATCAGGCCTTTGCTGTTGCTGTGAGCCACTCAGTGTGGAACTTGCTCCCTCCAGATGTTCATCTTAGTTCCTCCCTCCTCACCTTTAAAAAAACCCACCTGAAGACTTCTATATTTTCCAAATGCTTTTAGGATCCACTGCTGGTTCCCCTTAATGTTTCTCCTCCCTCTTTACCTTCCCCTTATAATTATTTTTTAATGGATTTCTATTTTAAATGAATTTTATACCGTTTTATCATATTTTTATGTTGTGAAGTGCTCCAAGTCTCATTTGGTGCAGGGGCACTATGGAAATAAAATTATTATTTAATATTCGAACAAACAAGTACCATCCCAATCATTTGTTAGGGTTAATCGTCTCTCCACTGAAGAGCTCAAACAGAATTAATTTCCTAGATTCCATCTGCTAAAAAAATACTTTCCCCGATACTTCTCAATATTCCTACACCAGTAAGGATCTTTGGTATAAACTTCAGGAGATCCAAGTATAAAGCGAACCCCTTTCTTTTAAACCCTACATCGACTCTGTTGCCAAATCCTGTCGCTTCTCCCTCCGTAACATTGCTAAGGTTCGCCCATTTCTCTCTGTCTCCTCTGCCAAAACCCTTGTTCATGCCCTGGTCATCTCTTGCCTCGATTACTGTAACCTCCTTCTCACTGGCCTCCCCCGTTCTCACCTTTGTCCTCTTATCTACGTCCAAAACTCTGCTGCCAGGGTCATCCACCTCGCCCGTCGCTTCGACCACGTGCAGCCCCTCCTCTCCTCTCTTCACTAGCTCCCCCTCCTGAACGAATCCTGCACAAGCTCCTAGTCTTCACCTATAAAGCTCTTCACAACCTTGCTCCCCCCTACCTCTCTGCGCTAATTTCCCTCCGTACTCCAGTCCGTGAACTCCACTCCTCCTCTGTCCCCTCTCTCACCCTCCCCTGCTCCCCAACCGCCTTCGTCTCTTTTCCCTAACTGCCCCCCACGCCTGGAACTCCCTCCCTGCCCACATCCGCCTCGCCCCCTCCCTTCGTACCTTCAAATCCTTCCTCAAGACCCACCTCTTCCGCTCTGCCCTCCCCGACTCCTTGCTCCCCTCTCCTAACTCCTGCGGATACCCTCCATCCAGTACAATCTGTTACCTGAGCTGTGTACTCATATCCTCACCACACGGACCAGCCAGCCATCATTCTCAATGTAACCAAGCCAAGCGCGGGCACCTGGTACCTCGCATCCTCGTGAATGTTACACTCCTTGTCTCTCCCTCTGTTCCCCTTCCTTCGTCTCCCCCTCCCACCTCTGTCTTTCAGATTGTAAGCCCTAGGGCAGGGAGCACGTCTATTCAATTACTTTGTAAAGCACCAGGTACATTGCTGACGCTATACACGTTTGCTAACAATAATAATAAAAAGAGCATTCTGTTGAGGCACCTTTATTATCCCAGAATTTTAGAGTAGGACGGGCCCTCTAAGGTCCTCTAGCCCATCTGTGTTCCAAGGCTAAGAAGCGATAGTAAACCTTAAATAATCTAAGGCACAAAATAAATTGCATTCCATTTCATTAACTTCCCCAGCTTCACTGAAATAAAATTAAATAATGCTTTACAAGAGAGAAAGTCATCTAATGGTATTCACTGCTGCAGGATATCTTTGAGGTAAGTAATCAAAAGATCTTTTTTAAAAAGCAACAACAACAAAAAAGATACTCAAATCTTCAGCTCCCCACTCAAGCAAGAAATCCTCATTAACTTCAAACTGGATTTACACATGGGAGAGGGCTGCAAAAATCAAACCCCAAGGAATCCTGCATGCATTAGCAACATCGGCATTATACAGAGTAGGCAAAGCAAATAAATAAATAAATAAATAAATAAAAAAAAAAAAAAAGAAAAAATATACTTGTGAGAAAATGCACACCTCTCTCTCCTCTATCTGTTATACTTTGTACAACTAGTTGGGTGAATATTGCAGAGAAGTTATCTTTTCCTCTTGAACATTGCATAATAGTCCATGCTGAGGTAGCCCAGCAGTCTGATTCAGTACATCAAATCCTAGGTTACAGACAGGGCTATAAAGGTCCACGTGCCTGCTTGCCTCTGGTAGGTATGCTTTTTGAGTTGGTGAGTGGATTTTCACACACCTGAGCCCCATTCCCACTGCAAGAACCAGCATGCTAAGTAGTCTTATGCCTGAAGTGTCGGATATTTATAATTTAGTGGGTCATTTAGGTTATTTATCATTTAGATCGTTTGAAAGCCTGCCTTGTTTCAATTAATGAGCTTTCAAAGGAAAACACACAACTTAGGAAAACCAGTACAGACCCAACACGGCTTTGTAACAAAAGCTCTTTTAAATGATGTACATCCAAAAATCTTAAGTCTTTTACAAACATTATTTAAGCTTCTCATTGCCCCTATAAAATACTAGAATACCCATATTACAGACAGAAATACTGATGCACAGAAAATGTTTATCAAAGCCTTTTTTACAGGAACATAGCTAGAATGGAATGGGCCTATGTGCAAGAAATGGACTTGCCCCACCATCACCATCCTCTCACCCCATCCTCCTCCTTCCTCTCCCATGTCCTTATTGCTGAAAACTGTCCATTTATATGGTAAAGACTCCAGAGACACTCCCGACACCACGGTGCCTCTCCCTCCCTCCCCTTGCTGCACCTGAGTCCTGAGGCTGTGGCTGCGCTGCCTCCCTTGTGCCGCCGCTGCTGGTGCTTGCTCCGTCCTGTGCTGTCTGCTGGGCGGGTCCCATGCACACTGAAGGCACTTCTGCTCAGTTCAGTCTCCACCCGACTGCACCACAATAGGACAGATTTGTGCCCCCGCCCACCCCACAAGCTTGAGCCCTGTGCCCCCGCCTCCCAGCTTGGACCCCGGGACAAATGTCCCTCCTGTCCCTATGATAGCTAAGTCCCTGCAGTTTTTTCTTATCCCAAATAAGTTCAACATTTCACAGGACAAGTCAGGGAGGCAACTTCAGCTTTACCTCCAGAAAAGAGACAAGCTTTTGGGTTGTCTGTTTCTTGCAATACCAATAAAATACAATGCAGTAGAGTGGTTTAAAAAACTCAATGCAGTCTTTGATACTGACATAAGACTTAGCCTAACTCCAGATGATCACATGGCATGCTCATTTCCCATGTCACTTGTCCATCGCAAAACTGCAATGAGTCTTGGCAGTAAGCATTTTAATTTTTTTTAAATAATATCAAAGAATGATGAAAATGTTTTAGCTGCTCCCCTTCATGTTTGAATCCCAAATGTATCCTGTCCAACTGTGCTACATAGTTATTTCAGTCATTCTTAATAAATAACAGTTGCCAGTAGTAGTTAAGTTAAGAGAACTGAATTATTTATAGTGCTGAGGAGCAGAAAGGTAGGTAAGATGTGCCAGAGCTTTGAGTAGTTCTCATTTGGAAGACACAGTGTCAACTCTTCAGATATTTTTTTCAGAGGGCAGGTGCTATAAGTGTTCGGTTCAAAATCTCAGTCTAAAGGTTTCCCTAAAGGGACAACAGCAATGGGGAGGGGGGGGGGGGATCTACCATCTTCCCTTTTATTCAAATCCCATTCACAACTAACCTGAGGCATGAGAGGGAACAAAGAATTGTACCCAAAGTTAGAGCAGATGTTGTTAAAGAAGCAGCACAAGTACAGTGTCCTCCTGTACTTCCTGCTGTTACATACCAAAAGTTGTTGGCTCACTCCCAATCAAAGATCTCAAAGCACTTCATAGCACTAAACACCATCATTTTCACACTCGCTCCATGAGGAGTTGCAGAGATGCATTATCCTAATTTTACAGGTATTTTTTAAAAGGTGAACTGACTCCCAAACAAGTTAAGTGGCACATTCAGGAGCACATGGCAGATCAGTGGCAGAGATGAACCAGTTACAGAACCAGAGGTCTGACTATCAGTCCCCTCTCACTATGTGGATGCCAACAGCTTTTAAAAGGCTGCATCGAGGAATGCAGGTAAAACAAAGGTGGTGATGACAGGCAGCCATTTGGTCTCCAAGCAGCTGAAGGGATAATTTTGAGGACTTCATAACCAAATTTGTTACAGAGTGGGAGCATGCCTGTCACCCTGTCCATGGACAGAAACTTTAGGGCAAGGGGATCTCAGACCCAGGGGCCAAATGCAGTTTTATGTGGCCCTGTAACCAGTTGGCCCTGTGCCGGATGTAAGTCGGTGGAGAATCCACTCCCAATCACTGTTCCACTCACTTTTCCCCTCACCAATGTGCCTTTCACATTGTGTAAGGAAAGTCCTTATACCTTCTCCATCTAGAATACTGTTCATTAAACCCCTTACCTTTCTCCTGTTCGCACCCCTAAAGGGCTTTCTGGGCACCTGTTAGTGCAGGCCCTGACAGCCAGTTCCCTTCGGGGTTTGTGGGTTCCTGCGGCCTAAATCATTCCCTGCCAGCCAGTTCCCCTGCTGGACTGAGGCCCCAGCCAGTTCCCTGGGCAGCAGCCGGGTGCGCTGCAGGGCTTTTGCACAGGCTCCCTGCCCTCCTTCAGCTAGGCCTTCAAGGCAAACCCCATCCTCAGGCAGAGCCGCCAAGTTTCTCCTTTGCCTCTCCCAGGGGTCTAGCCCTGCCCCGACACGTTTCCAATTCAGACTGACCCAGCTGAGGCTCAGACGGTTTGCAGAGCCATGCCCAGCTGGAGTCCATCAGCAGACCCCAACTGGCCTGATCACCACTTGGCCACTTAAAGAGCCAGATACTGCCAGAGTCCTGCTTGCTCCTTTAGGGCTGAATGCTAGAGGTACTTACTCCAGCCCCATGGGCCAGCTCTTGCAAGGATGTGCAATGACTCGGTCCCAGGCCCCTTTCCAGTTCCTCAATTTGACCCCAGGATCTAGTTCCTACTCTGAAGCACTGAAAACTGAGCTCAGGCCAAGGGAACAGGGAGGAGGGCACAGACACAAAGCTAGAAGAAGGACAGATCCATGATCTGAACCCTCCTCTTCCTGAGTGTACCCCTTAAGCACCTCCTCCCCCCCAACTTCTATTTGGCCCACGTACTATTTTTTTAAAGTGGCTCCTGAGAAGGAAAAGATTCTCTGACTGTCATTCGGCGCCAGGTTCAACACCGTCGAGAATGGAGCCCTGAACCCTGACCCCACATCAGACCCGCGCACGGCCGCTGAACTCGCCGCACCACCGCTTCCTGTTACCATGGCACCGGCAGACTCAACGCAGCGTGCCAATTTACCATGACTCTGGCCTGGAAGTCAATAGGCAGCCAGTGCAGAGTGTGAAGCACCGGCGGACTATGTTCTCTACGGCCAATACTGGTAAGCAGCCAGGCCACTGCGATCTGCCCCAGCTGCAGCTTCCGAACCATCACCATGGGCAGCCCCACGTACAGCGTATTGCAGTAGTCTAACCTCGAAGTGACTAATACATGGATGATGGTGAAGAGGGTTGCTAAACAGGTCCAAACTCAGTACAAAGGGAGTGTTTGTACTGGGAATGGCTAAAAGGCATTCATGCTTGAATACTGAATAGACAGCAGAAATCAAGAGAACTTTTATTTATATTGCTCTTTTCTGGGATGATTAAAGTACTGCAGGATAGGATGCACCAACTGCTTGGTTGTTTGAAACTCAGAAGAATGAACAGGTTAAAAGAAAAACTGCAAATGTTGATCGCTATTATCCAGAGTTTTGAGAAACCTGGGCCTCCTACCCATGGGACAGGGCCCCAGACTGCAGAAACAGGCAACAATACACAGCCCAGATAACACACAAATGAAAAACGCCACCTCTTTGCTCTCCACACTTCCCTTTCTGTTCAGTGAGTTACTCCCAATTTGCATTCTGATGCTTGTACAGACACTTGCCTTGACTATTAAAATAACACGTCAGCCACTGAATGACGACGGAGCTCAAACGCAAAGAAAAATTACGTTTGTTTTGTTTTTGAAAAATAAAGCATGCCCTCAGCCATCCAGGCACACAGAACCATTTAGCTTGCCTGCAGTGTGCATCTATATATAGATCTTTTGCGCACAAAGGTTATTTGGATTGATTGTGAATGAGCTGAGGATTTCAAACAAGCCTGCAGTGAATGTTATGCAATGTGGTTTGCTTTCATGCTTAAAGCTATAGAGGATCATCTGGAAAATGTGTTATAAAACGTTGACAATGTATTTGAATAGACTGATATGAGCACGCACACGCACACGCACACACTCTTCGGGCTCCGTTCTGGATATTATTTCATGGGTTGCATTATTTGTTGTAGGGAGGGAGCAATGTTGCATTAACTTTGTCAGCTGCCCCGAGTCAAAATTAAAATCGTTGCTTCACCTCACCCAAGGGATTCTCCTGTGAGTCAATTAAAGAACTACTAATTTCAGTAAATAAGCAACTTCTAAACGTAAGCAGAAATGCCTTAGCCCTTGAGACAATATTCAGAGAAGAAATCAGAGATGTCACTGGGCCCACCCAGGGATCAGACATGAACCAATAGGATGTAAGAAAGTCAGGCATGTAGCAACCATGGAGCAAGGGGGTAGGAGCTTTGTAAGCAGCCTGAGCACCACTATGAAATTTACAAGTGGGTAGGGGAGGAAGCTAAAGCAGCACTCTCCCCACTCTCTAAACATTTCCCAGCAGCGCTCAGGTCACTTGTGTAAAGGACTCCACGAAGAAGGATGTTTTCAAAAGCGGGCAGGGATGGAGCGCTGGCCTTGTCCCCAGCCACTGTTAAAATGTCCTTCCTGGTGAGGCTGCTACAGCTCCAGGGGAACTCATTGGGAGGAAGGTCGGTCCTACCAACTTTGCAGGGGGTGGTCAACACTGGCCAGGAGCCTCTCTTGGGAGCCCCAAAAGAGTTTCCTTAGGGCAGGATTCATAATTGGGACATGAGCGTGGAGTGGACTCAACATAGCCTTGCCATGCCATTAAAGTAAGCATATGTTGGGAGTCAAATGAAAATGGAAACATTTTTGTTTATTCCGTATTTCTTCTCTCTGACTAGGGATGTTACCTGCCTTGGGTTTAGTTTCATAAGTTACTGGCTTAAAGGCATCAAATTATGTTCCCGTGATTTTTATTTTTATGCAGGATAAAGAGATGCAAACAATGGTATCCTGGAGGATTAATTTGGGATCGAGCAACAAACATTCAAATCATAAGTCATCCTTCTCAAACAGAGCCGCCTCTATTTGAAGTCTTGGGAGCTGGGACTATAAATAATACACTTCTGGGGGCTGAGTCATCTTCACTGATGAGTAGGCTCAATGCTTCTCCTAATGGAATAGTGTCACCGTTATAATCAGCAGCTAAGAGTTATTTAGGAGTCACAATATCAATTACAACAGGTAATGCATATGCAGGAAGTAAGCGATATGCTGGCAGAAGGAACGTGGAATCAAAAAGTTATTTACAAAAAGAAAGCTCTGGAAACTAATGATAATCTTTGGTATTTATATACAGTCCTTTACATCCCAAAGCGCTTTCTAAATTAAATACAGTCAGCAGTGAAATTGCCACCATCTTTGGGTGAAAACCCAGCCGCTGATCAGCTGTCCACAGAAAAGCTATATAACTGTCATGGAGTGAAGAATATCTTAAAAAATCACCAAGGACCTGATAGCAATTTTACAATTATCTGCACTAGGAAGTAATAAAAAGGTGGCCAACATCATGTCGTGCCACAAGTCCTCAGAGAGTTTTAACCACCACAAATGGTCAGAATCTCTCAGCTGCCTTTGTCTCAGAAGGCAGTCCCTCCAAGCGTCGCTGCACTTCCTAGCACCATGCTGAGGTGCTGATTCTGCACAAACTTTGAGCTGAGAGACCCATTCTCTCAATCAGAATTGCCACCTCTTGATTGTAGGTCAAGAACTTCCCATCTGAGACCTCAGCAAGCACAACGATATCTCCTTTTTGTGCTTTGATTAATTCCAGCTCTAGATATCATTTCCAATAGACATTCCGGCTACCGTACTCAGCAGAAAGTGCTTTCCTATTCAGCAAGCTTTCCCCTCTCTGCTCAAGGAGAACCACAGCTACCTTAGATTTGTGTTGAGCAGTGCCATCAGCTAGCCTTGAATCATCCATAGGACCATGTTTCAACAAGAGAATTTGGTACAAACGAGAAATTTAATCCTGCTGGGACATTATTAAGGAGAACTTTGATGGATGGGCTATCAGTACAAGGTACCCAATGGATGTAGCTACATCTTCTAGCTCTCTAAAAATCCAAAGATTTATTATAGGCATCCAAAACCCAGTGCTCTAACAAGGGCACTGAATTAGCAGTCTTGTCTCTTGCCGTCTAGGACTGTTAAACATCACTAAATCTTGTTAGTAGTTTTATACAAAAGGAGCTGTAGGGCTTTAAGAAATGTGCAATGGGACCATCCAGTCGCCATCAGCTTCTCTATATTAACAGCCAGTCCCTGATTTCACCAGACGTTGTCCTGCATGGAGAAATCTTTACTAACAGTGGGGTGAGGAACCCATTGAAGTACAGCTTTATAAATATTTCGTATTTGAATATTTACAATGAGATTGGGAGAAGGGGTCTTCTGAAACAGTCTCCTCTCCAATGACTACTGGAACAAATATGTATAATCTTGATTCGTCTCTCTTGCAAATTTTGCCCTTTGTTGGGCAAGAAAACTGATTAAGGAAGAGAGAGACTTGGTACCGGGTCTTATTTGCTTCGGGAGATCCAAAACCACAAGGAAAAAAGATGGGGCAAATACCAGAGAGGCTCCAGAAAAGTGTGGAAAAAGCAGTACTGCCATGGGTTACAACTTCACCACCACAGGTGACCACTGACAGCAAGTCATGGCAGACCTGGCTCGAAACAGATTGGCAGCCTGCCAACAAATGTGATAGTCTGGGCTGTGACTTCGGAGGTTTTCCGAGATCAGAGCCCAGGCTAGCCACTGACACAACCTGGGGCAATCTCAGGCCAACATATGCGCAGGTGAGGTCCGAGCCAAAGCATGATAAAGCGGGCTACAGCCATGTCTGTTTTTACCCTAAGTGATATCTGTGGGAACTTATTCTTGTCATGCATTAGCCTGTGCTGGCATTGATTTGATACACATGCCAATCATGGTTTTTCACTCTTTTCCTAGCTGGCACACTCATCTTCACAGGTATAAAATCTTCCCTTATGTTCCATCGCGGCCTCTGAGATCGGCCGAAGGCACCCTCTTGCAAGTACCAACTGCCTGGGAAGTTCATACAATGAGGGCACACAGAGAAGTATTCTTGGTGGTTGCTCCACACTTATAGAACTCTCTCCCCTTGGAGATCTACCTAAGCCTGAGCCTGCTTGCCTTTTGGAAGGGATGCAAGACCTTTTTGTTTGGCCAGGCATTTGGTGAGCTAGGATAAGGGGTTGGGTGGGATGGGGTGGAGGGGTTAGGAAGAGGGTTGGTGGGTGGGGTTTAGGGTTCTTTTAATTCCTTTTATATGTTTTTCATATACGTTTTTATATGTTTATGTATTTTATATATTCATGTAAGCCACTCTGAGCCTTTGAGGGAAGGGCAGAATAAAAAAAATATGTAGTAGTAGTAGTAGAAGAAGAAGAAAGGCTTGAAGGCCATATAACTACTACTTACTATATGTTTTTGCACCATATGCATTCAACACAAAGACACAAGTGCATGGAGAAGTGCATTTATGTAATAATTATTTTTAAAATATGATAAGACACTGAAAAAATCAAGTCAAACTACAGGTGTTCACTGGTGGTCATGTTCCTTCAAAACATAACCTTATAAAGAGAGCAGAACAAGTGACAGTGTTTAAATATTTGATGAGGACATTCTTTAACCTTAAAGTTTCCTACCCAAAATGAATCCTGTACTTTCCAATTGTACTGTTCCAAGAATCAATCTGTTCCTCCCCTTGAAATGCCAAGCAAGAAGAATCAAAAGATACAGAATCATAAAACTATAGAGCAGGAAGGAATCTGTATATAATATATCTCCATTCAGAAAGTTTTTCACATTATACATTCTGTATACAGAGCAAGCAAATCAGAACGAAAGGAATACACACTCCTAATCAGACGACCACAGCGAATCTATCCAGGCCATCATCACTTCACAGCTGGCTAATACAACCTGCTGTCGTCAAGTATGGACTTGACTTATTTGGACAACAATGAAAAAACCTTATTTGCTAAAAAGTAAAAAATTCAACAAGTGACAGTATTCTGGCAAGACATACCAAAAAGCCCACTCAAGGTAGAGAACCATCTGTGACAACAAACAGAATTTTTTAATGTCAGGCTCTATTAGCAACACAGGGAGCAGAAATGAACATAATTAGGAGGGAGATCAATGTTGTGTTTCAGCTTCATATTACGAGTATTACCCAATACTGCAGAGAAGTAAAGAAAAGTTAAATATAAAGAACAATAATAAGTTGCATCCTAATATCCACTAACTGAATAACGCTGAACTTTCAAAAAAATTAAGTTACTTGAAAGCAGGTTAACGTTTATCTCATCATTCTCTTATAATTATAAACCCAAACAATAATTAGATATCCAGAAATTTTATAATCTCTTCCATCCCCACATACGCTTGTTAAACATTGTGTTACATTATGGAAGAGGAGTGGAATGCACACACACGTTGTTGGAACTATCGATTAGGCTGCCTCTGAGGGAAACCAAACAGATGTGGAGGTATGAAATTTCTGATGGAGGGGAAATACAATATGATCCACTGGCCTCATTCCTCTGCACAAATGCAGTTCCACTCAACAACAGTGTGGCTTTCAAAAAAGAGAAAGGAGCGCGAGAATATCCTCTCTACATAGCATAATACGGTGAATACTGCCAGAAAAACTTGTGAATGTTAAAGATTCTCTGAATGCTGGGTTTATTATTTTATATTTTAACTATCACTAAAATTCTTATTATGCCCTGAGGGTGACTAACCCTCACAACAACCCTGCAAGGGAGGGCATTATTATTCCCATTTTACACATAGGGAACTGAGACTGAGGGTGAAAACAGACATGACTCTAACCACCCTTTAACCACCCTTGGTGGTTATTTATTTATGCGGTTGCAGGGCTGCATAGGGCACCAATACAGCCCTGCAACATGCATAAATAACCACCAAGGGTGGTTCAAGGGTGGTTAGCGTCATGTCTATTTTCACCCATAGTCTGCTTTCATGTGAGATGATTTTTTTATGTAAATTTAATAGTACCAAAAGTTTCATGCTTGTGTGAATGTGCTTTTCCGCGTTAGGGTAAATCATTGATGCCAGGGTGAGAAAATAATACTTTTACAGTGATGGGAGTTAATCTACCGCACAATTTGGGACATGGGAGTGCAGTGTTTGTGATGGGTATTACAATGATGTGAAATCTGGAACGTGGGAACATTTGTATTATGATATTTCTGGATTCTGATATCACTTAAAACTTGTGTGAGAACACACCAGCAAAATTTGAAATGTGAGAAAGGTGTGCAGTGTTTTTCCCCCCCAGAAGTGGCAACGACGTGTGTTCACAACCATCGTGGGAGATACCTCCCATGAGAATGGGTACCGACTGTCTCCTCCCACAACTGGTGATGTCACAGTCATTCAAGGAATACCATGCATCACAGAAGATAAGGTAACAAGAAAATGGTCTGAGAGACAGCAAGTTGACCAAGGGCATCCAGTAATTTCAAGGTTAAGGTGAGATTTGAACCCTGGTTTTCCAGGTTCAAGTCCAACACCTTATCCACTAGGCTACACTGGCTCATGGCATATGTACAGAATAAACTCTTCATATACAATCTGATTCTATTGTGTAAGCAAATGCACCACACATACGCACGGAGTTTTACTGCTTTTCCAATGCCTGTTCCTGTGGCTCCCAAGACTGTGTGCTGAATTTAGGGTGCTCTCTTTTCCTATTCTGCATTCCCATTGACCCAGCAGTTTGAGAGAAGTGACATTAATACGGACCTGAGATAGGAAAGCACGGCTTAAATGAGATAGCTTACTTCATGTACACATCAAACTGAAAGGAAATGGCCACTTAATTTTTAAGATGTCAACTGCATGTTACCAAGCCAAAACACATGTGCAACACACACACACACACAGAAAATCAAAAGGACATTTTGAAGAAAGACACAGGGAGATTATTTAAACAAGAAGCACAAAGAAGGGCAAACAAGGGTACAATAACAATCGATTAAATCAAAGAATTATACCATGAAGGAATTGCTATGTGATATTCTGCAAAAAGAAAAGTGTGTTTTATGATCAATCTTCTCTCAACACAAACACTTCCAGCAATTATGAGCAGGATGATAATGGGAAATTCAAGTAATAGATGTGGGAGGACTCTGAAAGCAAGTTCTGGATGAGGTGAAATCTGTCAATAAACAAGCAAGGTGATTAAGTAATCCAATTTAGGGCAGTCCAGAAGCAGATGCAGACAGACAAAGTCGTAGAGTAGGTATATTTTTGTCAGGAGGAAAGACATCTTGTGGAAACATTTCTTTATAAAAAGACAAAACATGAAGAACTTAATATTTAACCACTTCCAAGAACTGAGCCACAAAGGTATGAAGAAAAGCCTGTACTGGAAACAGAGGTTTTTTTTGCTACATTTGGTTGCAGAAAATTGCTTCTATCATCCAACTGTGTCTAGCATAACAACAGCCAGACAGCACTGAGAGCGCCTCAGGGACAGAGGCTTTCAAAAGAATATACAGCTGCACATCAATGCACATGCAAGCATTCGTATGATGCATGGAATCGGCTCTAAAGAGACATGGTGGCAATCAACTGTAAATGTTTAGAATTAGAATATTTCTGGACCAAGCAGAGAAAAATCAAGAACACAAAATGCAGAGGTCAGAGACAGGGAAGGCAAATTTTCTAGCATGAGGTATCCAAATCACAGTAGTGATTCTTTAGACTTTGCTATGCAATACAACACTTAGGACGAAGGAACTGGAGTTAAGAGATCTGGGTCTGTTATTGGCTGTTCAGGTAACATGCAACTTTGAGCAAGTAATTTAATCTCTGTATGAGCCAACCTCTCTTTAAAGTGGAGAAAATACTTAAGCTTAATTCAGTAAAGCACTTTCAGGGCCTTGGGAAGAAGGTCATAGGAAAGGCAAAGTATTATTAGTTACAAAATTAAAATTCCCAGTAAACTGGGGTCTCACTGTGGAACAAATACCATGCAGTCCACAAAATAGATTTTTGGAAGGTTTTGTGGCAAGACAGAGTGCCAAATCAAATAATTCAGTCATGCTCTCTTTACCGTAAAGCAAGTTTTTCTGTAAGATGCTTGTAAGTGAATGTCAAAATACAGTGATAAATTCAATTGACAATGAAAAACAAAATTATTATTATAGGCAAGATGCCATAGGCAAGATGCATTATATACAACAGAGGTGGAGAACCTTTTCCCTCTGAGGACCACTTTGAAAATTAGTACAAGCTCCAAGAGCAGCAGAGAAGTTGGGGTGTGGGTGCTCTAGGTGTGTACTCAAGAAGAGGAAGGTCTAGATCATGGATCTGTCCCTGGATCTGTCCCCTGTCCTTTATTCGTGCCTTTATCTCTGCTTCCTTCTCCTGAGCCCGGGGCAGGAAACGGATCCAGGATCTGGAAAGGGGCCAAATAAAAACTAACCATGGACCACATTTGGTCCCCAGGCCTGAGGTTGCCCTCCCCTAATGTACAACCTAAACATCCAATATTTGTGATAGGATTTACTCGTTTTATCAGGTGATCTCTCCCTCAACCTTTTTCTAATACTACTGCTTCTGAGGAAAAAAAAAAAAGTAAATATTCAAACTTCTAATTTCACTGACCTCTCTGCTTTTCCTCAATTCCTGTACATGGTCATTCAGAACACTTGTCATTTTCCCCTCTCACCCCACATTAGTCAATGTCAGCTGCTTTTATGAACCAAGCCCATCTGAGCCCCAGGTGAGATGAGGCAAATAGGCAGTTGCTGCAATAGTGAGAAGGTTGGGTACAGTATGCTGAAAACCAGATAGACAAGTATATATACTATTAAAGAGAGTATTGCGGCGAGAGCTAATGGAAAACTCAGAAGAGTGTGCAAGAGCCAACTAGGATTCAAAACCCTGTATGAGACACTAAAAATTAATGACTAGGGGTGTCAACAAAAGAGATGATAGCCCCCTGAAGTCCAGGTTAAGTCCATGAGCCCCCACTCATATGTATAGAGTGTAGAGTCAAATAAATGGGCAGTTCCCTTCATTTATTCCTATGCGTTCAGGCAGTCCCACCCCGCCTCTTGCAGCCCCCACTGACAGGTTTAGCGTGACAAGCCTTATACATGGGCAGGTGTTCCTCCCTACTGCACTCTGCCCACCAACCGCTCCCTTCTCTGTGTCCCGTCTCCTAGGACGACTCTCAGCCATGGTAAACCATAGGAAGAAACCACATCAGTTGTTTCTTTTTTCTGGGTACGATGGGGGCTGCTATCCCCGCCCACCCATGGAGGTTCATGCCTGGGTTTATCCCTGTGAGCACTTGGTGGCTGAGCACTTGGTGGCTGGAACTAATCTTTTGCTACGAATATAATGATGAGTTTACTGAGGAAACCGCATACTTTATTGAGTGCCTAATAGTGAACATTGGAAAAGAGAGTAAAGATTGAAAGCGAAAGCAATTAGTCTTTGCATGTTGTCACTACCCGGTTCCTCGTATCCATGGCTCACAGCGATGTACTCCTCACAGCAGCACACAGTTCTATTGGGGTCTTGCTCACTGTGGGGCTAAAAATCCCTCTCGGTTCGCATAAAATTCCCAGTCAAACATGCACCTCTTGTATCCCTCTCTAGTATCTTTTGCATTACCATCTCCGTACTCTGAAATACTTGTTTCCCCAAAGAGGTTAATCGCTGCCATCCAATCAAGGCACTCCCGATGGCCCCATGTGTATCCTTTTGTTGTTAAGGGCAGTGATGAGAAAAAATGGCAGGGAATGCCCAGCTGTCAGCCTCGGTGGTCGGGGCGGGGGCCAAGAGGGCTCCAATTCCCCCTTCTGCCACTGTCCTGGGCCTGCCGCCCTGACCAGGGTCCGCGGCAGGAGACGCGCCGCCACCACATCCGGTTGCCGAGGCAACCGGCTCCAACGCGGGCAATGCTGCATGACCCCTCGTGACCCCGCAGGAGGCAGAGTCGCATCCAGAGCCGCCGCACGTGCCTTACGCTTAATAAGCTGGTGCAGGGAGCTTCCCGGCGCTGGTAATCAGAGCTGGAAACTGGCCACTGAAGTTAAGTAATTTGCCGTGTGTGAAGCGCAAGCAGCGTGCTGTGTTTGGAAGGGTGTTTGTGCATATTTGGGAATTGTGTTGGGGGAAAGGCTGCTTCCTGGTGTGATTCCTCCCTCGATGTGTAGAGTCTAAATCTGTGCATGTGTGAGAGAACAAGTGTGTGCATGCTAGCCCCTTCCCAGGGGCCCCTTCCCCCAGTCCCGGGCATGTGTAATCCCCCTCTCTGTTCTCTTGCCCTGGGCCCTCACCTTTCTCCCTCACTCCCGCCCACACAGACGTTCTGAGCCTTGTGCTCCGCTGGTGTGCGTGGACCTGTGGTGGGCTGTGTCAGCCCTGGTCTAGTCTCGTGCTCTGCACCCTATGATGATAGGGGCCCTGTCTCTGTGAGATGTATCAGGCCACACTACTATCCTGACGGGCATTACCCCCCTCCAAGTCGGGGGCAGAACACTTGCGTGAACCTAGCGTGTGTGTTGGGACTCTCACGCCCCTTCCACACTGACACCAGCCTCCGTTTATGACTGCCCTACTTCTGGCAGTGCACAAACATCCAAAACAGTCAATCTCATTCACATTTCACTCTCTCACCTCATCTAGGGTGACCACTCTTGCATTCTGCTGAACTTGGAACTGCAGCCGAGTTGCATAGTGTCTGCACTCCATCATGCATACATTCAACCCCACTGCGTGTATGGGCCACATGAGTGCATAGGCTGTTCCACAACTTCTCTGGGCCCTGCACACTGGGCAGCTACAGCATCCACAGACGAAAGCCAAAGCCATTTGGCTTTCCCGGACAAACAACCCACAGCAATAGCTTTCTATGGCATTATGATGCCCATGCTTGTTGCAAGCAAGAACAGTTACTTTAAAAAGATAATATACGAGAAGCTCTGCTCCCACGTTAATTCTGAACACAGTGAACTCCACTGCTTTTCATACCCCTCCCACCTGCCCATTTCTTAGCATTAAGTAGTTCCTCCCTCAATTAAGAATTCCATACTTCCGTAGTGCTAACTCTAACATTTTTAGATGAATTGGCATGTGTACTGATGTGCTTGTGACAGAAATGTCTATATAGTTTAAGAGATGGTGCAGCAACACAAACACATACCCAGCATAAGCTTTGCAAAAAAATACCAATAGTCAGTCGGTAACCAATAGTAGCTAATAGCAGTTCACAGTCCTGTAAGAACACATGACCAATAGTGGCCAATCCTAGCTAGACAGATACCCAGCTCTTTAAGTTGTTCCCAACATTTGTCGCATGGTCTACAGAGCTCACAGATGCCGGTACCATAGTCACAGAGAAGCATGCCAAGAACTTCTTGTGATTGTTATTGTGCTCCAGACCTTCCTTTCTGCTGCTGAGCAGTACCTTCAAGTGATCCAACAGAGCCAAGCCTTTTGCCATCACTGGTGTGATGTGATGTGATGTCAAGGCACAGAAATGATCTTGTTTAATCTTTGGCTGGGATAGTGGGGCACACCACACAATGGAGGCGGCTCCTGCTTTAGTGCTGTGCAGTTGCACTACCCTCCAGCAACAACAGGCCACGCTGGGGAGGATCAAAGTCATGCAAGGGGAGCCGTTGTGTACAGAGAGTTACCTGTTGGGAGATGTGGCTTTCATCACCGATGCGTCTGGGTGAAAGAGAAAAGCAGACTGGTGGGACAATGTGCTGTCCTTGTGGGGAGATGCTGAGCAGTCACAAACCTCAGGAGGCCCAGTCACCTCATCCTGCAGATAGCCAACATCCTCAGACCTCAACTGGAGAAACAGAACACGGTGATGCGGCTGCCCATACCCATGGAAAAGTGCATTGCCATCACTATCTGGAAGTTCACCACTCCAGTCTCCTACTGCTCTGTCGCCCAGCAATTTGGTACTGGAACCTCCAAAGCGGGCACCATATTAGTGGAGGTTTGCGATTGTGGAAATGCTGCTGGACCAGGTGGTGCAGTTGGCTGACCCTGTGGAGGTAATGGAGGGCTTTTGCCAGGAAAGGTTCCTGAACTGCAAAGGGGCAATCTATGGGAGCCATATCGCCATCATCTGCCTACCCCATAGCAAGGACAACTAACTGAACTGGAAGGTTTTTTTCCCTGTAGTTTGCTAGGCCATACTAGACCACTGTGCCCGGTTTGTGGATGTGCTGGTCAGGTTGTCCAGGAAGAACCACAACGCCCACAATTTCCATCAATCCCCTTTCTTTGGCCATGTGTGCACTGGAGACGGTGGACCCTCTACAGAAACATGAGGTGCTCATAACTTGAATCTCCCCCTCCAACTCTGTCATCCCAGCTACCCTCTCCTTTGGGGGTCTCTCCTTTTCTCATCAGCCATGCCCCGAAGGCTAGGGTGGTAGCTTGGGCCTCCTCCTCACTAACTCCTGTCAATTCAAACCACCTTCTCCTCCCCCCCTTCTCTCCTTCCCTTGCCTTTGAGGCTCACTCTGTACGCCTCTACTCCCCGCTCCATCGCCGTGTTGCTGTCATCTACCGTGCCCCCACCCCCCGGCTCTCTCTCTTCCTTTCTCTCTGAATTTGAGTCCTGGCTCACTTTCTTCCTCTCCGATGATACACCCACTCTCATCCTTGGTGACTTCAACATTCACGTTGATGTCTCTTCCCAGGCCTCCATCTCTCGCTTCCTCTCCCTAGCCTCCTCCTTCAACCTCCACCTTTGGACCAACTCCCCCACCCACGCTAACGGCCATTCTCTTGACCTCGTCTTCTCTAGGAACTGCTCTGTCTCTGATCTCTCCTTCGATCCTCATACAATCTCTGACCACTTCCTTGCCTCTTTCAATGTCTCCCCCTGTCCCCCTTCCATGACCTGCAGGCCATTTACCCCCTGGACTTTGCCTCCTCTCTCTTCCCCCCTTCAAGACAGTATTCTGCTCCTCCTCCCGACTCCGCCATTTCTGCTTTCAATGCCTCTCTCTTTCACCCTTGACTCCCTTGCCCCCCTCTTCTCCCACCCTGCCTGCTCCCCCAACCCCCAACCTTGGCTCACCCCCAGTATCCGCCGCCTCCGCTCCTGCACCCGTGCTGCTTAACGCCTCTGGCACAAATCCCACTTTCATGCTGACTTCCTTCACTTCAAATTCTGTCTCTCCTCCCTTACTTCTGCTGTCTCCCTTGCTAGACAGAATTACTACGCCTCCCGCACTGAGCCCTGTTCTCAGGACCCTCGCCGCCTGTTCTCCACCTTTGACTCCCTCTTCAAGCCCCCCTGTCCTCCTCCCTCTTCCCTTTCTGCTCAGGATCTTGCTTCCTTCTTCACCTCCAAGATAGACAAGAGCCACTTCAACATCGCTTCCCACTCCTCTCCTTTTCCTACTCCCTCCCCTCCCCTCCTGTCCTGTCCTCCTTCCCTCCCACCTCCCTTGAGGAAATTGCCTCCCTGCTCTCCTCCTCCAACCGTTCCACTTGCCCCCTTGACCCCATCCCCTCCCGCCTCCTGACCTCCATTGTTTCCACTGTTGCCCCTTCCCTCCTGCACATCATCAACCTCACCCTCTCTACTGGCTCCTTCCCATCCGCCTTCAAGCACGCCACTGTCTCTCCTATTCTCAAAAAGCCCACTCTTGACCCCTCCGACCCTTCTAGGTTCCTGTCTCACTCCTTCCTTTTGCTTCCAAGCTTCTTGAACGCATTATCTACTCCCGTTGCCTTGACTTCCTCTCCGTCAACTCCTCCCTTGACCCCCTCCAATCTGGCTTTTACCCCCTTCACTCTACTGAAACTGCTCTCACTAAGATCATCAATGATCTTCTTGTGGCTAAATCTAATCACCTCTATTCCATTCTTGTCCTCCCTGACCTCTCTGCTGCCTTTGATACTGTTGACCACTCACTCTTGCTGGATTCCCTTCACTCCCTTGGCTTCCGTGGATCCGTCCTCGACTGGTTCTCCTCCTACCTCTCTGACCTCTCAATGTGTCTCTTGCCAACTCCATCTCCTCCTCTCTTCCACTCTCGGTTGGTGTTCCCCAAAGCTCTGTCCTTGGCCCTCTCCTCTTCTCTATGTATACCCTGTCCCTAGGCAAACTCATTGCCTCCCATGGCTTCCAATATCTTCTCTACGCTGATGACACTCAACTCTATCTCTCGACTCCCTCTCTCTCTCCATCTATTCAAGCTCGCCTCAACAGCGGTCTCTCTGACATCTCTACCTGAATGTCTCAACGTCAACTCAAACTCAACATGGCTAAAACTGAACTCCTTACCTTTCCCCCTCATCCTACCTCTCCCTCTTCCCTGTCAATCCTCGTCGATGGGGTCACCATCCTTCCCATCCCCCAAGTTCGTTGTTTAGGCTTCATCTTTGACTCGCCCCTTTCTTTTAAACCCTACATCAACTCTGTTGCCAAATCCTGTCGCTTCTCCCTCCAGAACATTGCTAAGATTCACCCTTTTCTCTCTGTCTCCTCTGCCAAAACCCTTGTTCATGCCCTGGTCATCTCTCGCCTCGATTACTGTAACCTCCCTCTCAGTGGCCTCCCCCGCTCTCCCCTTATCTCCGTCCAAAACTCTGCTGCCAGGGTCATCCACCTCGCCCGTCGCTTTGACCACGTGCAGCCCCCTCTCCTCTCTTCTCTGGCTCCCCCTTCCTGAACGAATCTTGCACAAGCTCCTAGTCTCCACCTATAAAGCTCTTCACAACCTTGCTCCCCCCTACTTCTCTGCGCTAATTTCCCTCCATACTCCAGTCCGTAAACTCCGCTCCTCCTCTGTCCACTCTCTCGCCCTTCCACGCCTCCCCTGCTCCCCTAACCGCCTTCGTCCCTTCTCCCTAGCTGCCCCCCATGCCTGGAATGCCCTCCCTGACCACATGCGCCTCGCCCCCTCCCTTCGTACCTTTAAATCCCTCCTCAAGACCCCCCTCTTCCGCTCTGCCCTCTCAGACTTCTTGCGCTCCTCACCTAACTCCTGCTGATACCCTCCATCCAGTACAATCTGTTACCTGAGGTCTGTGTACTCATATCCTAACCACATGGACCAACCAGCCCTTATTCTAGATGTAACCAAGCCAAGTGCGTGCACCTGAGACCTTGCATTCTCGTGAATGTTACACTCCATGTCTCTCCGTCTGTTCCCCTTCCTTCGTCTCCCCCCGCTCCGTCTCTCAGATTGCAAGCCCTAGGGCAGGGACCATGTCTATTCAATTACTTTGTAAAGCACCAGGTACACTGCTGGTGCTATATAAATGCTTGCTATAATAATAATAATAATAATAATAATTAATAAATGCCTGTTGTTCTCAGGGACCCAGCACAAAAAAAGTTACTGGGAAGTAAAGTAATAATTTACTACCGAGACATAAGCACAATGTAACAATATAAATTACTATATTAAAACACAATGTCAGAACTGTAAAAAGCATTGCCAACGTGTTTCGAGGCAAAGCTCTTCTTCAGGGTAGTCTTTCTAAAGTTATAATATAAAAAACAATACTGGATGCCAACACCATCTTTGGTCAGATATGGCGACTGCCATTTTGAGTGCTTGAAGGTTTCTTTGTAGATCTTTTTGATTGTTTGAAAATAGAGGTGGCAGCTTTTGTTTAATAGCCATTTGGGGCCACTAAGGATTTCTGCTCTATTGTCTCTGTCTCTCTATTGACCAAAGGTATTGTTGCAAAGATCTATGCTCTTAGGCTTGGTACAGAACAGCAGATGGAGGGGCACACTATGCAAGAGGTGGATAAGAGATATAATAGAATGGTCTGGAAGGGACATACAGATGCTGAAGCGCACGACTGAGCAAAATGGAAAGTACAGTACACCGGACTAGTTGTTGCTGTGCTATGTGACAAAGGAAGGGAGGAAACAATCAGAGTAAAATCTGTTAATATTAATGAAGCTGTTCCGAGCTGACTTAATTGGACCCACCACCCACTCTAATGTTTGCACACAAAAGGTTCATTGCCTGTTTATTCTAAAATTTAAAAAGTAATCTAAATTAGACTAAAACTGTAGCAAGGTCAAATAAAAAAAATACAGAAGTAGCAATGCAAGCTCCTCAAAGATTAGGGAAATTAAACAAGCATATAACATTTTAAGACTGCTATAAAACAAGAATAGATGGACAACAAAATCTTCCCCTTTAAGCAGAGCTGTTTGTGTTTTCTGATGCTCAATCTGTTCCTTGTTATCAGGGTTAGGTTACATAATCAGGCCGTGCCAGATTTCTCGTAAAACAACTCGTTTTAATGTTACGTTTATTAGTGCCAAAACAGAGCTTTAAAACCTCCTCAATCCCTAAACAACACACTGTAAAGCTGTGGTTTAAACTTTCAGGGTATAATACCCAATCGTCAAGGATGCTTGCCTGTGGGTTGGGTGGAAGAAAGACATCTACGACAATATAACAGATTCCCAGGCTCCTAAAACCAAAAGATGGAAACAATGCACATATGATAAAAAGACAGAGCCTCTCGCTTCCTCCCACAACCAACCTCCTCCTCCTCTGTTAATATTCAAGACAGGCTGCAGATTTTCGTACTCAGGGACAAACTGTGATGAGGAATTCTGAACTGCCTAGGCTATTTGTTTATAGCTGGATATTAATTTCATGTTATTTAGCAGAGTCTTGTCAAAAGCAGTTCAGTACTTGCCTATTTTTCATGAGTACTCTCTGCCATGGAGCTATGAGTCACCATCAATTCATTATATTGGGGAAAACGTAAGCTTAATTTAGAGGACTCAGAGGAGCACATTATAAATTTCTTTCAGGCCTCTGTTTCCGCAGGGTTAAACCTATAAAGATTTTAGACAACTGTATCATGTTACTAATTTCTGCCGCCCCTCCTCCCCACTTTTAAGAGAAAACTGCAGAAATTCTATAAATCTTAAGCTGGATGAGTCATAGACAGTCACTGCACTTAGAGGAAGAACTGTGAATATTTGGACAGTAGTTACAGCTAAGGCACTAAGATATTTTTGCAGCATAGCAGACAAGCAAATAAATTAATTGTCTGCATTTCATCCAGCAAAAGGGGAGGGAGAGAGAAAGACACAGACAGGAAGTGCTTAGCACTTCATAACAGCCGAGAATTTAGAACAATTTCTTATATACAGGCTAATCTTGTTACCCCAAAATGTTTGTTTTGGTAGCAAACTGAATGGGTTAAAGAAGAGACACAGTTTTCAGTACACAAAGTACAGCAATGCTTTCAATTACAGGCAGTAGCAAATGCATTCATGGCTTCAATAGATGCATTATGAAGCCCAGCTACATTTTTTTCAGTCTGTGCAATGACTTTGAGATGTCCATAGCAAAAGAGGGACATTCTAAGGAACAGAAGTGCTGCCCCCCATACAGGATTGTTAAATATCTGCTTGACCTGCACTGAGCCTCATTTGACAGAAAGAGGGGTGCTTTATAGCTATTATTATTATTATTATTAGTGGTGTCCAATGATGGTATAACCATATTATATTTCTTTTAATATATCTTCCAGGAAAACCTTGGAGCTGATCACATAAAAATAATATTTTTACTTTCTGGTTAATTAAGGATTCAAGTGGCTCAGTCAGTCTGATATACATTAACAAGGAAACAAAGTATGTCAAAGAGTCAGAGAAGGAAACAATGGGTGGTGATCTTCATAAATTAGGCATGACCGGGATTTTTCATGCGCTTCCCATTGCAAGGTCTGGGTGTTCCCCAAGAACTACAAAGCTCCTTCCCAAAATGCACTCTTCTCAAAGACGGTGGATTTCTTTTGTGCACAAGATGAGGCCAAACATGGTAAAGAACAGTAAGGATCTTTTTCACATGCTACATTAGTGGTGAAGATACTATAGTATCTCAAAGAAACTCTGTGGTGTTCACATGTTACATAAGTTGTTACAAGTGGCAATACCAGTTACTCACTTCTCCTGAAGGGCAGTGAGTAGTAATAACACATGAGTGATTTGGATACCTTTTGAAGTGTGTGTGAATGCTCCTGTGTGGTAGTCTGTCCTCAAACCTGACCTCCCAACATCCAAGTCTCTCTCATGACTTAGTTCCACTTCCTGCTTCTCCTTTCTCCATAGCCATTTCCTGAACAGTCAACCTCTGAACTACACAGGCAAAAAGAATTTCTCTCTCAGCTGAAACCAGGAACCTTCTCCCCACCCTGAGTCACACTGGAAAACATAAGATGCTCTATGTGCTAGAGCATCCTGTAAAAGGAAAAGAGCATCAGAACACTCCACAGCGGAGCGGGGCAAGACGAGCCTCTCGGAGCTCCTCACAAGAGAGGAGCGGCTTTTAGAGCGTTGTGCATAAACGCTGAAAGCCCTTCAAAGCCCCACAGCAGTCACTTGTGGGGGATTGCCTGAACTCACTCTGTCAGACTGTATGAGAGGCAAGGGACATTGGGCTGATGAAAGGGGTAGGTGGACCAGAAGTGGTTTGTGGGCTGGAAACTCCCCACTCCTGGCTTAGATCATTCCCACCCCCACCCCCCCGTCAGTTACACTAGTATAGGAAGGGCTTGTTCTTCTGTAATCAGAGGTGACAGCGTAATGTGTGAACATCATGGGGTACGCATTAGATATCCTATCCAGGAGTATGTAACAAGTGAACAAAGCTTCATATCTCTAGCATTCCCTCCCCCTTTTACCCCACTCTACTTGGCTTTCCCCTAAACAGAATGATGGAGGGGAGGGGGGGAATTGTAGGTCTTGGATGCCAGAACTACATGATGCTGATTACTGAGAGAATCTTTCTGGATTATCCCTGGACACCCTGCCGGAACAGCTTGTCTCCTCTCGTAGGAGCTGCAGTGACTCGAGGGCCCAGGAATAGACTGGAAAATATGGAAAGAGGAGGAGGAGGGGTGTGTGAGAGGAATGGAAATGGGCAAAATAAGAGCATTAATTTCTGGCAGTACTTTGAGCGCTTCATTAGCTCACTCTATTAGTTCTGCATAGTTTAACAGACATTTTATTTGCCACAGTAGATGTGGTTGCTTTTTTCTTTTAATGGAAAAAAATAAAATAACTCGCCGACCTACTTCTTCAAGAACATACAAAACATTTTATTTTATGTATTATACATATTTATTTCTAACAGTTAATAAGCAGGTGGGCCCAGAAAGTCACAAGCAATTAGAACTGGACTGCAATAAGAGATCCATCAGACAGTCCGTCCATCCTCCTGAGACAATATCCCTCCAAGAGAATGGTCCATATTAAACTGATAATACACACGAACTCAGGCAAGATGCATCATAAACCCTTCTACTTGGCCATCCTTGGTTCCATTAGCAGCAGAGTATTGAGACATTGGTAGCTCAGTTATTTTAAATGAATGTAACTGAGACCTACAAAATCTACCAAAAGAATTCCAAGGCCTGCCTATAAAACATTTCCGAGGAGATAAACCAAGGCTATTTCCTTGTCTGCTCAACCAAGAGCAATTCAAGCTAGTGCAAGCATCACAGTGACATTCAACAATTCAATCTAAATCTACATAAAATGAAATCAATTTATAGTGTAATTCAGTTAAAAAGCTCTGTTAGGCTGCATTGCCATGCTGTGTGCCACGCAATGATGAGTATTTAGCAAGTGTTCATTATATAGTGTTAGGTTAAAAAATTAATTCCTTTCTAAACCCCTCAGTTCGTAGGAAGCTAGGAAGAGTAGAAGTCTTTCACTTAAAGCTCTGAAGACTCTTAAAAACCTAGGCTCAAACCTTGACTTAGCAGTTGATGCAAATAAGACACATTGCTCCAATTCTATACTGTACCTCCACAAACCAAACCTTTTCTGTCCCAGGGGGCACTCTGAACATTAGCACAAGCTCCAAGGGCAACTTAAAAGTTGGGGGCAGGTTGTTGTTTTTTTAAAGGGATGCACTCAGGAAGAGGAGGGTCTGAATAATCAGTCTGTTCCCCTATATATAGTTGTGTGCATGCGCTCATCTCTGCTCTTTTACCCCAAGTTCAAACTTTCAGTGCTTAAGGGTAGAAACTGGATCCAGTAGATCAGATCCAAGAACTGGTGAGGGGGCAAATAAAAACTAGCTACAGGCTGCATTTGGCCCCCAGGTCTGAGGGTTTCCTCCATATCCCAGACTAGACCCTTGAGGTCCCTTACAACTCTACAGTTCTATGAAAGGAGAGATGTTTGCTCTGTTCTGAGCAAACTGGCATCAATACTGTAGCAGGGGGGCCTTCCCAGGGCCACAGGAATGTCTCTGGGGAATTAGCAAACCCCTCTGCCACGCCCATTCAACCCAAACCTTGGCTGAATCCCCCCCCCTAAGAAAGGGGGTACCCTCCTATAGGACCCACCACACAGTCCAGACAGTATCCAGTAGGGGTGGAAAACCGGTAGAATCCGGTATCCGATAATGCCGGTACCGGGCGTACCGGCATTATCGGATTCGACCCGGTAATCCGGTCCGGGGTCCCGGATTCCGGGGTACCGGATTTTTTACATTGCAGACATTTAAAAATGGCTGCAATGTAAAACTTAAAGCCCCAAGTTAAGGGGAAAAAAAAACCTCCCCGAGTCCAGGCTGCGCGGGTGGAAGGGGGGGGACACACCCCACCCACCCTGCCCAGCCTGGATTTTTGTTTAAATAAAAACAGACTGAGAGGTGAGGCGAGGCGAGGCCACCCCCCCCCAGCACCCGCGGCGTCCCCGCAGCCGCTGGTGCTGGGGGGGTGGTGGTCTCACCTCGCCTCTCAGTCTGTTTTTATTTAAACAAAAATCCAGGCTGGGCAGGGTGGGTGGGGTGTGTCCCCCCCCTTCCACCCGCGCAGCCTGGACTCGGGGAGG
>QEPC01007512.1:182762-197447 GCA_003113815.1 Sphenodon punctatus | reverse complement strand
CGAGCCACTGCCCGCTCAATCCATATAGCTATGGATTTTGTAATGGGCAGCTACCTGAGTATTATTCATTTATTTAATTCAATTTATATGCTGCCCCCTATGCCTACGGCATCTTGGGGCGGCTTCCAACATAAAATAAACAATTTATCACAATATAAAAAAATATAAAAAACCTACACAAATATTATTAAAACAATGTTAAAATTCTCATACAGAAATTTAGTCCACCCTCCCCTCCCTGCCTCCGAAGGCCTGGGAGAACAGCCATGTCTTGCAGGCCCGACGGAAGACCAGCAGACTCGGGGCCAGTCGTGCTTCCTCTGGGAGGGAGTTCCACAACCGGGGCCCAGCCACCGAGAATGCCCTCTCCATTGTAGCCCCCTGCTTTATGCGGGGGACCTCCAAGAAGGCGAACCCGGTGGACCAGAGAGTCCGTCCTGAGTCACGGAGGGTGAGGCGGTCCCTGAGGTATCCAGGTCCAAGACCGTGTAGGGTCTTATAAATCAAAGTCAATACCTTGAACCTGGCTCAGCACGTTACAGGCAGCCAATGCAGCGCACGGAGCACCAGTGTAATGTGCGCTCATCGGCCCGTCCCTGTTAGGAGACGGGCCACCGCATTCTGCACTAGCTGCAACCTCCGGGCCAGTGTCAAGGGAAGCCCCACGTAGAGTGTGTTACAGTAGTCCAGCCTCAAGGTGATAAAGGCATGGATCAAAGTGGCCAGGTGGGGTCTAGAGATGTACGGGCGCAGCCTCCGCACCAGATACAGCTGGCAGAAAGCTGCCTTCACCACCCTATCCACCTGCTGATCTAGACGAATACCCGCGTCGAATAATACCCCCCCGACTCCAAACCTGCTGAGCCACAGAGGGGTGCACCCCCTCCACAAGGGGGGGCACCACCTCCCCCGCCCGGCCTACTACCATCACCTCCGTCTTATCGGGATTGAGCCTCAGTCTGCTCTGAAATAGTCAACTCACCACGGCCTCCAAACACTGAGATAGCAGAGAGACGGCAGGGCCTGGGTTGGCTGAAAAAGAGAGGTAAAGCTGGGTATCATCAGTGTATTGGTGGCAACGCACACCAAACCCTCTCACAATCTCCCCCAAGGGCTGCATATCATGAAAGTTAATATTTCTATAGCACTTTCTGTGTTCAACGTGCTTTACAATTCTTATCTGGTTCACCCTCACAACAGCCATGGGAGGTAAATCATGTCCCATTTTACAGATGGAGAACTGAGGCTGAGAAAGAGTTGCTTTTCCAAGGCCACCCAAGTGCGTTCATGGCTAAGACAGGATTTGAACCCTGGTCACCCATGTCCAAGCCCAACACCTTATCCACTGACTAGGCTGTGCTGGACCCAGACTGTAAAGCACACCAAGACCAACAGCTGAAAAGTGCTAAAGAGAGCGAGAGAATATATATATATATGGTCCTCATATATATATATGGACTCATGGTCCTCTACTAGTTTAGCAAAATGGCAAAGTCCTGGGAAATGTAGATGGAAGACGCTTATATGGACCAGCCCTCCTTGGAATACCCCAACCGTGGTATTAAAGGGTCTGTTGGTGTGACAATTAGTAGACAGTATGCTCTGGAGAAGACAACCTGAAGCTGTTGTGTTACTTCACACTTCAAACATAATTTGTTTCTTTCCAGGAGAGGGGTCAGGAAAAACCCCTCTCAGTGCTGTTTTCCTGACCCCCTCTCCTGGAAAGAAACAAATTATGTTTGAAGTGTGAAGTAACACAACAGCTTCAGGTTGTCTTCTCCAGAGCATACTATCTACTAATTGCCACACCAACAGACCCTTTAATACCAAGGTTGGGGTATTCCAAGGAGGGCTGGTCCATATAAGCGTCTTCCATCTACGTTTCCCAGGACTTTGCCATTTTGCTAAACTAGTAGAGGACCATGAGTTTAGATCTAGAGTTCCCAAACTCAAACCCCAGTGATTGCCCATCCATGGGTCATTGCACTCAGACAGAATTTCTTTGGATTTTGCACTTTATTTTCGGTGTTTTAATCTCCACAGTCTGGTGCAAAGGGGAGGGGGTGTGTGTGTGTGTAAAATGCTACCAAATTAGAACTCTCTACTTGAACTGATGGCCAAAATTTGCACTTCCTTCCCAGAGATGAGAACTGTCTGCATGAGGCACAAGGCAGGGAAGAAATGAGCCCTCCTATCTTCTAGAGAAGGCCTACCTACATAAGGAGGCTTGGTAAATGGCTCAGCAAAAAAACGGTTCAGTTCCCAAACTGTGGTCTATGGCAAGGGTGGGCAAAGTTCCCAATCCAAGAGCTGCATGCCAAAGTTTTCATATCCCCAAGAGTCACTGCACCAGTTGCAGCTTCCTTCAATCTCGGGGGAAGGACAGTGTGACATCCCCAAAATCCACCCCCTCATGTCAAAGCTCTGACTGCCAGGCAGTCTGGTTGGTTTGGCAGCTGCAAATCGTGGCACATGGCATACTTCCCAGGCTGCTCCCATGGCAGTCCGACTTCCCTTGCTCTTGAGGGAGTCGCACGGACATGCCTCCAGGCGGCCACTTCAGGCAAAAGCTGCAGTATAAATGCCCAAGAGCCGTCATTTCCCCACCTCTGGTCTCTAGTATCTCCAACAGTTTTTAAGCTGGGTAAGATTTGGGGATAATTTTCCCAGTGTAGAAAGGCCTTTAAGAACAACCTACAAGTACCCTCTTACTAGAATAAGATCCTCTTGCCTTTTCTGTGCTCTCTTCACTGCTAGTAGTAACAATTAAAATTAAATGAGAGTTAATTACTGTACCTTTCGAACAAAAGCTTTCATTTTATTTTAGTTCTCTCCACTGCAAATGCTGGTGAATCACAGGAGGTCTAAACATAGAATTCAATTTAATTTTATACTCAGGGATGGACACATTATATAGTCTGTACATAATAGAAACAATCAAGTTATTTAAAAACATTTTCTAGATTGCACATATGGCAAGTCTGCCAACCACATCGGAGGAAAAAAGGTCTTCCCCTCAGAACTCTCTTATTATTTTCTTTAGAACCTATTTCATGTAAGCAATAGACAAGGTCCTCACACACAAAAAATGACATTGTTAGCTGAAGTCAAACTAGCTAGAACTACATTCATTATGTGTTAGGTGCTTTGTAAACCCTGAAGGACCAGCCCTACTCTAAGGACCTCACAAGACAGATGTCAGAAGAAGGGGAATTATAATTCTATAGTGGAATCCACTTAAGTAGAACCTTCATAAGCTGAATTGCTAGGTAAGTGGAATTAATTTGTTTTCCTCAGCCCTTGATTCACAGGAAGGTAATGGTTTTTGATCTGGAAAAGTAGAATTCTGAAACCAAGTTAACTTGAATGTTTAAGGTGTATAGAGTATACCCATCCAGATAAAAGTATCAGGACCTTTCAGTGTATTAATAATTTCTTGGCAGCATGTGGTTTAAAATGCTACAGTATATACCCTGTCAGGGGGAGTTTGTGTCAGGCAGGCTGAAGATGGGCATTAGGGAACATCAGTTCTCTCCAACTCTCTGGACATGCACACTCACAATGACAGTCAGGAAGAGCTGTGTCACACGTGTGAAAGTGTAATCCCGTCAGTTCTTAGTTATTCTGGGAATCTCTATCAGGCTGTAAGGGAAGTGAGCACTAGGTTTCCCTGTCTCTGCTTCACCCAAGACTCCTGGGGGTGCTTACTCAATCTGAGCATCAGTTTTTCCATCTCCAGGTCCACTTCCTTACAGTCTGCTTAAGTAGAATTTCTGATAAGTTAAACTTTTTTACATGGCCAGAGAAATTTGATATAAGTAGGCTCCACTGAATATACAAATCCATATTTTTCACTATAGCATCCAAATCTACGGGGGACTTAAAATGTACATAGGGTTGGATCTCTTATTTGAAAGATAGACAACTATCCATCAACGGGGCACAAAAGAAACAAACACAGTGATGAGATTACTGTCTCTCTGAATTACTTTGGCCAGAACTACTTTTAAAAAGAGAAAGAAAACTTCAGGAACTCCAGGTAGATCTTCCAGATGATGTCACAGATTTTAGTTGACTTGCTCTGAAGGTTATATAGTAAAATGTGGAAATTCAGCCTAGCACTTACACTGGTGAAGTTTTCTGCAGTTATGCCAACTCTAACGCAAAGGTAATACTGCCTGCTCACCATTACTAAATACTCGGAGAGCTTCAGATGGAAGCACAATGAGAACATAAGAAGTGCCACACCAATGGTTCATCGAGCCCAGCGTTCTGGCTCTGATAATGGCCGTTCTCAGTTGCTTCGGAGAAGTACCCAAGTGATCCATTCCCTGCCGTTTACTCCCAGCTCCCAACCTACTCGGCTAATATCCATTCAATGGACCGATCCTCCAAGAAATTATCCAATCCTTTTTAAAACCCAGATATGCTACTGGCCGTGACCATATCTTCTGGCAACAAATTCCACAAGTTAATTGTGTGTTGCATGAAAAAAAACACCATTTCTTTTATTTGTTTTAAAACTATCTCCAGTTACTTTCATGGTGTGTCCCTTAGTTCTAGTATTATTTGAGAGGTAAATAGTAACTCCCTATTTACTCTTTCCATGCCCCTCATGATTTTATAAACTTCTATCATACACCCTCTCAGCTGTCTCTTCTCCAATAATAAAGAGCAAGGCATTATTAATTAGATGTCATTCTTTACACCCAGCCCAAATGGGGCGTATAACAAGATTGGACTGGGTTTAATGCAGAAATTTGAAAAGGATAATCCACACTGCTAATAAGTTTAAATGACAAAGCACTAAGAAATAATATTATTATGCCATTAGAGTGATGTGCCTGTGTGCCCCACGACCCTTGGAATACAGCACTGTGGGGCCAGTGTTGAGAAGTTGCCCCCACCTGTCTATAGATAGGGTCATTCAGGTTTGGGTTAAGGAGATGCAATAGAAGGTTAGAGTACTTAGAGACAATAGAAGTGGACAACAGAGGCTGCATGAAGCAAGAGAAAGCAGATTGGGGATTGACAGAGGGCTGCAAATGGAGTTTGGGGAAATGTTGTGATGAAGGGGCAGTTTGGAAGGAACTCTATACTGCTGGATTTTGAGAAGGCACTACTCCATTCCTCCTTAACCTGTAAATCTGTATAGGAATTAATTTCTACAACTCAAGATTACAGTCTCTCTTGTGCCTCAGAAGGAAACCAACTGAGAAAAGGATACCCCAAAACTTCTCATTGCTCAGGGAAAAGGGAGCAACAAGGGGATGGACAGGCCAGGGGTAGGGAACCTCAGGCCCAGGGGTTAAATGCAGCCTGGGGCTAGTTTTCATGTGACTCCTTTCCAGCTCCTGGATCTGATGATCCCTACTCCCAAGCATTGAATAACTGAGCTCAAGGGAAAGGAGCAAAGATGAGCACATGCACTCAATGAGAAAGGACAGCTCTATGGACCCTCCTCTTCCTGAGCACATCTCTGTCCCCAGCTTCTATGTGGCCCTCAGAGCTTGTACTCATTTTCAAAATAGACTCCATGAGGGAAATGATCTCCCACCCCGGACTAGGCCCACCCTTTATTAACATTTTTTTTCCCCCCCCATCTCTAATTTACATTATGCAGAGAATATACCATTGCAGATTCCTACACACGACAATTCTTTTTAAATCTAGCTTGCTCCAATTCCATTCAGAATGTTCTTTTATTTTTTCATAATGTCAATGCTTAACATGATTTACTTTTTATTATCTACTCAGTCTGTGTATATCTACCCCATCAATACTGACTGATGTTTTCCCTCCTCAGTCTAAAAAGATTTGTAAAAAAACAAAACAAAACACCCCAACACCTAGCATTTCCAAAATTAATTCATATACCTAGTAATCATGCCAATCACTGTCTCTTGAGACCCCTGGAACTTTATTTCCACCTGCTTATTGTATGTATACAACAGAATCAAACAAATCTGCATGGATTATAATCTCCAAGGGACATCATGTATTACATCGTTGTTGGGAAAGTCTATGTTTTTGGTGACTGGAATCAGCGATAATCTATTGCCATTTTTACCTCCTTAGGGATACCTGGGAGGGACGTTGAGTGCTGAGACAAACTATTATCCTAATGACTCTTATCTAAACAGGCTCTGCTCACAAAGCCAATCCTCTATCCTTCAATTGGAGGACAGTGCTTTGTTTAAATCATGTTCCTTTCCCTGTCTGACATTTTTAGGTCTGGACAATCAATTATTCATCTGCCACTTTCCCACTGTCTTTTTTTCATACACTGCTTTTTTAATTGGAAAGATTCATGGCTGTGTGACACGGAGGCTTTAGCTAGCATTGTTTTCCGGGAGCATTAGTGAAAGCCTGTCATGCTATGGCATACCGAACCTCATGTTCTTCATTATTATTACTTAGTACAGTCTCTAAATAGAAGTCCAATTAGGAAATCAATGAAGTACTCTTAAGAAATACCAAAACTCTTGCTGTGCCTGGAGAAATAATGAATGGAATATCCAAATTATCAGGACATTTGACTACAAGTTCTCTACAAATAACTGAACTTTCAGTTGCAATTGCTGGTTTGTAGGTTTGGTCTTGTTTGTTTTTTTAAACCCCGGACTCTTCTGTTCCAATAATTTAGAGGGGTTGTTTTGGCATGTTAACAAACGAGACGATAGCCCGCACCAGGTGGCTGTCCACCTACTAGTTTATTAGGTGTTTGTCCCCACCAGCCACATGGCCACCACCCACTGGACATGCAACCTCCACTCATGGTGGGTTTCTGGAGCATCTCTATGGACAAACGCAGGCTAACTTACGCCTGTACAACCTAACTGACGGGATGCACAGTCGCCTTGCTTCTAGGTCCACCAGCACCACTGAGTTGTGGACAAAAATGGTTATAGCACTCCACAGAGCTAACATTGCTGGCCCCTCTCCCTCTCACTGGTGCACACGTAATGTCTGCCTTAAAAGCCCAACATGCCATTTTCAAACATGCATTCTCCCAGCTTGTCCGGGTTGGCAGTATGTCGTGTCCGATGTTTGTTCTTTCCCAGTCATTGCATTCTCTGCAACAACTTGCAGAGAACTACCATTGCTGGGGCCATGGCTCAAACTGACCGCCAGGCAACAACCAGCACCACTACAACCACCACTGCCCAATCCACCACAGCCGGATTCTAGGCATGCCTCTCCCCCCCGTCCCCACCAACCAATTGTTCCCACGTGCCTTCTGCAAACATTCTGCCACATTCAGATCTGTGGGAGGAGGACTGGGAAAACGTCCCTCTGCTCATCCCATCACCCAAGCGATGGCTGCCCCTAGAAGGAACAGGAGCAAGAATAAATTGTTTAATTTAACAAAATTTAGTTTTTATTTTTCATAATTCATGCTTTCCATGCTTCTTTGGGTGGGCGGGCGTGGAGAATGGCGGTATGCCATAGCAACGCACTGCTTTGGGGGCTGGAGATTGGAAGGGAAGGGGGGATGTGGGTGCACCTAAAGCGGGTGGGGGGGCACTAGCTATGCACTTGAGGGCGGGGGGGTTGGTACCACAAACGCGGAAAAGCCTCCACCCAGGTGCAAAAGGAATGGCCGCAGGCAAGTCACGGGCAAAGGCCAAGTGCTGTCCATTCGCAAAGTAGCCACCAGCCTGGCTAGTCTGTGAATGTCAAAAGAAAAAGCAGAGGCTGAGACCTGCAGCTGGCTAGCCTACAAATGCCAACAGGGAATGCACAGGCAGAGGCTTGCAGCTGGCCACAATGGTGCCTGACTCATCCAATAGGGAACGCACATGGAAAAGCCACCAGCTGGGTGCTAAAGGGGAGGTGGATGGGCCATAGAGAAACACAGTAACAGACACAAAACATTTTAAAGCCATTACTGATACCACAAAAAATCATTTAAAGTAATTTGTCTACAGGAGTGATAGCCGGGAGAAAAAACGGCTGCGGCGACTTCTTCTTCTTCTCATGGCTCGCCATGGCTGTGAATCACAGCAGGGAGTGAGATACTGAGAAGGGGAGGGGCTGAAGAATACCTGCCCGTTTATTAGGCAAGTCACACTACACCTGTGAGTGGGGGACGCACAACTATATGCAAGTTGGTGCTGCCTGTTTATTAGGATCTACACACTAAACATGTGAGTGGGAGCAGCACAGACTGAACCCTGACTCCAGCAGCTATCATCTCATTTGTTAACACCCTTTGGTTTTTAAAAAAAAACCTTAATGTATGACACCACAAGATCTGCAATGATGTATTTTACAAGCTATGAATATTTATGATGAATATAACAAACAGCCACAACCACCGTACATAATAAAGGGCCTGACGCTAATAAAATCACAGTGAGTATAAAAGCTGGGTCCAAAGCTTTTATTCAATCCATTCCATTGAATACTGGAATGGTCCAGAACATATTTTACCATTAGAACCTAACTTAACTAGTATATAAAAGTACATTGCACTTAGACAGGGCTTTTAATTTGAAGACAGAGAACCCAGACTTCAGAAATTCTGTTGCCAATGATATGCAGAAAAATCCCACTAACAAGAGGGTTAAGGGCTTAAAAGCATAACGCTAACAATTTTTCTAAATCTAAGCTTTCATGGGACAGGAAAATGATTCTACTAAAACTTAACATCACCATCAACCTAGCTCTTACCATTTCAAAATGTCAATTGTTTTAAAAGAAGAGTATGTATCATTTAAGCCCACATTTACAGATGATTGCTCATTAGACCACACTGAATCATGCAGCTCTCAGTTGCAAAGAAACCCATAACTAGTGCCTTCTTATGGGAACAGGCAGGGCTTCGTGCTCTGCACTGGCTGCCTATAGTCTTCCGGGCCTGATTCAAGGTCTTGGTTCTTACCTATAAAGCCCTTAACGACCACCTACCTGCGGGACCACCTCACACTCCGTGCTCTGGATTGGCCCCTACAGGCTGCCAGGAGCGCCCTTCTTGATGTCCCCCGGGTTGCTCGGGGGGTGACTATGGAGAGGGTGTGCTCGGTGGCTGCACCTAGGCTGTGGAACTCCCTCCTGGCAGAGGCCCAGGTAGCCCTGGACCTTGCCTCCTTTCATTCCTACTGTAAGACCTGGCTGTTCTGGGTCGGGTGGGTTTTTTCATTTTTCTGTGGTGCCCTGTTTGATAACTTGTTTATCTATTTGTTTTATACTTTTTTGGTATGTTTTTAAAATGTTATTCTTGTAAACTGCCTTGAGCTACTTGATGTTGGAGAGGTGGGGTAAAAATATTGTAATAAAATAAAAAATAAATAAAATACTGGGTCAGATCAACGGTCCATCAAGCCCAGCATCCTGTCTCTGACAGTGGCCAATCTTGGTCGCTTGGGAGAAGTACTAAACAGGTCACAATGGGGAAATCCATTCCCTGTTGTTTACTCCCAGCTGCTGACAGTAAGAAGCTATGTCCTTTAAACCTACTTGGCTAAAAGCTGTTAATGGACCTCTTGTCCAAGGACTTATCCAATCCTTTTTTAAAACCCAACTATACTACTGGCCACAAATTCTACAAGTGTGCACTGAGTGAAAATATACTCTCTTTGATTTGTTTTAAATCGGCTACATTTAGTTTCATGGAGTTCTATACCCTTTATCATGTCTGTTGTCCTTCTCGGTACCTTTTCTAGTTCTACTAGCTTCTAGTTCATTTGCAACTAAGTCTGAGGAGTAAAATCTGTACTCAGCTACACTAGTGTAAAGCTGAAGTAATCCATGTGAGGGTTCACCCTATGAGGATTATTGTGTTTGGGGGTCGGGGACTGGCCATCAGGTGCCGGAGGGGGGAGCCTTTTTGGTGGAGCTAGAGAGTGGGGTGGCTTTTGAACCAACTGGGGTCACATTGAGTATGGGGAGGGATGGCAGGGAGGGGAAGAAATACTATCAGGGATGTCGGGAGAGTTCCCGTCCTGTTCCCCTCCTGTTTCGGGATATTTAGGGCTTGAGGCCAGTGCGGACCCTGATCTGAAGGTGATGCTATTTAATGCAAGGCCAGTGGCATATAAAACATCAACCATTTTGATCTTATTCAGGATGAGGTTGTTGACCTCGTATGCATTACAGAGACCTGGCTGGATGAAGCATCTGGGCCTAACATTGTCTCAGATGGTGCCAGCTGGGTACTCAGTGCAGCAACAGCCTATGATTGGGAGTGATCTTGGCCTTTCAGAGGTAACTGGTGCCTGACTCATCCAATATAGAGTGTGTCCACCTTGTACTGGATTTGGCCATGGATAGTTCGGGGATTCTTTTGGTGTACCGGCCACCCCGCTGCACAGCTGATTCTCTGACTGTTCTAGCTGAGCTGGTCTCAGAGGTGGTGTTGAGATCACCTAAACTTATTGTTTTGGGTAATTTCAACATACACAATGAGGCTGGATGCCATGACAACCATGGGCCTATCCCAATTAATACCTGGCCTCAGACATGAGGCAGGACACATGTTGGATTTGGTGTTTTGCACCAGCCTGGAAACAGGGGTTCTGATTGTCAGGGGTGTTGTTACAACACTGTTGTTGTCGCTGGACTATGTGTTTTGTGAGCTGCCCTGAGCCTTCGGCCAAGGGTGGGATAAAAGCATAAGTAACCCTTCGGCCAAGGGTGGGATAAAAGCATAAGTCACTATATAAATAGAGTTTCTTCAGATTCATACTTATTTAAAGGAGATCAGAACGTGATCCTGAATGACTTTAGAATATTTCCAACTATGCTTTTCAGTAAAATGACTTTCAAGCAATTCAAAATTTCTCTTAACTGCCTTTGAAGCAATCGTTTTACTACTAGCTACCCACAGGTTTGGGTTCTTCCCACAGATGGAACACATTGCAGAGAGTTTGGTGTCTCTCCATCATTTAAGTTTGCATACCAGGGTAGACTTTTCAAAAGACCACTCATTCATTTGTACGACACTTCCTTACTATAAATGATTCAGCTCTCTAGAGTGATTGCATTTAAGTATGGCAGGAATTACCTAGATGAGCATGTCCCATACGTTGAGTTCAACTAAAGTTTCCTACAAGGGCTCCTCGTAGCTAAAGCCATTAGGCAAAACACAGGGCAAAGAACAGTTTTAAAAAAATAAATACTTGTCTCCTGTGGTCTCCCTCACCCTCCTGCCACATTATGCATCTGGCCCCTTCACATTCCTCTCCTAGTTCCTCTGTTGTACGTACTTGCGACTCTCCAGGTATTAAATGCATTGTCTAGTGAAGTGACTAGCATCACGATCATGTAAGTGCTGTCACAGAGCACTTCAGAGACCAGGATTTTTGCTGCTCTGCTGCAATCGCATACAAAGTGGGACGAGGTGGCAGAAAAGTATGGGTGGTGGGAACCAGTTGTATGTGACAATCAGATTGGAACATACCCCACCACCGCCGAGCACAACTCTACCACCTCAATTCATGGTGTTTCTGCTATATGCCACCATTGGATGCCCTGATCATAAATATTCAGAAGTGATCTTAAGGAGTCTGTATGTCTATCATAACTATTATTTATATTATGGTAGTGCCCGAAGGCAGGAGGGGCCCCACTCTGTTAAGGGCTCAGTACACAGTAAAAAACTGGCCCTCTCATGAACAGCTGAAGTTGCAACACCTGTAAATGAAGTCACTGCATGGCTGGCTGCACAAGATTTCAATCCAAATGCCAGCAGGAAACCAGAGGAATGCTCGAGAGCTGCTGTTAACGTGGAGCATTCCTGCTGCTGTCTGCTTTTCCCTCCTGGCATTTGCTTTCTAAGCCATTGGTATTAGCTAGCAAGGTGAACCATATACCTTGCAAAGGGCTAATTCAAACTTAAACAAGTATTTGCCTGTCTACATGAGCAGTTTATTGTTAGTCAACATGTCTTGGTTAGCCTATTAAAAATCACAATCTTTACCACCAAGTGATCTGTCACATATGCCCTTTGCTGGCAGAGGTGTATATATCCACCAGCAACATAGATAGGTTTAATAGGGTCCTGGGGCATAGGGAGGCTGGGATGGGCCCGAGGTGGGGCAGCGAGACATGATGGAAGGGCACTTCAGTAGGAGGGGAAAAGCAAGGAACCAGAGCAGACTGGGATTGTGGGGCACTGGGGTAGGGGAGACAAGGCATGGGGGCAAGCGAGGGTAAGGGAAGGCTCTGAGGTGGGGTGGCAGTCCCTGACACAGACAGGGTAGCAGCTCCTGGCTCACTGGGGAAGGCATGGGTAACTCCGACAGAGATAAAGCAGGATATTTTGATATCCCAATGAGAATAGTCCTACCAGAATACCTTGGCCCTGGGGCAGTGGTCCCACTTGCCAACTTGCCCCACCTGTAGCTAGCTACACCCGATACTCACAGCAAGAACACAAAGTATAAGCAATGCAAGAACATCTACAAAACAAAGAGGTAGTTGTCCTGACAGCCATCAGAGAAGTTTTTGGCCTTTTTTATAAGGGCCGCGGTGCGGGAGGGACCGGTATGTGCCACGGCAGCATGGGCGGTGCGACAGGGGAGCAGTGCGCACGGGCACAGACCAATCCCCCCCCTCCCCCGCATTCCCACTCATGGAGCAATCGTTGTTTTGGCCAATTCCTCTGTGAGTGGGTGATGGGTGGAGGTGTGTGGGTTGCAGGAGCGCACACGCACCCCCACTCACCAGCTGCAACATGCGCACGGGGGGGGGGCACCCACTCATGCCCACACAGCGAATCTGCTTGGGCATGAGCGCGTGCATCTCTTATACGGCCTTTGACTCACCCATGCTTTAACATCCAGGAGGAGAAAAAGCATAGCTTTTATGTTATTCTGGCAGCCATTAGAGTCAAGGCAGAAGCAATCAGTCCATGAACTAAATCTCCAGAGGATCAACATCATGTCCACTTCCTTGCAAAATCTAAAAATACCCAGCATTAACAGGGTGTTGAAACAAACTTAAGTAGCAAGATGAAACACACTGGGAGAAGTACAAGCCTCAGACAGGCACATTAAGCATTTACCACAACTTGTATGGGCTGGGCTGTGACTTTAAAAAGAGTATATCAAGAGATGATGGCTCTTCCAATCATGTAAAATAGAGGAAACAGCTTAGCTCCCCAAAGTACTAATACACTAAAAAATTATCTCACAAGGAACTGTATGCAATTTCCCCTAAACAAATGAATTCCTTGCAACGCTATAATTTGTTTAAATGTACATTTAATGAAAACCCCGCAATATCATTTATCTTGAAGTTCTGCTGAATTTCAGTTGCTATAACAACATGGCAAAGCCCTTTATTGGTGAGGACATCTGTAGCTATTTTTAAATGCAACAGCTGGATGTGTCTGTCTGGATTTAACTCATAAGATGACAAAATATTTCTTTTAATATTACAACAGAAATGTCAGAGGCCATTAGGCTCAAAAAGCAGCATAATGCCCAATCTAAAAAGCCATGCAGGATGGTGTGATAAGCAGCAATCTGGCTTAGAGAGAAGAAAAATCTTGCATTCCTTTTTCACAGCTTTGCATCAAAATAGCAATCATAATGAATGCTTTTTAAATTGTGATATCTTTCATTGGAGCAGACAGTACCTCCAAATTTTAATTTAATTTCTCTAAAAATATGTAAAACAAAATTTAAAAAAATCAAGAAGCTGGAGTGAGTTTATGTAAAGCCAACTATCAAGCAGTTAGAGCTACTGGAATTCAAAAGATTTAAATGCACTTAAATTTTTTAACAACCCTTCCCTCCTCCACACCTCTCCATTTGGAAACTATGGCCGTTTTTACATGGACCGGAGTGGGGGGTGTTTCGGCACAGCAGGTGTAGGGGTGGGTGTGCCTGTTTACATGGACACACACTCACCTACACCTACCGACACCCATCTCCACCCACAGGGCATCTTCCGTTCTGTAGGAGGTGGGTGTGAGTCAGTGTGCGGCGGGTGTTGGTGCGTGTGCGACAGGAGCGCACACGCATGTACAAACACCCACCGCCCGTGGCGTTTACACGGGCACACACCCATCCCCCACTTACCAGCAGCTGTTTACACGGACTGTCCCCCCCCCGCCGCACACCTGCCTGAACACCGAGCAGCGAGGGGGGGGGGGCAGTCCGTGTAAAAATGGCCTATTTCACTGACTAGGTGGGCTTCCAGGAGTCCAAAATAATCAACTTCCAGAGCTGTCGAAAACGACATAAATGCATACATTTAACAGTATATCGGGATCTCAGAAATAAGAGATTTACACAGCAATTTCTACTATTTGATTAGTAGTTTCTCAGATGGGATCAATGTGTCTCTAGAGCACTTGCTATTGAATGACAGTAAACGATTGCTAGGTTTAGGTTAGACAGGTCAAGGATACAGTATCCAGGCCAATTGGATTTACTGACAGAAGTAATGTATTTTAAAATTCTTTTTATTCAATCCTGGATTCCAGCTACAATTTACTCTTGGCTTTCCGATCATCTATTATCAGGCAGATGTGCCCCTCGTCCTTCTCTGGTGGAATATTTTACCAAATAAATTTGGTGGTGATTGTTTTAAATCTAAATAAAGCTTGCCTGCTACTGCTAGAGGAGAACTGTTGGGGCTTGGGGGGTTTGTATATGTGTGTACGTATGCGGGGTAAAGGTTTTGTGTACACACACACACACACACACACACACACACACACACACACACACA
>QEPC01007512.1:88619-152862 GCA_003113815.1 Sphenodon punctatus | reverse complement strand
TCGGTTGGCTCCCACTCTCCTGCTGTTTCGGCGTGTATGTAAGACCTGGCTGTTCTGTCAGGCTTTTGGCGAGGGGTAGGGGTGGGGTGGGGGTTTTCCCCACATATTGTAATTTAAAATTGTTTTTAATTTTTTTATATATTTATTGAATGTTGTTTGCTGCCCCGGGCTGCCTGGGATATAAATTTTAAATAAATAAATAAATTTAAATAAAACTTTTTTCATTTTCTGTCTGAATCTTCTTCGAACTTTGCACGTATGACGGTTCCCACAAATATAAGCCATGGATAAATGTTCAGAACTGTAGCTTAAGCGGCTTCCTCAACATCGGGGCTTCAGCGGTCCCGTTTACAATGGAGAGCAGTTCTGCCTTCAACTTTCTGCCTCTTACTGGAGCCAGAAAATACTCACGAATTTCATTATTATTATTTATTTATTATGTAAGCATCAGTCATCATAATATACACTTAAACAAATAACAAGAGTAAAACATGACATTCTAAATGTAAACTCAAGCTTTATACTTTTGTACATCAACAAGTATTAAGGGGTCTTTATATTGCTACCTAACCAAGATGGTAGATTGAAAGTCTATCTGAAATTGTTGTTTGAAAGAAAAGAAAGATGCAGTCAATTTACAGTAAACACTCTTCTAGATAATTTAATTTCTCCCGTTCACTTTAAAAAAAAATTGAAGCAGATTAGAGACCTACAGTTATGGACTGGTGACCTGCAAAATTTCATTTTAGAAAGCAAGCCATTTTTAGTTTAGCCATCCATCATTCACTGGGGTCAGTAGTTCCCTAGCCCCTGCAGGGCAAAGAAAGGCCTCTTCATCTCTACTTCTGTCATTCTGATGCCAAAGAGGACGGCAAATTAAACATCTGGGACCACTGCTATTTCTGTAGTTGGACTTTGAAAATTGGTTGAAATAACTTTTCCCCTCCAAAAATATTTGCTGCTAAAAATCACTCACTGGCTAAGAACTTGCATTGAGATTCAACCAATATATACAGTTGACCTTTACAACTTCAACTGTCTTGATCATTAAGAGTAAGCCCAATCAAAGATATGTTGGAGCAGTAATAATATCCTCAAATACTGTATGAAGCTGGAAATGATGTTTAATGTTGTTTTCTTTACCCTCAGTTCTGCAATTCAGTATTTGTGTTGGCAGTAGTTTTACAGTATTAATCCTCAATGCTAGCACCAGGCGTTCTCTGTATACAAGTCAACGTGTACCTCTACATGGTGAAGTTCTTCTGCACATTAGCATTAGAGAAAGAGATCAAGAATTGCACTAACTTGATAATAAACGTTGGCATGCTGATTTCATACACACCTGTTCTGTCTCAGACAGAAACCCTCTGGCTAGACTCCACGGACAACTGGGTCTTCTAAAAGTGAACAGGGATGTATGTTGTCAAAACTGGTAAGTCACGGCACTTGAACTATCAGATTTTCCCTTACAGCTTTTTGCAAACAAGGTTTCTGTACGCGTATTTTTTAAAAGATGTTTCTCAGTGATTCTTTAAAAACCACTGGCAGCAGCCCAACACTCATAAACAAACCTGCAAAACAGTGTACGCTCTCATAATGCTCAGGAGGAACTTCTTTTTTTTTTTTGCTGACAACATAAACATGATCACAAAACTGAAGCAATATGATATCCTATTCCTAGGAGATCCACTGTTACTCAGAATATTATTTTGTTATATAGTGTCAGCAATATACCTGGCACTATACAATTGTTAATTAGAGAGAGATCAGAGAACCTAGAGTTTTAAAATCTAGGAGAGGCAAGGGAGATGAGACAAAGGGGAGGGAAACATAGCACATAGGGAGACAAGGATACTTCCACAAAATTGAGAACTCACAGGTGCACGTGCTTAGCTTAGTTTAGTTTCAGAGAAGGAGACCCTGAATGACAGGACAATAGAGGGATCATCGGTGACCAATCTGTGGGGATAAAGAGCTAGGGAATGTCTGATGGAAGATGTAGGCTTTTAGGAGGGATTTAAAAGGCAGCGAGAGAGGAAGTAGAGCATATGTGCTCAGAGAGGGAGATTTCAAGCATGACAGCAGCATGGGAGAAGGGGCAGACAGAGTTTTATTTACTTTATTTATTTCATCATTTATATACTGCCCCCTCCTGTCTGATGGCAGTTCAGGGTGGTGCACAACAATAAATAAACCATAACACAAAAATGTAAAATACAATATAAAAATATCAATGATTTAAAACCAAAACAACCAAGCAGCAAAACGAAGGGCCGAGAAAATACCCCCCTTACCGCAGAAAAAAGAAAAAGACACACACACACTACCTGTCTCTCTCATCGAATGCCTAGCGAAACAGCCAGATTTTACATTGTCTACGGAAGGTGGGGAGATCTAGAGAGGGGCGTATCTCCATCGGAAGGGAACTCCATAGCCGCAGTGTGACCACTGAGAACAAACGCCCTCTTGAACGTGGTCACCCGGAAAACCCAGGGGACCTCCAAGAGGGTGTCCCCGGATGACCACAGGGGCTGATCCAGGACACGGGGGATGAGGCGGTCCTGCAGATAGGTAGGGCCCAGGCCGTATGGGGCTTTAAAGATAATAACCAACACCTTGAGAATCAGGCCCGGAAGACTATTGGTAGCCAGTGGAGAGAACAGAGCACAGGTGTTAATGTGCTCCCAGAGGCCCGTTCAAGTCAGGAAGCGAACCGCCATATACTGCACCAGCTGCAGCCTCTGGGTCGTCACCAACAGTAGCCCCACACAGAGCGCATTGCAGTAGTCCAGTCTCAAAGTGATGAATGCATTGGTTGACGGTGGCAGGTTTAGGAAGCAGGAGACTCTTGGGTGGGTGAAGGTGGAGACAGAGGAGTGAAGCTCCAGGGTGGCAACATAGCAGGAAAGATCGGGAGGAGCAAGGCCGTGAAGAGCCTTGAAGGTGAGAAAATGAAATCCAGGTTTGTGTAGAGTCCTTTCTTTTCCTGCACTGAAACTTGAGAAACTTCAAGTAGTCCTTCTGGTTGACTGGTAGGCCACTTAAATGGCTGTTTGCAGCAGGGAAGATTATTGCAGCATGGAGCCATTGAGATGGGGAGGAGAATTTGGGTGAGCATGTGGGTTTTGGGAAGAAGGTATGAAGGCAGGAGTTAACATGTACCCAGAGATACTCTCAGCACACACCTATTTCATTTTGGGTGTACTACTTATCCTCAGCGGGTCATAATATAGCCATCCCTTTGCTAAATTCACAGCAAAACATACAAACCAGTCCTCCAGCCCCAAATAGGATGTGTGTGTATAAAGCAAAGTTTTATTGCTGTTTTATCTTGCTACTCCGGTTTGCATCTTTGCAACAAAGATAAACAAACTTCTTCCCCCTACCTGTTGTAGCTGCTCTAGAGTCCTTTGCGAGAGGAGTGGGATATAAATCTAAAATAAAATAATTAATAATAATAATAATAATAATAATTTGAAAGACGGCAAGGAAACTTTAATTGCTCTTAGAACTGCACAAAGAGTTGAAGCTTTATGTTTCTGTGCTGCTGGAAGGACAAACTATGTTTCAGAGGTAGCATGTGTTGCTATGGTAATTATTATTTTACTGAGCTGTGTACATTCAGTACTGATTTCAAATTGTCAGTGAGCAATTATGCTGATTAGAATGTGCACGCCTGGATTTCTGAAATATTTTAGTTTTTTCTTGTTGAATTTTAGTGCTTTTGAAAAGCGTGGATTGATAGCTTGGGAAAAGTAAGCCTTCTACTTGTTCACTGGTCAGCTCCAGCAGTTATTCAGTTCTTATTAACCTGCGTAACTAGTTGCCAGAGGATGCTGCGAAGACCCTAATAGCATAAATAGTTTCAAAAAACGACTGGCTAAATTCTTACAAGATAGGTCCATCAATGGCTATTAGTCAAGTGGATTAGGGGATGACAGGGGCTGGGAGTGAACAGCAGGAAATGGATCAGTCCATTATGATCTGATGAACACTTCCCTGAAGCAGCCAAATCTGGCCACTGTCGGAGACAGGATTCTGGGCTAGGTGGACCATTGGTCTGATCCAGTCTGGCATTGCTTATGTTGTTAGTGCAAGTTTCTCCTTCACCATTCCTACCTGGGAAACACCGAGTTGTGAGTTCAGTCCTCATGGGCCATTCTGTCCTTAGAGCCTAGCTTCTCAAAGTGTGGGACACAGGTGTCTGGAACTGGGAGGCATGAGAAGGGCCCCAGCTGGCAAACAGCTAGCTCCACACCCTCACTGAGCTAGGGGGAATTTCCAAAACAATGGGGTGGCAAGGGATAGAGAGGATCAAAGAACAAGAGGAAGAGAGAGATGAAGCAACAGAAGGAAAGGGGGAGAGGAAGGGAGCAAAATGGGGAGGCTTCAACTATGAGAGTTAAGTGGAAAGGGGGGGTGAGGTTCAAAAAAGGTGGAGAATCACTGCCCTCGAGTGCTATGTATCAAAGGAGATCGCTAATTAATGCCCACCATGGCCCACTATTTCTGAATTAGGAGTGCAATGAGCACTAAAGGGATAATGAGACCTGCTGTTTGACGTCACAAGTGCCAATGTTATACCACCGTAGGTGTGCACAACGCTTTACAGAAATGTAAACAATTTCTGCCCTAAGTGGCTTATGATCATGAGGCATATTTTTTGTTTTGCACACAACTTGTTGTCTCCCTTTATTGGTACTTCCAACAGGCTCATGTATTTATAGATTGTAAGAGCAGAGCCAGTCAGGAGGGCAGGAATGAATCAGCATCAGAAAGCTGACTGAACTAAATGAATCCTGAGAAGGGATTTGAAGGAGGAAGGTGAGACTGCATGTCACACAGGATCAGGGAGGTTTTTCCAAGCACGAAGGGGGTGGCAGATGGACAGGCTTCAGAGTTGAACAGGGAAACAATGCTGTGAGAAACTGGCAGAGCACAAGCCAAGAAATTGAGGAGAAATTATACAGTGAACCAAGCGCAGCATGAAGGGGGGGAAGAGACAGAGGGAAGCCAATCTGGTGCCGGCCGGGGAAGATCATAAGGCAGTGCAGGGTTTTGAACAGCAGTGACAAAAATCACTTAAGCAGTAAGTAAGTGGGTACCCCAGCAATTCCCCTAAATGCTAAGGAGAAAACCCTATGACCTACTCTAGTCATTTAACTGCAGGCATATTGGGAAGGAATCTCATTTGTTCACTGCAGTAATTGCCAGTTAAGATCACTGTAAACAGGGGGGACTTTGCGTAGGCCTTTTGAATGGCACTGCCATATTGATAAAACATCAGGGACTGTGTATAAGGAATCAGTGGAGCTGGGATCCTTTTCTACTCTTCCTTCAGAGAGATTACTATGTGATAGCCACACTGAAGACAAAGGTGTGTGTGTGTGTGTGTTCAGGGCAGGTATCTAGCTTTTATTTGGCCGCTTTCCAGTTTTTGGATCTGGTCCATGGATCCAGTTCCTACCTCCAAGCACTAAAAGACAGAGATGAGGGCCGGCACACAAGGGTAGAGGACAGATTCATGGCCTGAGTCCTCTCTTCTTCCTGAGTGCACCCCTTAAGCACTGGGCCCCACTTCCAGCTTCTATATGGCCCTTGGAGCTTGTACTAATTTTGAAAGTGGCTCCTGGAAGGGAAAAGGTTCCCCACCCCTGCAATTAGGAAATGAGATAGACCAAACACTCCATTTATAAAAGGAAAAACTTGCAATATAAATACAAGTCCAGAATCTATTAAAAGTAATTGCTGCGCTTGATTTTCAGGTAACTTTATAACAAGGCCACTAAAATAAATTGCAAAGAACTTGATTGTCCTACTTTTTACAGCAAAAGGCAAAATATACAGGAAATATTCTGAAGGTGATTACAATTGTTCTTGAACAGATGTGTGTACCATACAGTTACAGATGCCTCTGAACAAAAAAAATACACTAGTTAAAATGTACAACTGGAGGGCCATTAGGCTAAGTTGCTAACTTCTTGATTCTCCGTATAAGTTCATAGTAACTCCACAGATATCAAGTTAGTTCGAATTTGCACCCAAATATTATTCTTCATATGATGCTACCACATGACAAGATTTAAATCCACTGAGAAGATGGAGGGAAGGTTTAAAAGTTTCAGAAAATATTTTGGAGGCAACATTAAACATGCAATAGGCAGGCTTTTAAGACAGTTGCAGGGTTAAGACAGTAGCAGAGACAAGGAGTATATAGTATACAAGAGCATGGGTGCTATACGGGCCACTGCATCAGCTACAGAGAGAGAGGGTAAACTAGAAGAGAAATCCTGAAGGCATTTGCTAGGTCTAAGAAATGAGTGAAGGAATGTTATTTTTCCCTTGTCTCTCCCTATGTCCCCTCTCCTTGTCTCCCCCCTCTGTGTCTATTAGATTGTAAGCCGTAGGTAGGAACCACGTCTATCTTATTGTTCTGTAAAGCTCCAGGTACACAGCTGGTGCTATACAAATGCTAATAAAATAATAAATAAAATAAAATAATAATAATAATAATAAAATAGGAGGGGGGGACCCCCACTAGGGCTGCAGTTCCCAATCTTTTTGTCTGCATTGTCCCATTTTCAGTCTTAAATATTATCCTATGACCCCACGGAGCAAAGACATACAAAGTTTTTCTAATCTCAGTCAGGATGCTGTGTCTATTTGTGTACAGTGCAACTAAATGTGGGGTCGACCTGTAGTTTGGAAAGCTTTGCACTATTGACAAGACCCATTCTCAGTAATGTTAAGTCCAGTGAAGGTTTTTTATACCCAGAATTCTAAAATGCCAATGAAATGGCAATGCAGTAGCAAGCTAATCCCTCATTCTTGGAGGCAAGGCTCACTACTGGAGCACTGGTTATGCTTCATTTGGAGTAGATTTTTTATTTTTGCACGTAAAAGCAAGAGAATCCCATAAGCGTCTGTTTGAGGATCTCCAATTCATGTGCACAATTGCTTTAACAGGCATCTCAAGATTTCCCATGGAACAAGGGGGCAAGCTTCTGTCATGGCTCTGCTTCTCAAAGCACAGCTCCAGTGCAAGTCCCATCCACTACAACTGAATTTGTGCCAGCTCAGTGCTAGGAGGATCTACGACGTCTCTAACTTTCTGCTCAAAATTTATTCTAAAGATCTCCTGCAGTCTTTACGTAGTTAACTCACTGTCAGCACGTGTGAGGTTGAACTAAATCGGGTGAAATGTACTTTTGGGTCCATTTGGGAAGAAAGCTAAGTCTTTTTGGACTGAATTGCATTCAGTCATCATCTATGGCTGGTGTTTCCATTGTGAGCCCATGGAAGACAGACATCTTTAGTTGAAGTGAATACTGCTGGAGGTTTAGCTGTGTGAAAATTCCCCAGCAGGAAGGCCAATTCAGACCAGTCATTTAATATTCATGTGTACTCTCCTCCTTGCTTTCACCACTTCAGTCTCTGAAATCTCTCTTCCTAGAAGGTTAAACACAGCTTTGTGTACATGCATCTGCCTTTAAACAAGTTATATAACGTGCAGCACTTAGAGGTAAAGGGAGTGACCCACTACTTTTATGAAAGGCTTAATTAAAATTCAGAGCGCATTTCCTAAAGAGAAAGAGTCACCATAACCTGAAAGCCCATGATGCTAGTGAAGGTGGGGAGGGGGGAGAGTTACCTCTGTATGCCATTTTCTTTTTCTCTGTGTACAAGAGTTAGTTTATCACACACTGTATATTGGTTTTCTCAGTTCTCTGTTTGTGAAGCACTGCACCATACATGGAATAAGGGTTCTCTTCATGTGTATGACTTGCACAGTCTTTCATCGAACTATGGTTCACTGAACTATGGCCCTTTTCACACAGACACTCTGGAACACTGATAAAATGGGTGTTACATTTTATTATACATATTGCAGGGCCCCCATAGAGCACACCAGAAGCCCTGCAGTATGTATAATAAAATGTAACATCCATTTTATCACTGTTAGCGTGTCTGTGTGAGAAGGGCCTATTAATTTTAGTTTTAAACTAATGAATTAGTTTGAATGGGTTTTGTATTTGGGTTTTTAATGTTTAATTGTATTTTGTTGGTTTTAAATGATTTTATTTGTAAGCCGCCTCGAGCTGCTTGATTGCTGGAGAGGCAAGGTATAAAAATGTATAACAAATAAATAAATAGTAATCCCAGGTAAATATATGCCTTATTATGCTAGGTGATATAATGGGTAATTTCAGATGTGACGGGCCTTTCAGTCCACCACGCTGAACCCTGGACCGGGATCCGTCTCGGATCCTGGTCCACGATCAGACCAGCCATCCTTTAGACGTGCCGGCCTGATCGCAGAGGGGGATCAGGGAGGGAGCGTGGCTGCGTGGCACGACTGCACAGCCCCGCCCCCCATGCTCCTTCAGCCCGCCCACGGGGAGACGGGCGGATGTAGTGGCCAATGAGGCCGCTGCGCCCGATCCCGTATCGTGGTTCGGGGCATGATTCTGGAACGGGGCAAGGTAACTGACGTTACATTCCGGATTGTGGCCAATCTAACCATGGTTCTGGACCTGTAGTATGAGCCACTATCTCCAAATTTAGTTTATAAATTGCTCTGAATTGACAGTACCATCTCTGAGCTAGGAGGCACAACCCGCAAGGGAGAATTATGTGCTATATAATCTAAATACGGGAAGGATAATGTTGATGAACAGCAAGGAAATTCCGTCTGACAAGCCATGATGCTGCCATTTGCCCTGGCATTGTTCCTGGCTCTATAGTGCAAAAGAAATACAAGTGTCAAATTCTTGTAAGAGAGGCCCGAAGTCATACAAACTGATAGGCAGGAAAAACACTAATCTGATCTGAGAAGGTTTACTGTGATTAAAGAGGCTGAAGAGAAGAATTTAATGCCAGAACATTTACCTCTGACATCAGGACCTCTGCATACACAAATAGAACAAATTATGCTGGCATTTTTGATTGCAGTGGCCTTTGCAACCCATCAGATACAATAACTCTTCCCATTTTCATGAATAAAAAAATAATTTTAAAACTGACATTTCCATTTTTCAAAAAGGATCTCAGATGCATTACCATAAAATTAGGGAATTTATTGAAATACACATTAGCATAATTTCTATAGAACATAAAATTTGAAGAATTATCCCTGTAATACTGTAAATTATAGTGAGAGATGGTAATAGATCATGAAAATTTCACTAACTCAGAGCACATACCTTGGTTGGGCACAATATTTGCAACTAATACTTAACATTTGTCACTGATGCAGCTTTTCCATGGATAAGAAATTAGTAATTCTTGGAAATGAAAGCATCCATAAAACATTCAGCTAATGTCCCTAAACTTGAATACTCGTAGGCAGAAGGAAAATCAACCCTTTAAATACTAACTAATCTATTTTAATGCTAGATTCAATCTCGTGCTTCCTGGATTGAGACATCATCAAATGGGTTCTCTCAATCCCGTATTCCAAAAGGTCACAAAAGGCACCCTGGCCCTCTGGCAAGCCTGGAATTAAAAGTCAAGCTTCTAAGTCTCTTCACCACTTACTCGACCATGAGGCTTTGTATTTTAATTTAGCTTTAGCCTGCCATTCAGCCAGAGAGGTAACTACCATGGAGCAAGGGGAGTCAGCTGAGCCCAGGCCTGCTACCTGAGTTCGCTAGGAAACTCTCAGTCCGGACAAGGGAGGAAGTTGGACCCATCTTACCGCCCCCAACACTCTGAAAATTTCATAGTGGCAACTCAGGACACTTCTGAAGGGTCGCACCAAAAGAAGACGTTTTTAACATGGGCAGGGGTGGAATGCTGGCCCCACCCGAACGCACCCTTAAAACTGGTTTCCTGGAGAGGTAGCAGCAGGGCCTGCTGAAAAGCCGAGTAAGCCCTATCCCAACCCTGGAGACTCTCCCCCACCCACCCACACTGGAGACCCTGCTCCTTTGCCCTTAGGGAGACCAATAATCAGGACCTGAGCTTGGGCCCATCGCAGTCTTGCTATGTCATTGCCTTCAGAAGATGATGGGCAAGTCTACAGCTCATTCCCTTGCTCATACACCAATGCAAACTTAGTTCACCAGGGCAACAACAGGCTACATCAGGAATGTCATCTAGGATCCAAGACCCAAGGGTATTTGTAGACTTGGCAAGACATGAGATTATTAACTATTAGCAGAATAGGGGAGAGTTTCAGGACTCCACTGAGGATTACAACATATATATGCCTATGAGGATGTGTGCCTCAAGACCATACTGATTCAATTATGTGTTTGGACATTTTCCCCAACTCAGCTAGGTCATTGTTAATTGTATCTGTGCAACAAAAAAGTCATAACCCAATGGACTTTAGCTAGGTTTAATCTGAGACACATTATTACTTCTTCAGAATTTCTGAAATCAGGTGCATAACCAGAGCAGGTTCAACCGTCTTAGTGAACAGAGCGACTTCCACTCTTAGCTCTCAATGCAGCAACAAGTGAATCAGGCAGTTGTCCTGTCTTTCTTCAGGTTGTAGCAATTATCCCAAAATGGATTTCACACATTTAAAAAAAATGGATGGCAACTCATTAGCCTGGTGTCATGAACGAACTCAATCGACCAGTTCTTTGGACTGGGTTTAACTTTTAATGCCCTTGACATGGTGAGAGAGAGAGGAAATTTTAAAAAGAAAACATATCTCTGACTGGCTTGCAAGAAATCATTTGCAAACTAGATCTCTGCAACTGGAACAGGACAGGTAAATAACTTCAAAAGTAGAGATCTGGGGCTACATTTTTATGATTATTTAAGAAAAAATTATTTCTTGCAGACATTTTAGAGTAAGTGTGGCACTAGTGTTTATCCAGTAAGAATACATCAAAGGTTACTGGCAGTTACATCAACAGAGCCCAGCGTCATTATTACTGAAGTGGGGTTGAGAGGATGAAGCTGAAATGTGTTGGTGGCATCAGTTCACTCTCTAGGTAACAATGGCAGTTGCCCATTATTAAGTCATGTCAGTTTACAACCACAACAAAAAAGCCAAAGACTGAATGGGTTAAGGAAACTGAGTTACTGCCAGATAGAGATGATCACATTGGCAGGATAGCATCAAGAATGCTGGCACTGCATTGCCCACGCTGTACCTGCTCCAGGAAAAACAGAACTTTAAATCTTCAAGACTTACAAACCAACACTTTTCACCAGTCCTGAATTCACTTTAAAAAATACCATATGTTTTAAAATATTTCCTGGCAGCAGATCAGACACTGAGCTGTAGGGTGCCAAGAGTGAAATAGCCAACTTTCCAAGTTATCATTACATTATTTATTATTATTATTTATATAGTGACAGCAATATATCTGATCTGTTGTTCCTCCTAAGTCTGGGAACAGGAGGGAATGAAACAAGGCTTCTGGCCATGGGAGAAACAATTGCAACTTTTCAGGATGCTATAAGTATATGCTACACTTGATTCTGTATTACCCGCCCATGAGAAGACAAATACATTCATTTCATTTCATTTCATTTATTAGATTTCTATACCGCCCCATCCTGCACAGCAGCTCGGGGCGGTTTACAACAATAAAAAACATTTAAAAACATTTAAAATACAACCATAAAACATATCAATAAGCTGGTGGTATATAAAAATAAATAGACAGGTGGGGGATTAAAAATCACCCCCCCCCTCCCTCCCAAAGGCCTGGGCAAACAGCCAGGTCTTACAGTTCCGCCGAAAGGTCAAAAGGCTTGGGGCCAGGCGAGCTTCCTCCGGAAGGGAGTTCCACAGCCGCGGCCCTACCACCGAGAATGCCCGCTCCATCGTGGCCCCCCGCTTAACACGGGGGACCTCCAGGAGGGCACCCCCGGCAGACCGCAGGAGTCGTTCCGGGGCGCGAAGGGCGAGGCGGTCCCTAAGGTAAGAGGGGCCAAGGCCGTATAGGGCTTTATAGATCATTACTAGGACCTTGAACCTGGCCCGGCACACTATCGGCAGCCAGTGCAGCGCTCGGAGCACCGGTGTAATGTGCTCCCGGCGACCCGTCCCCGTAAGAAGACGGGCCGCCGCATTCTGCACCAGCTGCAGCCTCCGGGCCAGGAACAAGGGAAGCCCCACGTAGAGCGCGTTACAGTAGTCGAGTCGCGAGGTGACGAAGGCATGGATGAGGGAGGCCAGGTCCGGGCCAGAGACATACGGACGCAGCCTACGTACCAGATAAAGCTGGCGGAAGGCAGCCTTCGCGGCTGCCTCCACCTGCTGCTCCAGCCGCAGGCCTGCGTCCAAAATGACCCCCAGACTCCGGACCTGCTGAGCTACAGGGGGGCAAACCCCCCCAATCAGGGGGGCCACCACCCCCTTCGCCCTCCCCACCACCATTACCTCCGTCTTATCTGGGTTGAGTTTCAGTCTGCTCTGTCGCATCCAATCCGCCACGGCCTCCAAACATTGGGATAGCACCGAGACAGCAGGGTCTGGGTCGGTAGAAAACGAGAGGTACAGCTGAGTATCATCAGCATACTGGTGACACCGCACCCCGAACCCTCTCACGACCTCCCCCAAGGGCTGCATATAGATGTTAAATAATAATGGAGACAAGATCGATCCCTGCGGAACGCCACACGGTAAGGCGCGGGGGCTCGATGTTTCTTCCCCCAACACCACCCGTTGGCTCCTCCCCGAGAGGAATGAACGGAACCATTCAAGAACAGTTCCGTCCAGACCCCCCCGGTCACGCAGTCGTCTCAACAGCAGCCCATGGTCCACGGTGTCAAAAGCGGCCGAGAGATCGAGCAGGATGAGAAATGTCGAACATCCCGCATCCATCTCCCGGCGGAGGTCGTCCACCAAGGCCACCAACGCCGTCTCGGTGCCATAGCCGGGGCGGAACCCAGATTGAAACGGGTCAAGGAGCCCGATATTATCTAGATGACCCTGGAGCTGGAGCGCCACTGCCCGCTCAATAACCTTCCCTAAAAAGGGAAGGTTAGAGACAGGTCGGTAGCTGGCGAGCGCGTCTACGTCCAACGATGGTTTTTTCAGCAGGGGGCGCACCACAGCCTCTTTTAAGCAAGGCGACAACCTCCCCTGCCGAAGGGACGCATTCACCACCCTCGCCAGCACCGTCCCCAATGTCTCCCCGGAAGCTTTTACCAACCAGGACGGGCATGGATCTAGTTGACAACACGTGGCCCTCACAGACCCCAGGACATCCACCACATCGGCTGACGTCACTTCCTGAAACTCGCCCCATAAAGATGGAACAGACGGACCCTCCGTCCCCCCGCTCTCTTCCCCTACTGCTGTTAACCCAGCGTCGAAATCGGCCTGAATCCGAGCGATCTTGTCTGCGAAGTAGTTGACAAACTCCTCACAGCGGGCCCGGGACAAGTCCCCATCCAGGCGGAGGGAGGCCGGACTCACCAGCCCCCGCACCACCCGAAAGAGCTCCGCTGGACGTGACTTCGCAGACGCTATGAGGACGGCGAGGAATTCCTTCCTCGCCGTCCTCACAGCCTCCACATAGGACCGCAAATGGGCCCTGTGGAGAAGACGATCGGAGACAGACCGAGTCCGACGCCAGCGTCGCTCTAGCCTCCTGCCCATACGCTTCATACACCGCAGGCCCTCAGTAAACCAAGGAGTCCTGCGGTGACGAGACCCAGGCAGAAGGCGCCTCGGAGCCACCCTGTCAATGGCCTCCTCCAGCAAGATGTTCCAATGCCGGACCAGCTCATCCACAGAGTGACCGTCCACATCCAGGGTAAGTTCCCTCAGGACCTCCTGGAACCGCTGGGGTTCCATCAGCCTCCGAGGGCGGACCATCCTAACTGGTCCCTTCCCCTTCTGGAGGGGGCGCGCTAAAAGACCGGCCTGAAGGAGGTAATGGTCCGTCCACGACAAGGGCACCGCTGTCACCTCCCCCACAACCGGACCCCCCGCCTCAAGGCCAGAGCCGAAGATCAGGTCGAGGATATGTCCCCCCACGTGGGTCGGGCAGATCACCTCCTGGGACAAGTTCATAGTTGCCATGGCGGCCATGAACTCCCGCTCCGCCCCAACAAGGCCGGCATCGGCGTGGACGTTGAAGTCCCCCAGAACCAAAGTCCTGGGGGAGCCCAACACCACCTCCGAGGCCAGCTCCGCTAGAGCGGTAAGGGATGCCGCCGGGCATGAAGGGGCCCGGTACACCAGCAGCACCCCTAGCTTGCCCCCAGCCAAATCGATCACCACGTGCAGAGCCTCTACACCCACAATCTCCGGCACTGGATACCTCCTAACAGGCCAGTCTTCCCTAAAAACAATAGCTACGCCTCCTCCCCGGCCGCTCATGCGGGGCTGATGCTGCACGGCATACCCAGCTGGAACCAGATCCGCCAAAGTTGGACCGGCCAGATCATCCAGCCAGGTCTCCGTGATGCATGCGAGGTCCACGGCCCCATCCACGATCAAATCGTGGATAATCGGGGCCTTGTTGACCACGGACCTCGCATTCATCAGCACCAGCCCCCCACGCGCGGACCCTGGACCCGGCACCTCCCTCCCCCTTAGTGGGGGGGTGATGACCTCCACCTCCCTCAGGCACCGTAGACCCCTAGGGGCCCGTGCCTTCCCACCCCATGGACCATACCGTCCGCGCCCCATCACGACCCCAATGGCCATGCCCTCCCCTCCATCCACCCAATCCCGGCCCTTCAGACCCGGCTGCTTGCCCCCCGGCCCTCCCTCCCCCCCTCCCCCCCCATAACCCTCCCCCCCCCAACCATACCCTCCCCATTCTCCCTCGGTCTCCCCCTCTCACGGGGAGACCGAGCCACCCCCTCCCCCCCAACCCTCCCGGTCCTCCCCCTGCTCTCACCAGGGGGAGTCCCTGGGTCCACCCCCCACATTACCCCCCGTATCAATACCCCCACCCTACCACCCTAGCCCTGAAAGATAAAAAGCCTGCCCAATATAAAACACAAAAACCCCCCTGCCCCCCTGCAGTCCCCCAGAAGTGCCCCCGAAGTGCCGCGCCCTTTGGCCGCGGCCCTTCGGCCGCGAGCCTGCGGCCGCAGCCTGCGGCTCCAGCCGCTGCCTGTGGGCTTTTAGCCCCTGCTACTTCCGGGTGGGGGGGGAGGGGACAGGACAGCCCACGTGGCTGCCCTCTGCGTTCCCCCCCCTGCCCCCAACTCACAGTTTTTTTGTTCTTCTTGTCCCCGCAGGTATCCTGCGGGGACGAAGCAGCAGCGGCGGCAGACCCAGCAGCGGCAGGGATGAAGGCGGCAGCGGCGACGGTGACAACGCCAGCAAGGGGACCAGCCCCCCCCAGCACCACCCGCAAGCAGGTAAGTCCAGGTGGGGGGGGGAAGATGGGAAGGAGGATCCCCGCAGCAGGCTCCCCCAGCTGCAAGAACAGAGCCAGCTGTTTTGGTCCAGCCACTGTACATTAGCCGGATCCAACAAAGGGCAGACTGTGCGGGGCCTCACGAGTTGGGGAGAAACTTAGTGGCCCTCAACAAATGGTGTCTAACTTGAGTGTGAAAAACACTAGACTAAATAAAGGCTCACAGAGTCATGGTGTATGCAGGGACCATGGCAATTCAGGAGGGGGTCCCCAACACAAAGTCCATGAGGCCTCTAACAACAATTTATAGGTAACACATGGGCCTGCAATGCGGGGAAAGCCTGTGGTCCCAGAAGGGGACGTTATGTTTAAGAGAACAAAAAATAAAAATAAAAAAAATTGTGGGTGAGTCAGGATGTGTCTATCCAACATTCCTGTATTACAAGGGGAGTCAAACCACCGTTTTCACACTGGCCCCCAGGCAGTAGCATGGCAAGGCAGCAGAGCTTCCATGATACCCTCCTGCTCCTCCCAGAGGGGTAGCAACCCTGTCAGAAAGGAAGTTTTTAGAGTGGGTGGAGGTGGGATCAGCATTCCTCCCCCATCCATACTGAAAACTTCCTTCCTGGTGGGGCCCTTTGTTAATAGAAGATTTCCAGAGTGGGTGAGGGCAGAGCATCGACCCTGCTCCCTCGTCAAATGAAAGCTTCCTAGCAGTGTCTAGATTGCTTGCAGAGGGGTCTTCCAGGCCCTGGGCTCAAGTGAGCCCCCATACTCCATGGCAGCTAGGCCCCTGACCCCAGCTTACCCAGATGCAGCACGTGATTCATGGGCTGGCAGTCAGAAGGTGTCTTTTTGAAGGTTAACTTTTCTAAATCCAGCTCCAGGAAGTTCAAATTTCTAGTTACTTTCTGATCTGGGTAGAAGTCTACTTAAATATTATTTCTGCTTCATACAATTATATATAAATGGCAGTTACATGTTGTAATTGTATAAATGTGATTTATTTTAAAAAAAACCACAATCAAATAAAACCTTAGTTATGCAAAAGCAACTGGCAATAGTGTAATTATTTTTAAGGTACGAGTATAATTATTGTGCCTGATATTATGCAGAGGTTATTCTTTTCAGTTACTTTTAGTATTTGTTAAGATAATGGCACCACCTTAGCAGGCCTACAGACAAAGGCTTATCCATTCAAAGCATTTCTTTATTACTTTTCTCAAGGACACAACAAAACCTGGAAAATGTTCACAGAAATGTTGCTTATATACTAGAACTTGAAGTTTTTCCTCTCCTGTCTCAGCTCAGTGTATGTATGGGTAATTTCAGACGTTACGAGATCACAGTCAACCACAGTGAACCACACTCAATCCCCCAGTGCGGCCAATGAGCCCTGAACGTCTGTTCGGCAGCATCCAGATGTTCACCAGAGTCAATCAGTGGTAGGGGCCAAGGCCAACCACAGTTCTGGAGCTCAAGACGGAAGCAGATCCAGAACTGTGGCCAATGCAATCCCCATTGAGAAACGGCCAAAAGTAACGTCTGAACTGCAACCGCCAGGCACGATCCCACAGAACGATCCCACACAGTGGCGAATGCACGCAGCGTCACTGCCAGGCAACGGGCAACAAACAGAACAAGAAGGGATATTTAAAGGGCACACTGCAGCAGGGGAATGAGGTGGCGAGACAGGAAGAGAGAGTGGAGAGACAGGACAGCGATGGAGCGCGAGGAGCAGCAGCAGCCGGAGCCGGAGCAACCCGCCCCACAGGGGGATACCGAACAGGGGACGGAGGCCCCCTGCAAACAAGTAAGGAGACCACAACGGGATGGCCTGGGGAGGTAGGCATGCAAAGGTAGCAAACAGCCACGGAGGGAGGGCGGGGGCATGAATGGCACAACCACAGCACCCAACCCCCCATGTCCACCCAACAGACCAGGAAACGTGCCTGAGCCCCGGAACCCCCACAGGAAACCAGCAGGGAGGAGCCAGAGGAGGCGGCGGCAGCACAGGAGCCAGAGGGCCCAGCACGGAGCCGGAGGTACCAGAGAGGGGGACAGTGGGGAGTCCAGGAGACCCAGGACTTCATCAGGATCTGGGGGTCCCTGGAAAACCAGGTGGAGCTCATGGTAAACAAGTGAAACGAGCACGTATTCGACCTGATAGCGAGGGACATGGGGGAGGCCGGATACCAGAGGTCAGCAGCACAGTACCAGTCCAAGGCCAAGGAGCTAAAGAGGGGCTACAAGCACATAAAGGACAATAACCAGCGATCCGGTCACGCAGCGCGGACCGTGCCCTATTGTGATGCCCTAGACAGGATCCTCCACATGAAGGGATCCATTGTGTCCCCCCCCCCCCCCGGCTGGTAGGGAGCGCTGTGGCACAGGGCCGGACACGGGAGGACGTCCCACTCCCCATGGCAGCACCTGATCATGGCCTGGCTGTCTATTTCCTTGACGTGGTCCTGCTCTCGTCATGTCTGTTTGGGGCCTGTTGGAACCATGGGGTTGGGTGGCTAGCCACAGTTGGGAATCCACTGTGGTGACCCAGGAGCGAGTAACATCTGAAATTACCCTATGTTTTAAAAAAATCACGGTAATGTGTACCCGGTAATGTGACTTTTATTTCAAAGTTCTCTCCGCAAACTAACGACATACACGTATCACTGCACCCACCAATAAAACATAGCCGCCACCAACCATTCGCTTGGAAAATAACTATTTGACATCAGTGCACACCAATATTATGTAACCAAGTAAGAAAGTCACAACTGCAAATGAGTAGCAACAGGCTTCATGTTAATTGTATCAAATATTGTTTAGAATGCAAATGAGATTCCCTGGTTCCTGAATGGTGAGACAGGCTTGGCTTCCTTGAAGAAAACAGAGATATCAAATTGTGAGGTAGAAGGGAAGGGAAATTTTCAGGGGAGGAATCAGCCACTTGCACTCTGAGTAGTAGGCAGTTGTGCTATGGAGGCAAGCAGTGTTGCAGCAGCATCTGCTTACCACAGAAACGAATAAAGACCAACCTCACATGGAAAGTCTAATTTTGGCTGCTGCCTCTTCAATAGCTTTTACCTTCTTTTATATTCATCTTTTTGCAATTGGCAGGAAAGAAGGAACCTTGCTGGCAGATAGTATGATGAATGCACTGCTTCCTCCTCAAAACCTGCTTAACAGGAGCTGCTGTTGGCTGCAATGAACTGTTGACAGCATGCGTGACAGTTTAGAATTGTTTCTCTTTAATCCCCGAGATGTGAGATTTCAGCACTGGTAGCAATTCTTCCGAGGCACATGATTAAAATCAAGAATACTCACAGGCATGTTCATTTCTAGGATTAATCTAGTCCATACATTTAAGCCATAGTCATGTGACTCTGATTAGATGAAAACCATGAGCTTTCTTTTTAAAGACTGACAGCACGGAAATCTAGTGTGGGCATGCGTTGTATATAAGGAGCCCAAATTAAACGCTCCTTTTCATCTGTAACGCTAGTATACCAGCAAAACACAAAGTGGTCAACTAGCTGAGCAAATATTTTGGATGGCAAAGATCAAGGACAAATAATGCATTCAAGTGATCTGTTCAGTCTTCCATAAACATGCTCCCTTCTACCCAAACTCAATAGCAGAGGGAATGTTTGACTGTTCTTCAGAAAGCCATCTCTCTCCTGCACTCACACTTCAGCAACAACAATACTTGATCTCAAGGTTAAAAATATCAAGTCACACCAATCCTTCCAACACAAACATTTTTGGTGCAATAACAAATTTAAAATAAACTAAGCCACCTCTTTGTGCAGATCATTGTTCAGCTACAATGAATTCCCAGTTGGCGACAACCTCATCATAATAACACCACAAAGGACAAACATGTCCATCTGCAAGCACAAATATTGTGTTGCTGAAACTGTGGAAAGAAGAACTGCTTTTTAGGCTTACAAGAAAATCGGGCAAGTAGAAGGACCTCCATGGCAAAATAATATTGTATTGAATTCAATAGTAAAAGCCATTGACAGAGCTACTGCAATGAAAACAGTAGCTATTGCTCTGAACAAAATAAAAGATCAAGAACGCATCATCAGAAATGTGGCATGATTGAGCTCTGAACAAAATAATTGGTTTCACATGCAGCCGGTTAAGCTGTACATAAAGACAACTTGCCCTCTCTCTCTCTCTCAATAAGAAAGATGTTAAAAAACATAGCTGGGGCATATCTAATTAATTATCACTCCATATTCAGAACAAGACAGTAATACTGGGATGAATAACCACACTGGGTCACTGGCTCGGTTTAGAGCTGCTATTATAGGCCTTACCCTTTCTGACAATACAGAACCCAAGGCAGTTGGCATCTTATCAAGAATTCCAGACCTGGAAGGATTATAGATAAATGCATACGCTGACAGCTAAATGGAGTTGGGATCCTGTGCCAGAGAAAGATAAGTAATATGTATTATTTCATAAGTATTATCAGAACCACAGTTTCCGACAGGAATTCCTTTGCGATGCAACTAACTATTAAGTCATCAGCTGTGGACCTCTCATTATATGGGCACCTAAAAAAAGACAGAAGCTGCAGAACATTATTTCTAAAACAAATACGTTTCCTTCCTCCTCCAAATAAGAGATGCATTATACAGTGTACTCTTGATCCAAAACAAATGGTAAGTGAAAAAAAGAGAGGAAGTTTGTGAGCTGCTAGAAAAGCGGTGTGAGATCTAGAATGCTTGATCTGTTGGGTATTGAGATGAAAATCTGTCTGATGGCTTTGGGCCAAGGAAATCAGGTTATACAGTAAAGTGCACATTGTTAATTGTTAATTTTAACTTGGTTTACAATTAAGCGGTAATCCCGGCCATTTGTCTGCAAGCTAAAGCAGCCTGTTCCCGAACTGCAGCCTGCAAGAAAAAGGAAAGCAGTGCTACTAGAACATTAAACATTTCAGACGGTCAACAGACTATCCCCAAAATATTCTAATCAGAAGTTAATGATCACGACCCTATCTAGCAAGAATAAGTTAGCAGGAAATAAGTTTGGATGGCGATATTCTTATATTATAGATTTATTATCTTCATATTTGTTTTATCTGTTAACTGTTTATAGAGCCCTTGGAGCAGGGTAGGTTATAAATCAAAATAAAGCAATATGGAAATCTTTTATCATCTGATGCGGGATTCTGTATGTGGCAGCGCACCCATTCTCTTGCACTGATCTAACCGAAATGACATTTAAGTCGGGGTAGTGTTGGGAACCTTCCAGAGGCCACTTTGGAAATGAGTACAAGCTCCAACAGCTGCTTAAATGTTGGGGGCAGGAATGTTTAAGAGATGTATTCAGGAAGAGGAAGGTCCAGATCTGTCTCCCTCTCCTTGAGTGCAGGCCCTTATCTCTGCTTCCTTACTCCGAGCTCGTTTTTTAGCATTTGGAAATAGGAACTGGATCCAGGGTCTGAGCCAGGAATTGGAAAGGGGCCACATAAAAACAAATCATGGGCCACATTTGGCCTCGGAGGCTGAGGTTCCCCTCCCCTGATTTTTGTCCTCTGTGTGTCTATTAAAATGTGTGGCTTAGCAGTCTAAACATTTTAGAATACTAAGACTCAATAGACCACAGGTTCAAACCTTTTCAAGGTCAACTCACCCATATATTTTTGTCTCAGGTAGCAAAAGACTCCCATGCAGTTGACTTTACGCATGGAGATCAGACAACTCCTAGTGGACATTTCTGTTCTTTGAGTTCCACCAAGTTCCTTAAGTGTTCTACATTATAATGCCCCTCCCCTCTTTGCCAAATACTGTTTTCAATCTCAAGTGTGGCAGAATTTTAGTGGTGCTGTAGATATGTCACTTGTAAAGTATGGATGAACAGTGCTCTACAAATGTACGGTATATTTATTTAATAGAATACAGACTAGGATAACATACATTAATAGCTCTGCATTCCTTACAGGATTGCCGCCAAAGTCATGCAGGCTAGCTTTCTCATGTGATAAAACCCGCACCTGATTTGCCTCCTGGAGCTTTTCCTGGAGGCAAATTAGGCACATTGTCACTTGGGAAAGCGTCCGAAGAGCCAGTATAGCCCAGTGGAAAAGGTGTTCGACTTAAAACTAGAAGACTGGGGCTCAAATCGCATCTTAGCCAGGAACTCATTGGGTGGCCTTGGGAAAGTAATTGTCTTTCAGCCTCAGTTCCCCATCTGTAAAATGGGAATAATAATGACTACGTCAGTGATGCTGAAACTCTTTGAACTGTGTTGCCCCCTTCTACTTGTCTGTCATAGTTGAGGCCCCATCCCACCCCCATCTTGCTTCCTCTCCTTCTCCCTCTTCACACCTTCCTATTTGCTTCCCCTTCTCACCTTGTTCTTTGATTCTCCTTCTCCTTGCCATTATTTTTATATTTCCCAGCTAGCTCAGTGAGAGTGTGGAGGAGGGTTTTTCTCAGCTCTCCTCCTGAACACCTTCTGTCCTCCCTGAACCCCCACAAAGTGCCAGTCTCCCAAATTTGAGAACTTGTATTCACAGAGCTGTTGTGAGGGTGAGCTAGATAAGCATTGTAAAACATTATGAACACTGAAATTACTATAGAAATGAAAGATAATAATAACAGAACATACCCCATAACTTGAGCTATTATGAATTATACACAGGTTATCTGAGACAGCAATCCAGAGGACCAGCCTGGACATTCTTGAGTGCGGGCACTGAGGATGTTTGATGGAGGTAGTCAGATTCTGTATTGTTCAGCTGGAGGGTTCAGCTGATTGCACTTCCACCTCTAGGCCAGAAGTGTGTGGGTTAACTTCCACACCAGGATATGGCCATTTACCCAGCCCCAACTAACTGATTGCTTTGCAATTAAAGGTGTCCTCTTTGAGATCTATTCTGTCTTCACAGATATATAATTTCTTAAGAGAACACGATTTTAAAAGTAAATGGATTATTGTACACGTAACAAAGATCACAGATAAAATAGCTCTGAACTTTTATATAAAACAGTCTGCCTTATTATAGTTTTTGATTATTTTTTTTAACCTGACAAAGCTCAGTGGGTGGTCTCTGAAGACCTATGCATTTAGGAATCCCAGGATTTTTACAAGCCTGTCATACCTGCCTGTATCCACCCCCTCACTGTTTCTGATTTTACTCCTTCTTCAGGCAGCTGCTTTGAAAACTAATTCCCTTGTTACCTGTCACGTTAACATTTCAGGACTCACCCCTTCAGCTACATTTTTTAATCCTGACCTTGCCTGCCTTTCAAGTCCACTGGAAGAGTATGAGCACACAAATCATAGCCACAGCATCTTAAGAATAATTTTCACTAGCTGGTGACCAGTTATTTGTAACTTAATATTAAATCAATAGAACTCAAATTAAACCTATCCAGGCAAATGTGGATAACACATGTGGCTTTCATCTTTTACATTATATGCAGCTATATGGCTCCTGTTATGGTACTCATCTGAGCTCCATGCAGTCATCAACAAATTTACCCACACAACAGCCCAGCAAGGGAGGAAATATGCTATTGTCTCCATTTTGCAGGTGGAGTATTGAGGCACAGACTGAGTGATTTGTCCAAGTTCATCATATAAGTCTATGGCAGAACATAAAATCTTTCCTAAGTCCCAGGATAGTTATTTGTATAATGCAAACAATGTACCAGGCACTATACAGTAATATTAGAGACATATCCCTATCCTGAGGAGCTTATAATCTAGGAAAGAGGGGAACATACGGGGAGAGATAGATAGATATACGTTCATGAAGTTGTGAAGTCATGGGTGCACGTGCTGAGCTTAGTTACAAGAGAGAAGGGATGATGAAAGAAAGGATATTAGCGATCTGTTGGGGGGGAGGGGGGAATAGCTAGGGAAGGCTCAGTGAAAGAAATAGGTTTTTAGGAAAGATTTGATGTTTGGAGGGAAGGAGCAGATCAAATGCATCCAGGAAGGGAGTTCCAGGCACAGGTGGGGCCAGCATGAGAGAAGGGATGAAGACATATCTGGGAGTGGGGGATACTGTGACGTGTGAGGGTGGTGGAGGAAGAATGAAGCTCCCATCTGGGGATATAGTGGGAGGAAACAAGTTCAGAAAGATAGCGGGGAGCAAGGCCATGGAGATCCTTGAAGATAACGACAAGGAGCTTGTACTGAAAGTGTTTGGGTAGAGGGAGCCAATGGAGAGAGGCGAGGGGGGCTAAACATGATCAAAGAGATGAATGAGCTGGATAATTTTGGCAGTGGTGTGTTGAAATGAAGTGAGAAGAGCAACGCAAGAGCAGGTTACCGAAAAACATCCTCCTCCATCTATATTAAAGAAACATTAATAATTTGTAATCTTAATTAGCTCCTTATCAGATGGTTATTTTTTTATTTATTTTTTAATTTATTGAGAAAAATAGGCTTTGTTGCAAGAAATGTTCCTCCCAACAGCAAGAGGTACATCAAAGCAAGAAGGGAAGAAAAGAAAAAACAACCAAATGTTCATCTGGATTTGAGGAGCAACAGGCTCCCACCATGGATACTGTCAGTACAGGCAAGTATTAGAAGTAGAGATACAAATCAAAAGTCAGCATGTCTCATGACTATAAGGGAGTCCAGATCTTGGAATAAATTTCCTGCAAGTTGAACGTGGTTCTGTAATCTTTTAAATTTATATCATCTGTTATGATAGGCCAACAAGGCAGCCATACAGCATAAAAGTCTTCCAACTTGTCATGTAAGTCGGCTGAAATTCGTTCCATCGAGGTTACATAGCGTAGACGATGGATCCAGTCATTAATGGTTGGTCGTGAGGTGGATTTCCATTTACAGACTATGGTATGTATAGCTGCTAGAAGTAAAGCCTGGCAGGTGGCTTTTTGAGTAGAAGTAACTTGTATATTATTGTACTTTCCCAGCAGAGCTATCTGGGGTGTCAAGTCAAACTCAAGTGGGATGTGATGAAGAATATCAGATGGCTATCATTTGTCATCAAACCTGACATACATGTAGTGTATAGAAGGGGATAATATGGGCTCAATTCTGCTTGGATACGCCAGCGTAAGTCCATGGTAATTCCACTAAAAGAAATGAAGTTATGACACATACTGGCATAAGCAAGCAAAGAATATTCTGAGAGATGCGAAGTTCTGGGATTCTCTTAATTGCTCATCGCATCGTTCACTGTTGAGTGAGCTAGAAAGAGTTTTGCTTCAGTTAATTCTTCTGTTAAGCCACCACTGCCATCCTTTCATTCTCCCTGGCTCCTGTGGCATATTTTGTTTTTTTCAAACCATATTTTCTGTGGTGTCATGACTTCGCTCCCATCAAAGGCAGGCTAGACAGGCTTGATGAAATATGGCACGCTCCTCAATTGTCACATGTGGGAAGGGCTTGGTACCTTCATAATATACACATGGTTTTGAATAGCTGCAGTGACAAGATAGACCCAGTCTGCCCTCCCAGGGGGATTCTAATGATGTCTATGAAGAATGTAATCCAATCAGTTATAATTAGAAATGGAGTTTGGGTCAAGTGTATGCAAACTAGCATTTCCAAATGATTATAGCCACTCTACATTAATGTATGGTGCCACCCTACCTTGAATATTGTGTGCAGTTCTAGTCACCCCATGAAACTAACTGGCAGCAGATTGTAATAAAATCAAGATTATTTTTTTTCACTCAACATACAATTAACTTGTGTAATTTGTAGTCAGAGGATGTGGTCAACGCCAGTAGTATTGTTGGGTTTTTAAAAAATGAATGGATAAGCTCTTGGAGGGGAAGTCCATTAACGGCTACTAGACAATAACCTCTGACTGTTAAGAGCTGGGAGTGAACAAGAAGGAACGGATCAACCCATTATGACCTGTTGGGTACTTCTCCCAAGCGACCGAGATTGGCCACTGTCGGAGAGAGGATGATGGACCATTGGTCTGTCCCAGTATGGCACTTCCTATGTTCTTATGCCTACTCTTTACTTACTATTACAAAATAGCTTTGAGCAGGTATCCTTACTTATTCGTTTTGTCTACACATTGTCAGATGGCACTATCCTTCTCTGGTAATATGACTTGCAGGCAGACCTCATTCTTCCTAGAATAATTATTTTTCTCCATGAATGGCTCTGAATACAACAATTCTGCAAATATACCGAAACACCAAATCTGTAACTTCTTCTAACAACTGGATGGCATTTGCTATTATCTGAGAAAACCGTATCAAATGTAAAAATTAATTTTGGCTTTCTGATAGAAGTGCACTGCTTCTTGAAAGAATAATCTCTGTTTGTATTCAAGCCTCTTCAGTATTGAAGTCTTTTTGAAAAGTGTTTGAAGAACCTCTCGATTTAAGATCATAATGTCATCAGTCTCAAAAGTATTCTAGATGTTAAACCAGCATCTCTACTATATTTCCCAAGCATATTAACTATTAGGGTTACGTTTTCATAACAGCATGAGAGGTAGTGTGCACAAATAGTGTTAAAATGGAGTAACATATACAAATTAATTATGTTAAAATGAAATGTGTCTAACTCCCTGAACACCATATTGAAAATGTACCCCCTACTTGTGTCCAAGCTTGTGTTTTCTTAGATCTGAGAAGATTATAGTAAATGCAAATTTAATCTCTGCAAGAACATAGAGTGGCACAGACCATAGATAAGGATATATCAATTAAAACCTAGTTAATTGGGTGAACACTTGAGAGAGACAGATGCACAGAGACATGTTTTCTGGTTGGATTCAGATAGGGGAAAAGGCCAGCTGGATCTGCTATAAGGAAGAAAGAGTATTTAAAACAATACCTAGTTTTACATGAGACCAAGCCTGGGAACAGGGACAGGGAATCTGTAGTTTTCTTATTTCTGCATCGTCTTCCGGGTCAGCTATATGAATCCAATTTAGCTGTTAGCTCTCTACATGTCATTGTGAATATGTGTGCGACACCCAACATTTGCATTATGTTAGTGGTAACTAAAACATCCAGTCTTTCATGTAAGAAAATAGATAAATTTCAAACACACAAAAAAGTAGGAAGTACTGTATTTGATCCAAAAAAACACGCAACATTCTTTTCCCTTCAAATATGCATGTTTTCTTCTGAAGTATGACCAGAGCTAAGTTCCCAGCCTAGATTTCCTAAATGGTAATACCACTACACTTCTGTCTTTCTATGCCTAGTCTGGAGAGAGCATATGCTAGCCCCAAAAGTAATAGATGGAGACTAAGGTCCTGATCCAAGGTCTACACACGCGACAAGCAAACTGAAGTGGCTCTGCACATGCATGGGGACCAAAGTAGCCCTGCCTTCCTCAGCCCTGCCCCTGGAGGAGGCAGGGCTGTAGTGGGTGACTTGGGTGGCAGTGATGCAGTTGGTTCCCAGTAGCAGCAGCATCTATGCACAGGGTCACTTTGGTCTACACATCACGCACACATGGACCTTGGATTGGGGCCAACATAGTTCAGAGGATATCTTTTATTGGACCAACTTCTGTTGAAGGGTATGACTTGTTAGCAGCCTGAGGAAGGGCCCTGTGTGGCCAAGAGCTTGCATACGCTCACCGACAGAAGTTGGTCCAATAAAAGAGATCCACTGAGCTACTTTGTCTCTATCTATTCCTAGGGAAAATAACATGTGTGCCTTCTTCTTTGGGGAACTATAAAAATAACACAGTAGGGAACTGTTTGAGAATAAATGTACTTATCCAGTTTACTTCTTGCAGCTTCCTGGGAGGACTTAAATATGGATGGAATACAAAATGATTGGTCAAGTTACAGTACCTGAAATACAGTGAAGGGGAAACAACAGGGCAAGGTAGCAACAGCAGGCTGTTACTTACACATTCTATAGTGACGTATCGACTCCAAATCAGTAATTAGTCTATTGTTTTTGGTATCCAATAGAGCGGGGGTGGCCAAAGTCCCCAACCTTTTACAGCCCCGAACCAAAAACTTCATATGGCCAAAAGCCAGATATGTGCATGTGTACACATCCATGCGCACACACACAAACCTATCCTGCTTCCTGACTGGCTGAAATTCTGAGGAGCAGCAGCTGCGATTCAGCTGCTGAGTCTAGAATACAATCATTAAGACAGCGTGGAGCTCTGAGACCCTTGCTCCCAAATCACAGTTTGCTCACCTCTGCAACAGAATTATGAATTTTAGTAAACAGGTTCTGTGTGCACGTGTGTGTGTGTTTATTTCTCCATATCTACATACATAAACACATACATGCAACAAACTGCTTGCTCTTGACAACTTACCCTGCTGTTCTCCCTCTGTTGTATTTAGTCCTTTGAACTGCTAATGCTTTTCATCCCTAGCAACCTTTTTTCTTTTAACAGCCCCCTCCCTAAATAGCTAGCACATGCCCACCCTGTTTTGCTTAGTCTGTATGAGTCCTTACATGAGTGAAGGAGGTGGTCCCTCTTTGGGGAGAAGTCTGCCTCAAGGAGGGTCTGCTGCAGGAGCTAGAGGAAGAAGCTCACCCAAGGCCCTGTCAGTACACAGGGTTTCCCTAGTCCTGCTCTTTCAGGAACCTTGGAACTCCTCAGTAGAGCCAGGGAAGGGTCTGCTGACAAGGAGGAGGGACTATCCAGATAGAGGTTTGGCACAGCAGGGCAGGGGCAAAGGCCTGCTCTTTCAGGTGTCCTGTAATCTCCAGGACTGCCCGGCCAGAGGACTGACTTGGAGCAAAGGAACCTGTTACTGCCCAGCTAGAGGCTTGACTTGGGACAGGGGAATTAGATATGTATCGCTGGGTAGGGAAGCTCGGCACACTATAAAAGTACTTTGAGGATAGGAGTGTGGCTGAACTCCATCTTGGGACGGATCCTGTAGGAATGTATTATTATTATTAAGAATTTATATAGCACCAGCAATGTACTAGTACCCACAAAGATTAGGGCACCGTGACAAGGGGTGAAAAAGGGTTGACAGGGTCGGTGATCTGGATGAGGGAGGGGTAGTCCGTACCTTGCTGGCTTCTCAGGCGCAGAGCCTGGGGGATGCTCCTGGATCCTCAGCTGCGCCTGGATATCCAGGTTCGGCTGCGGCCAGGAGTACCTTTCACCAATTACATCTGGTGAGAAGGCTTCGCCTGTATATTTCAGACTCTGGCCTTGAAACTGTCATCCATGCATTTGTTACCTCAAGGCTGGACTACTGCAATGTGCTCTACGTGGGGCTGCCCATAGTGACGGTGCAGAATGCAATGCCCTGCCTGCTTACAGGAACAGGCCGCCGGGAGCATATTACACCAGTGCTCCGAGCTCTGCGCTGGCTGCCTATAGTCTTCTGGGCCCGATTCAAGGTGCTGGTATTAACCTATAAAGCCCTGAATGGTCTGGGCCCTACCTACTTGAAGAATCGCCTCACTCCCTGAGTCCTGGGGAGGCTCCTGCGGTCGTCAGGGGATGCCCTCCTGGAGGTCCCAAGATATCAACAGGTAGTCATGGACAGGAGGGCGTTCTCGGCAGTCATGCCTGTGCTGTGGAACTTGCTCCCAGTGGGGGTCTGCCTCAGCCTGGATCTCCTCACCATCTGGCAGCAGTGTAACGCCTGGTTATTCCTCCAGGCATTTGGTGGAGGGGATGGATAGGTAGGGTGGTATAGGGATGGGTTATGGGGTATAGTTTATATTTTATTGTTTTTTTATTGTATTATTGACTTTTTATATTTTATTATGTGAGCCCCCCCAGGCAGGAGGGGCGGGATAGAAAAAATAAATGAAAAAGACAAAAACAAAAAACAAACGTGCAGTTGGCACTCTGGCTACACAGGTTGGGGCGCTGAATAGACATGTGCCCGACCAGACCAGCTGGCAAGTCCTCTCCTGCCCCACCCATCGGGGGATGAGAACAAATAGGCAGCTGGGCAGCCCCACCCCCTGGCATGTCCCGCTCCCCCACCATGTTGGGCAGCCATGGCTGCTGGCCATGGCTCATGGCGGTGGGAACAGACCTTGGCCCACTTAGGCAGTCTTCTGGGCCTACCTGGTCCAGGGCAGCAGCAGGTCCACATCTAGCGGTCTGGAAACAGACGTGCTAGTGAGACTCAGGCCCAGGAGGGCCATTGCAGGCCCTCATCACATCTGTTTTCACCCTAGGAGTCAGACTTTGTGGCCTTTTCACCTCACATGAGAAGACTCTACAGCAGGAGTGGGGAACCTCCTGCCCATGGGTCAAATCCAGACTGCAGCTGCTTTTTCTGTGGCCGCTTCTCAATTCCTGGATCATGGAACCAGCCCCTACCTTCAAGCACTGAAAGAATGAGTTCTGGGGAACAGAGCAGAGATGACGGCATGTACACAAGGGCAAGGGATGGATCCACAGCACAGATTCTTGATATGGACTCACCCTTTCTTCCCCCCCCCCCCATCCTGAGCACATCCCTTAAGAACCCCATCTCCAATGCCCATCTGGCTTGCATAGCTTGTAAAAGTTTCCAAGTGGCCATGGAAGGGAAAAGGTTCTCCACTCCTGTTCTATCATATATATGAGAGACACACAGTCATCAATGGGGATAGAGGATATATATTAAGAAATATTACAATGCTGCAACAAGTGTTTGGCTATGTTAAACAAGTAATAATTTGCTATACATAGTAAATATATATTTACTATATATATTTTTTATAGACATGGGGTGTGTGTGATACCATGTCCTGTGCACACTGCATGCATCCTGCCAGCACGCACGTTATCTCCACATGGATTGCATTGTGCCACGTGGCTCCCGTGCGGGACCTATGCGGACCCTTCTTGGGATTGCGGCCAAAGTCTTTCAAACAAGAAACACTACTAGAGCTATACACCTGGAATGGACCTCAAGGGCCATCCAGTTCAGCCTCCTGTACTAACGCACAACCAAAACAACCAAACTACCTGTAAAGAAAAATCTATCGGACAATTAAACGGAAACCAACAAGGGCATCCAAGAAAAACTTTAAGAACTCCACATTTGCAGGGAGGGCAGAATAGTGAATCTTAACAAGCTAAAACAGATGGACAATGCAGCAAATGAGAGAAAAATGAATGAGGCTGGTTTCGGCCCTGCTCACTAACAGTGGCCTGGGAAGGACATCAATCTGGAAATGATTAAAAGAAGCCCATTAGGGAGGAAGACAGAAGCTTAGTGACTAGAGGGGAGCAAGTTTTCTAGTAATATTTTAATAACATTTTCTCTAATCTGATGTTCCTGGCAGCGTGACTTCAGCACAATTTGGTTTCAGGCAGTCTAGGTATTGTCAACTTTATTTTCTCACTAGTAATGCCTTCAGTCTGAAAGTGTTAATTGGTGCTCATTACATTACATGCAATAAATTAAGGGAAACATCTCCACTTTGGAGAGTCACATTTGATATTATCAGAGGATGAAAACAGACATGACGCTAACCACCCTTTACCCACCCTTGGTGGTCATTTATACATGTTTCAGGGCTGCATAGGGCACCAATACAACCCTGCAACATGCATAAATAACCACCAAGGGTGGGTAAAGGGTGGTTAGCGTCATGTCTGTTTTCACCCAGAGATGCTGTTACAACAGCTCCACAGAGAAAGGTTTTCCACAAAGACTTCAAATACTTTATTTGGACTTTGAGGAATGAGTAAAGTAGTAAATCAAGTCCTTTTTGCATATTTAAAAGGTGAAGCTGGGACATCTGATATGAAGGACTCCATCTTCAGAGAAGGATCTGGGAAGATCCATTGCCTAGAAATATGTGCCTTAAGTCCTGCCTTTATTAAAGTTTTGTATCATGACTACTCATCTACCGAATGCCTCATCTTGCTGCCACGCTCTTCTTTGATCTCATTCTCTACTCCCTCTCTCCCACTTTCCTTCTGTGGATTTATCCTGATAAGTTATGGGGATTCCCTCCACCACCCCCACGCCCAGACCAAGATGCCTGGTGGATTTTTCACCTTCCTCACAGTATCCTGATGGTTAGGGCTGGCCTCTAGACATTTTCACACCCTCTTCACAAATAGTCTGGAGGGTTCCCACAAAAAATGCACCTCCATCAACTTGGTCAATATTTCCCTCAATTGCTGCTGTCACCTAGGTAGATAACCTTGATCACCTACTCTTCAGGTCAACTATGCTGATGGCAATGATATGAAACATATCCATTTAAAATTATTTAAAATAAACAGGTGATTAATAACAAACATCAATAAATACTGTGGCAATGTGAAGACAGCCAGAAGCTTTAATGGACAAGTAGCTAGAGCAAATTTGAGCAAGACATCAATGAGGGCTGGTGGACCCTATTACCCTGGGAGGCAGGTACCATTCCCACACACCCCTGCCCCAGACAAGCACTCTGCTTTGCTTAAGATATTGCAGATTGATGCCCCACTTCATTTCCCTGCATAGCTGAAGGACGGGAGGATCCAGCATTAATCTAGGTCATGTGCTGGGTAATAAAGGTTGAGCTAAAACAGTCAACCCTCATTCTTTGGTTGTAGGCCTGAGTAAGCCAACTATGTCCAATTAATGCACGAGGGCTTGGGAGGGTGCACGTCAGACTCAGCTTTTAATGTTAATCACTAGTAATCAGTAAAGTTGCAGCCTTTCATGTGTCCATCTCCATCTCCTGATCGACTCAAGTATGTATTCAAACAATTCTAGTGTGACTACCAGGTACTTGGTATCAAAAGTGAAAAAGGCCCACAAACCTTACAAAGCTTTCCAGTGTTGGGCATTAGTCTACAAGAATCTGCATATCATAACTAAAGCTATTTTACCTTTGCTTAATGCAAAATTTCAGAGCAAATGCAATACAAATAATTGTAAATGTTTTGTCTTACTGAAAACTTGTATAAAATTAGTAACACTACTAATAGGCTAATCATTTTTAAAAACAACAACATATCAATAATGCACTTAACATGTGCTCTGTTCCACATCTGTCCTCCTTATGTATGGACTCGCTAGTAAAATCTAATTGTCTCTCTACAACAAAATACTGTAGAACTTGACAGTCCCTAATCTCTTATTCAATCTTTAGCCAAAACATTCATTATTTCCAAGTCAACAGACACACCTTGTTTTCCATCTATTGGGAATTATCATGTATAGCTCGATATTCTTAACCAGCCTTCATTCTAGTTTACTCCCGCTTTTACTGCCTTCTTTAATTTCTTTCAGTAAGATCTTTTATGTAAAGCAGATGCCTCTATCTATTTTTTGAGTAACTTTGTCTAACTATACAGCTGTTTAAAATGTCACCTGATGTTGCTACATTTTCTTTCCCAATGTTTTTGGCATTTTTTAAAGTCAAAATTGACTTGCTCTTTATTTGATGGTAAATTTTCTTAGTCCTGGCTCTTCTTTGTTTCATGTAAGCCAGCTATTCTGCTATCCCGCCCCCACGCCCGTACCAAAAACGGGAACAGAAGTGTGGGAATGAATTAACATACTGTTGAAGCACACGAGTCAGAAAACATTTTAGTTTATGCCCTGACTGTCAGAAGTCACGTTATCTGTGCATGATACTACATTTCTAGAGGCCTGATCCTATATGCTTTCTGCATCCAGATACCCATTTACTTTAACTGTGAGGTTTGGTTACATAAGAAATTGAACCATTTTGGCTTGAATATGTTAGCATTTCTCAGGTGGTTTTATTCAGACAATATAAGTCCAAATAAAATAGATAAGTAAGAGTGGGGACTTTTTAAAACAATACTTGTGTTCCATGTTCCACTTACAAGGTGTACTTTCCCAAAACGTGCATCAGACAGAACTAGGGGACGCTCCATGAAACTAGCTGGCAGCAGATTTAAAACAAAGTATTTTTTCACACAACGCACAATTAACTTGTGGCATTTGTTTCCAGAGGTGGTGTTCAAGGCCAGTAGTATAGCTGGAGAATAGGGCCATTAATGGCTATTAGTCAAGCAGGTTCAGGGATGCAACTGATAGTAGGGAGCTGGGAAAGTACAGCAGGGAATGGATCACTCCATTATGACTGTTGGGTACTTCTCCAAAGCTACTAAGAACGGCCACTGTTGAAGAAAGGCTGTTGGGCTCGATGGACCACTGGTCTGAGCCACTATGGCACTTCTTATGTTCTTATAAAATGTCTAAATACTTTTGTAAAAATCAACTTCTGAAGATGATTAAAAAACCAAAAAGCATTATTTTGAGAGATTTTAAAACCCTTATCAGAAGTTGATTTTTACCATTCTAAATAACTATATTTCTTTGTTTGCATCAGCCTCTTCAAGTCGACAGTGGCTAACAATGCAAAGTTCCTCAATTCTAGAGCTTTCTGTGCTTACATTCTTCTAGAGAGAGAACACGTGCACATAGTTGCCATGTTGGTTCCAAATGTAACAGATGGAGCCAAAATAGTCCAGATGATATCTTTTATTGGACTCAACCTCTGTTGGACCAAATTCTTACATTGTCAGACCCCTGCTTGAATGCTAAAACATAGCATGAAACCATCAAAGTTACTGGTAACACACAAAACACCTGTGCTACTGCACACATTTACATATAACTTTTAATTAGTAGCTGCCATAATTCTGTTAAATATTACCTGATTTAACAAGGCCTGGCCTAGATATGGTTTCCGTCAACATGTACACATATAGATTTATATTCAAATAAGCCTCCCTTTAGAAAGTAGGCATTTCATATTGCACGGTCAGACACCAGCTGATTTACCACCTTTTTGGACAATGTCTTGTCTATGTGCTAGCTGGCCACAAACACAGCAGAATAGCAGTGGTCCTGTTTACATCACTGGAAAAGCTTTGTGTTTGCTTTTATTCCTGGCAAGACATTTGGGACATTCTGCTCACACACTTGGTGCCAGAAGGTAATCTGCCAGAGCTGCTGCTTTCCTCTAAGTCTCAAGACTATATTCTTTGACTGAGGCCTATAAGTCTTCTGATGAATCTAAATGAACAGTTCTAAATTATATGCTTCAGTAACCTACTGGATGTTTTTTTGCCTTCTGGTTTAATCCATCTGTTGAAGAGCCCTTCCAGAAAGCATTGAACAACACTTGATTGGTTACCTGGGCAGTGCTTCAGGCACACAAGCTTTTCCCAGGAGCTGTATTAGTGGATGGCATGCTGATGAAAACCAGACAGCACATTTGTAGGAGAAATGAATGGGGGCTGTACCAGTCTCCTAATGCTCCAAATTGCCTCACAATGCAGCATAAACAGCTTTTTCAAAAGGAAGCCCTGCAAGTGGTTGGAAGGATTCAAGAGCAGGTGCATTTGAGAGCTGGGGAGAAAGGGAAATTTGGGAGCCACTTATAACCCTAAATATAATAATAAAAGGAGAGAGAAACCCAGAGATCTCGCCTCAGCCTTAAAATAGGTCAGAGCAGCGACAGACATAGCTAGGCATAATCAAAATTCAGTGCCTGGGTTGAGCGGATATAGGGCCTATCTCAAAAGAGAGAGAGAGAGAGAAACAGATGACACTCCAAAGCTTCTTCATTTACAGTCAGTTAGGAAATTGCTCCCTGAGCGTAAAGGGAGGGGAAAAGAAACTGATATTGAATCAGGGCCCCACTAATTAAAAAAGTTTGGGACGCTATCATTTGTCAGACCTTGAGAGTTCTATTGCATCTGCAGTCATGATGGAGCTCACTTGTTTATCTTGGGCTATGGCATTAGTCTATTCTTTCTTTCCTCAGCCAATGACCTCTGCTTCCTTCAGAGGTCATCGGCTTCCTTTTCTGTACTTTCTCAACAGATGCTTTCTGACAGATCTACCTGGGGTGCCAGGTTCTCTTGACTTTTCCCCTACTGTCCAACTTTAAGTTGAGATCATTGCTACAAAAGAAGCAAGCAGCAACGCTACCCAGTCAGTAACTTCAGAGGAAAAGGGCATAAACAGTTGCTTACAAAAAGTACCAAGAAAGGAACAGGAATAAAATGAGTTTTGGCCAGTGGCATCGATAGTAAGGCTGTGGTGGACCCGGGCTCATGTCCCAATATTTATAGGCCTTCCTAAGGGTAAAGGGATGAGGTCTCCCGGGCTTATCCATGAAGGCAGCACTGCCCCAGCTTCCAATGCTCCTCCACCCAGAGCAGCAGCAACCCTGCCAGGAAGGAAATCTATCTTTAAGTATGAGTAGAGGTGACCCACTCTGAAAACTTCCTTCTTGGCAGGGCCTTTTGCAAGCAGCCTAAATGCTGCTAGGAAATGTTCAAAGTAGGTACGGGTGGTGTGCTGACCCCACTCCCTCACCCTCTGAAAGTTCCCTTGTAGCACTCGGATCACTTGCAAGTCCTCCCATGCCCCAAGTCTGGGGCTCGCACTCAAGGAGCCTGGTTTTGGTTACCAGTGTCCCACACCCCGTCTCCTACCTCTGACAGGAAAAATTGTTTGAGTCTGGAAACAAAGACCCATCTTTTATGCCACCTGCATGATCCAATAGTAGTATATGAACTGCTAGACCAAACCTTAAATCTGCCAAGTAACAAACAAAAGGCTAAATCACAGCTTCTTGAGACTAAGCCTATATAGTTTTTGGTACAGTATCTTCTAAGTGTTATGTAAAAGAAATGTTTCAAGATCCATGCCTTTCATTTCTGTCGCCTCTTTGACTAACATACACTGATATACCCCTAAACACAGGTGAAATGGGTTATTTACAACAATAAAATTAATCAATCAAAGTGCATGTGCAGAAAAACAACTCCAGAAACAGTCAGTAGTCAGGGTTTAGTTAGTAAAACACCAGGATTAATAAAATAAGAACATAAGTAGTGTCATACTGAGTCAGACCAATGGTTCATCAAGCCCAGCATCCTGTCCTCCGACAGTGGCCAATCTCGATTGCATGGGAGAAGAACCAACAGTCACAATGGGCAATCCATTCCCCGTTGTTCACTCCCAGCTCCCTAAGAAGTTCATCCCGTCAGCTACTTGGTTAATAGCCATTAATGGACCTACTCTCCAAGAACTTATCAAGTCCTTTTTAAAACCCAGCTATACTACTGGCCTTGACAACATCCTCTGGCAACAAATTCCATAAGTTAATTATGTGTTGAGTGAAGGGACACCCCCCTAGCCCTAAGCGGGGGGGTGAGTTTGTGGCCGCCCTCCCCCAAACAGGGTGTTGAGTGAAAAGTCACTTTCTTTTATTTGTTTTAAATTTGCTGGCAGCTAGTTTCATGGAGTGTCCCCTAGTTCAAGTACTATTTGAGAGGATAAATAATTGTTCCCCATCTACTCGTTCCACACCACTCAAGATTTTATAAACCTCTATCATGTCCCCTCTCAGATTTCTCTTCTCTAAGCTGAAAACACACAGCTTGTCAAGCCTCTCTTTGTATGGAAGCCGTTCCATACCCTTTATCATTCTCGTTGCCCTCCTCCGTACCTTTCTAATTCAGCTATGTCTTTTTTGAGATGGGGCGACCAGAACTGCACACAATATTCCAGGTGCGGTCGCACCATTATTTGTATAGAGGCATTATGACATCCTGAGTTTTATTCTCTATCCCCTTCCGAATAACTCCTAACACTCTGTTTGCATTTTTGACTGCTGCTGCACACTGGGCTGAGGATTTCAGTGTATTGTCCACAACCGCCCCCAGATCCTTTTCCTGAGTGGTAACTCCTAGCTTAGTACCCAGCATTGTGTACTCATAGTTTGGATTATTTCTCCGTACAGGCATCACTTTGCACTTGTCCACATTAAATCTCATCTGCCATGTAGATGCACAGGCATCCAGTCTCATAAGATCCTGTTGCAGTTCTTCACAGTCTGCTCATGTTTTAACTACCTTAAATAACTCGGTGTCATCTGCAAATTTGATCACCTCACTCTTAACACCCTTTTCCAGATCATTAATGAATACATTAAACAGCACCGGTCCCAATACAGATCCCTGGGACACACCACTTTTTACATCTCTCCATTGTGAAAACTGACCTTTCAGTCCCACTCTTTGCTTCCTATCCTTTAACCAGTTACCAATCCATAGTAAGACACTACCTCATCTCCCATGACTTTTTAATTTTCTCAAGAACCTTTCATGTGGGACCTTATCAAATGCTTTCTGGAAATCTAGGTACACTATATCTATCGGGTCTCCCTTGTCAACATGCTTATTTATTTATTTATTTATTTAAGTTTTCTTTTATCCCGCAACCCTCCTGTTCATAGAGCAGCTTGGGGCAGGTCACATACACCATCAACAATTCACATTTTAAAATTCATTAAAAATACTAAAAATACACTAAAAGGGCAGCCCCAATCCCACCCCCCCAACCCACCCCACCATACCTGTCTCCCTCTCCAAAGGCCCGGCGGAACAGCCAGGTCTTACACTGTCTTCAGAAAGAGGGGAGGTCTGAGGCCAAGCGGGCCTCCATTGGGACGGAATTCCACAGTCTGGGAGCGGCCACCGAGAACGCCCTCCCCATCGTCCCCACCCAGGAAACCCATGGGACTTCAAGTCGGGCGTTCCCAGCTGACCGCAGGGGCCGCAATGCAACCCAGGGCCTGAGGCGGTCCCGCAGGTAAGCAGGGCCCAGGCTGTTTAGGGCTTTATAGGTCATTACTAACACCTTGACTTGGGCCCAGAAGATAATAGGCAGCCAGTGCAGAGAATGAAGCACTGGTGTAATGTGCTCGCGACGACCCGTCCCCGTTAGGAGACGGGCTGCCGCATTCTGCACCATCTGCAACCTCCTGACCTTCCCCAAGGGTAGCCCCATGTAGAATGCGTTACAGTAGTTTAATCTAGAGGTAATAAAGGCATGGATGATCGTGGCCAGATCGGAGTCCGAGACACATGGCCGCAGCTGTCGCACTAGATGTAATTGGCAAAATGCTCCTCTCGCCACCGCCTCCACCTGGGAATCCAGGCGGAGTTGTGAATTGAGAAGCACTCCCAGATTACAGACCTGAGTGGCCAAAGGGGGGCAAACCCCGTCAATGACAGGAGCTACCATCCCCTCAGCCCTACCCACCAACATCACCTCCGTCTTGTCGGGATTCAACTTCAGACGGCTCGCCCTCATCCAGTCCCCCACAGTCGCCAAGCACTGGGTGAGCACCGAAAGTGCTGGGTCTGGGTCTGCAGAAAAAGTGAGGTAAAGTTGTGTATCATCGGCATACTGATGACAATGCACACCAAAACTCCTCACGACCTCGCCCAAAGGCTGTATGTACATGTTGAACAGGAGGGGGGACCGAATAGAACCCTGCAGGACTCCACACGTGAGGTCCTGGGGAGATGAAGTATACTCCCCAAGAACCACACACTGAGTTCTCCCATCCAGGAATGAGTGGAACCATTCAAGAACAGTACCACCCACTCCGGCCCGGTCCCGCAGCTGGGCCACCAACATCTCGTGGTCAACAGTATCAAATGTTGCCGACAGATCTAATAGAATTAAAAGAGATGATCTGGCCTGATCTAATTCATGGTGCAGGTAGTCAACCAAAGCCACAGGATCAAGAAAACTGACCCAATCTAGAGGCCCATGAAGCTGCTGAGCCGCCACCACCCATAGAGACTGGCTGATAACTGGCAGGGGAGTCAATATCAAGAGATGATTTATTGAACAGAGGCTGCACCACCGCCTCTTTGAGGTGGCTGGGCACTCTGCCCTCTGTAAGGGAGGCACTGACAACCCCTGCCAGCAATGGCCCTCGGCAGGCCTTGACCAGTCAGGATGGGCATGGATCTAATTCACAACAAGTGGCCTGAACTGCCCCAAGGACATCTGCCACATCAGTGGGCAACACCCATTGAAATTGATCCCATTAAAACAGACAAGGCGGAGCCTCTTCTGCCTCCGGTTCACCCACTGTTATAAATGTAGCATCGAAATTGTGGTGAATCCGAGCAATTTTATCCACAAAAAAGTCAACAAACATGTCACAGCGGGCACTTGAAAATTCCAGTTCCAGGCGGAGGGAGGCCGGACTGACCAACCTCTGCACTACCCGGAAGAGCTCCGCTGGACGTGACTTCATGGATGCTATGAGGGTAGCAAAGAACTTCTCAAAGACTTCCAACAGATTAGTGAGTCCATATGTTTAGGGACATTTCTCCCCCACTGATATAGCTTGCTATTTATGTTTTTCACATGTACATATTACTTCCAGATGTAATTTCATGTGCTAGTGTAGACTCTATCAGAAGACACCGTCTACAGCCCCTTTACATACTCAGGCAGAATGGAAACAGAAATGAAAATGCTTTAAATAAGGTAATTGATCAGAGTCTTGTCTTTACAACGTCTGTTTGTTTTAAAGCAGAGGCACTAAAATCAAAGTAGGAAATTAATCATCTTTACTATAACATTTCTTCAATGACAAGCACATTCATAACTGCTAATATGTTGTCCAGGACCATAGCAGAAATGTGGAAGTGAGAACAACGTTGCTTCAGCAATTGTCTGAGAATAACAATTCAAAGCAATGGACACCTTCAATTACACTTTTACAAAGGCAGGGTTTAATAAAATATGCACAAAATTTACTTAAGCAAGTTTTTGCTTAGTTTTGATTAAAATATGCAAATATTTTTCTAACTTTAATAAAGTTTCTATGACGAGGATTCGCGGTTCTTGGTTGCCGACCCAACACTACAGAACTCCCTTCCCCTGGAGGTTCGTTTGAGCCCGAGCGTCTTCCAGTGGGGGAGTAAGACCTTCCTGTTTGAAAAAGCATTTGGCAGACAGGGATATGGGATGGGGTGGCTGTTTGATAGGGGGGATTGAGGTAGGATTGTGAAGAGGGCTTGGATGTGGGAAATGGGGAGGTGATGTTGGGTGGGTTTTGTGGGGTGGTTTTGTATTTTAACTGTTTTTATGGTTTTTTATAAGTTTTTATACACGTTGTAAGCCACCCTGAGCCTTTTTTAGGGAAGGGCAGGCTAAAAATTTAAATAAGTAAATAAATAAATACAACCAATTAAAATCAAGCTGTCAGTGAATTCTATGCTAGATTTTAATCATACAGTTGCATGCAAAAATGAGAGTACTGGCTTCACATAATTAAACAAAATTTGTATTTCTTTGTTTAGGTTTTTTTAAGAATACCATAGTACTTTTTGTTGTTTGAAAGTATTTCAGGATATTCAATAATCCTCTAGAGATCAATACCTAATCCAGAGGAAACAGTTCTTTCCCTAATCCTATGGGACAGATTTAGAACTCAATTTGTGGCTTGCTCTGTGTGTTTTCTGTTTAACTCTGTTACAGAAAATACAACATATGTCGGCACAGTTATTATTGTGTAATGCCTGTTTTACAGACTTTATTAAGAGGAAGAAGATGTAAGCTGCGCTGATTCCATTTTGTGAAGGACTACTGCATACACTTATATCTGAAAGTGTTATTCTAAAAGTAATGAGCAATTTAATTAGCAAGATCTTAAATATTCTAAGAGATCATCTGGGTCATTTATAATCAGCCAAACGAAAGAAATGTTAATGTCAATGAGGAAAGTTGAAATCACATTACATTTATTTTTTTAAAGAATACTGCACCAGGGAAGAGGAAAATATTAGTTAAAATAGGGTCATTCTTTCTTTCAGACCAAACAAGTCCAGTAGTACTGTACACTCCAAGCCAAATTCTACCCTCAAGTTTATTTCTACTAACTTCAGTGGCAGTAACAAAGGTGTCAAGAGTAAAATCCAGCCCCCTGTACAGATGAAAGAGTGCATTACAGAATTAGCTTTAGGAAGCTCTCTTGGTACAAAGGATTGGAGTACGGAAAGGAATAAGAGAAGACAAGGCTCTTCCTTATTTGGTTGGGAGAACAGAGAGTTGTATGCATATGTGAGTACAGGAGAGGGAGAGAGTGTTTGCCATGCTGGTCCCCAAAATAGGTCGTAGAGACAAAGTAGCATAGAGAGATCTTTTATTGGACCAACTTAGGTTGGTGGAGGTTTGCAAGCTTTCGGACCCCACAGGATCCTTCGTCAGGCAAGTCAGAAATCCAAGCTGAGCAAAGCGAGGCACGGGGATTATATGCAGAGGCTGGGGAGCATTACATCATGGGAGGGTAAGGACACAGAGGGGAGGGGGAAGAAGTATGCACTTGTAAGGGAGTAGGTGTGGTATTATGGGACAAGTCATTGAGAGGGTGCCTGGAAAGGGGAGTGGAAGGGAGTAAGGTGCCTGTGATTATGAAATGATAGTGTAGAGGATGTGGGGTGGGGCAAATCCAATTAAAAGGGGTGGGTGAGTCACTGAGAGGGTGCCTGGAATGGGGAGTGGAGGGGTTAAAGGTGCCTGTGATAGTATAAATGATGGGCTGCAAATGGACAGGTTTAAGCTTGTAAATTTCTGTAGTGACTTGTGAAACCAATGTCATGGTTAAGTCCATTGTTTCTTGTATCCAGCAGGCTGATGAATTTTTGTTCCCAGGCACGCCTTTTGGAACTGCTGTGGAGGCTGCCTTTCAGGACTAGGATGGAGAGAACAGAGATGGAGTGGTCATCCTGGGAGAAGTGGATGCCAACAGTAGAGTCTGTGTTTTGGTCCATAATCATCGTCCTGTGGGAATTCATGTGTATGTGTAGGAGTTGGTGGGTTTCCCCTACGTAGTTCCCATGGGGGCATTTGGTGCACTGGATGAGGTAGACCAGGTCATTGGACTTGCAGTTGTAACTTCCTTGTATTTGGAGTGGTTTACCCCAGGGTGTCGAGATGTTGTTAGCAGCAGAGATGTGCGCGCAGGTCTTGCATCTTTTGTCCCGGCATTGTTTTGTTCCTGTGGGAGTGGGGGCTGTGCTTGGTGTTGGGTAGTTTGTGCTCGCTCTCTCCTGTCCCAAATATATGACACAGTATCTCTCTCATCTTTCTTTTTGGGTAGGCTATATTGGACATGACTACTACTCCCAACTGTTCCTATTTTTTTGTATCTAAGATTATGTACTGGGCTGACATCAGACTCCAAACGGACCACCTATATACCGGTAAAACAAAACAATTCTTCCTTCCCGTTCAAACTTTAGAAAAACTTTTCTACATCAGTCTATGGTAGGAGTGGGCAAAGTTTCCAACCCACCAAAATCTTCGTATGGCTGAAAGCCACAAGGTGCATGTGCACGGTCCTTTGAAGTATATCTCAGATTGAGCCTCTCCTGCTTCATGACTGGCTGGCAGAGCCACTGCTCTGCGGNGTGTGTGTGTGTGTGTGTGTGTGTGCCACTGCCAACAACAAACAGCTAAAGGACCATGGCCCAACTCCCATTTAATTCCAACTGGTGAATTTCAGTTTTAAAAATGATTGTGTTTTGAGCATGAGCGCTGAAACATGGAGGAATGATTTATTATTATAATAATTATAATATGCATTTATATATAGCGCCAGAAATGTACCTGGCACTTTACAGAGAATAAAACAGACATGGTCCCTGCCCAAGAGCTTACAATCAAAAGACAGAGGGACACGTTCTTGGCTTGGTTACAGTAAATTGGGAGTTTACAGATAACAGGTGGGGGATAATCCTGGGTGGGGATGATTAGCAGGACTTAGGGAGGGGGGAGCGGAACAGGTGGGTTTTGAGGAGGGACTTGAAGGTGTGGAGGGTGGGGGCAAGGCAGACGAGGACAGGGAGGGCGTTCCAGGCGTAGGCTCTGGGACTGGCCTTGCCAAGAAGTTGCACTTGAACTACCTGAGAGCAACATGTAGCTCCTAAGCCACAGTTTGCCCACCCCTGGTCTATGGGATGCCCACTACTGCAGTACCACTACCTATGGCAGGTGCTGATCCTGTGCTGGCTTATTAGAACTATGAGATACAACCAAATGTTTCCAACCATCATTGCTTCCATTGGAGACCAGTTCACCAAGTACCCTCTTGTCCAAGTGAAGCCAAATTTCATGGCTAGTCTTCTGGATTTATTATGGAGTCCGCTGTTAGATCTCTCTAAGTCTCCCCTTTCTATGATACAACAAAGGGTATGCTCTCAAGCTTCTACAACCAGTTTTCGTTATTCTTAAATCATGGCTTCTCATGAGGAGTACAAATCCCTCATTTAACCATCCTGACCATGAGAACAGCAAGGTGGTTAAACTGTGTTAAGAGGAATCTTTTGGGGTTCTTAATCCAGAAGAGCTGATGGTAAGAACACACCCAAAGACATTTGGAAAACACTATCAATTTCACCATGGAATAGCATAGTTTATCCTCTCTCTTAGCCGACTAAAAAGGAAAAATATTTAGCTGAACCGTTCAAGAATGTGGAATGGAATTACGCAAGTGGTAAATGTAGTACTCCATAAAGAGAAGCAAGCACTTCTTACAAAACAGCAGGCCAACATGAATCTTTAGGAAAGCAGAACAGCCTAATCTCTCTAATCTGGTCACTAGAATGCTTTTATGTAGAATATAACTATATGAAACACAAGAGCAAACATTACAGATATAAGCTCTTCAGGGTGAGGAGTGAGCGTTATGTTTGGGCAGTCTCAAGTACAATGGAACACTGGCCAGGACCCCTAGATATTATTGTAATTAAAAGAAAAAATGATGGTCACGACAGTTCAATAACATTACTTCTTATTCTAACAATTAGTTCTATTTTCTACACACAGACACTAGGGTGTAAACCTGATTACACGTGAAGCCATATGGGCCAATTCATGCTCCCAGTGAAAGGGGGGGGGGGGGAAATGAACATAGAGCTTGGAGTCAGGAAAAGGTAAATAAGATTACATTTCCAAAGTATTCTGAATGCGTACAATACTCTATCCCAACCCCAAATTTCAGCTCATCTAAAAGCTTTGTTGTTTTTTAATTAAAAGCAGAATTTCTCTTTTTAACAGAAAACCTGAAGGAGAATGATAGAATATTAACAAGACAGTATCATCATTATTATTCCTTTTCAAAGCTGGTAAAGATTAAAGTTCTTTGATCCCAAACAAATAAGCAATGTAACCTTTACAAGAGCTCCTCACATGCAAATACAATACACTTGGACAGGTCAATTATAGTCACCTAATATTTCTTCTGCTGAGGAACATAAAAGAGAAAAAGAAATTTACTATTCATTAAATAGCAAACTAGATCACATTTTGGCCATTTCTCCCTTCAACGTGTGACTGGAGCGGGAACGGTGAAAGGACTTTAAAGTTGTCTTGAACGGAGCAATAATATAAATATCTTAACAGTGTCCTAAATACTCTGGTTAAGGAACAGTTGCTACTCTTTTTCTGGTGCATGTACCTCAGTGAAAAAATATTAGCTTGAGGGGACAGGATAAGCCCTACAGCTTACAAAAGATGCCAACACTGATTTTGATACCTTTTATTGGACCAACTAGAGTTGATGGAGGTATGCAACCTTTTGGTCCAGACGAAGGACCCTGTGAGGTCCAAATGCTTGCATACCTCCACCAACTGGAGCTGGTCCAATAAAAGATATCACTTTACTACTCTGTCTCTACTCCCTACATTTGGGACCAACACAGCAAACCCTACTTTCTCTACAACATTTATTTTGGTGTGCTACTTTAATTTTCAGTTACCAAAACACTTTGGAAGTTCAGAGTCCATAAAAGCTGATCTTAAATTAAGTGAACTACTCAGCAGATTTACTAAATATTGCACAGCAATTCAAGTTGAACTTGCAATACATTTGTGGCACTGAATCATGAATCACACTTTAAAGAAAAGAGAACTAAAAAGTAGTTTCAAGAGAATATTCTCAATAGACTGAGTCTTTTTTGTTTGGTCTGATCAGTAAATTATCCTCTCTATAGCACATTCCAATTCCTTCAATGAAACCTACTAGAAGAGTCTAAATGCTTCCTGTTCCAAGTTAGCTTGGCCTCAAGCAGCTTCCTCTTATGCTCACAGGAACAAAAGCAAAATTTACCAGCCAGCTTTTCAGTCCTGCTGGTCCACTGGGAAACCTAGAAACTTTCCAACTGACTGCATACAAAGTTTAGAACTGATGAGCAGTGCCAGATCTTGAAAACAAGAGGGCTGTTCAGTCATTAGTTGCCTGCAGCTATGTTTTCCATCCAGTATAAACACAAGCAGAGCTAAGCCCTCATTCTAGCTAACTTGCTCAACTTCAATATTAATTATTGAAGTACCCAAGGGCAGCTATTTTCCTTACAGTTCTAATTTTATGACTGATGTTTACTTCCCTACAAAATGCCTTATTAGAACTGGGTGCTATTTTTTTCTTCTTAATGAAGAAAAAAATGCATAACAAACATTTTGGTTCAATTAGCCTGAAGCCTGCCTTCGTTTTTTAAAATTGCTGAATATACTGCAACATTAAACCATTAAAATATTTGTACAGTGGATGGACCAGAGGCAGATTACTACATTGGTCCTTTTTACATGGGCGGCACCCAGTCTTGTGTACACACTGCGGCGGGTGTGCATGCGTGCTCACGTGAACATGCATGCACACCCACCTCCACCCATCGCACATGCATGGAGCAAATGGTGGTTGCTCAGTGCGTATAGATGGGCGGAGGTAAGTAGAGATTTTGACTTTATTTCATTTATATACAAAAAATTATCCCGCCCCTCCTGCCCACAGGGCAGCCCGGGGCGGCGAACAACAATATAAACAATAAAACAATTTAAAACAATTAAAATCCACAAATGCAGGGGGGGGAAACCAAACCAAACCCACCCTACCCTGCCCCCACCCCACCCCTATCCCTCGCCAAAAGCCTGGTGGAACAGCCAGGTCTTACATAAACGTCAAAACAGCAGGAGAGTGGGGAACAACAAGAGCCTCCTCCGGGAGCGAATTCCACAGCACAGGGGTAGCCACCGAAAAAGATCTCACATCGGTGGCCACCCACCTCGCCCAGGGAACCTCCAAAAAGGCTCCCACGGACGATCTCAAGGGTCGCACGGGCACATGGGGAGTGAGGTGATCCCGCAGATAAGTAGGGCCCAGGCAATGAAGGGCTTTAAAGGTTAGAATCAGCACCTTGAACCTGGTCCGGTGCTTTATAGGCAGTCAGTGCAGAGCCCGGAGCACCGGTGTCATGTGCTCTCTGTGGCCCGCCCCCGGAAGGAGATGGGCCATGGCATTATGCACCAGTTGCAGCCTCCAGACCAGCTTCTCAGGCAGCCCCATGTAGAACGCGTTGCAGTAATCCAGTCTCGAGGTGATGAAGGCATGGATGACAGTGGCGAGGTCAGAGTCTGAGAGATATGGCCGAAGCCACCGGACAAGATGTAACTGCTGGAACGTACTCCCCGCCACGGCCACAACCTGAGATTTCATGCTGAGTCGTGAATCAAGAACCAGACCCAGACTCTGCACTTGAGACATCATGAGAGGGCGAACCCCCCCAACAAGAGGAGATTCAACTACCCCCAGGTCCCCCAAGCCTTTGCCCACCAACATCACCTCCATCTTGTCAGGATTCAATTGCAGATGGCTCAACCTCATCCAAGCCCCCACAGCTGACAGGCACTGGGAAAATAGGGAGACTGCGTGACCTGGGTCGACGGAAAAAGAGAGGTAGAGCTGAGTGTCATCAGCATACTGATGACACTGCATGCCCTGAAACCCTCTCACAATCTCCACTAATGGCTGCATATAGATGTTAAACAAGAGGGGGGACAGAATGGCACCCTGCGGGACTCCACATGTGAGGCCCTGTGGGGAAGACGTACAATCCCCGAAGACCACCTGGTGAGTTCTCCCAGCCAGGAACGAACGAAACCAGTCCAAGATCGTTCTACCAATCCCAGCACGGTTCCGCAGGCAAGTCACCAGCACCTCATGATCGACTGTGTCGAATGCAGCCGAAAGGTCTAGCAGAACCAGTAAGGTCTGACGACCCTGGTCCAATGCCAGATGGAGATCGTCAACCAAGGCTACCAATGCAGTCTCCGTACCATACCCAGGCCAAAAACCAGACTGAAAGGGGTCAAAGTCCAATCCAGATGTTCCTGGAGCTGCCGTGCCACAGCCCGTTCAATAACCTTCCCTGAAAAGGGAAGGTTAGAGACCGGACGATAACTGGCAGGAGCATCAGTGTCAAGAGATGGTTGGTGTGCACCCGTGTATACCTTCCTCCCAACCACCGCCCCCTCAGTGGCGGCACACCAACACCCCCCCAGCGTGCCTGTTTAAAAAGGGCTATTTCAATGGTTGATTATATTTTAGCTGTGTGTCATATTACTAGGGGTGGAACTATCAGTATCAGATTAATTCGATAATGGCTGGTATTGTATTAATCCGATATTACCGATACTTTACTGGTATGGAATACTGGATTTTTAACATTGCCAGCTTTACCGGATTTTTTTACATCACCGTCATTTAACAATGGCCGCAATATTTAAAAAAACAGTAAAATTGACAATGTTAAAAATCCAGTATTCCGATACCAATAAATCCGGTATCGAGAGATCCTATACCGGTAAATCCAGTATCCAGTATTTCTCCTGGAGTCCCACCCCTACAGATTACTAAGAGTGTTAAGAAACAAAATGAAACCTCTCTTTTAAACCTTACATTGACTCTGTGGCCAAATCATGCCAATTCGCTCTCCACAACATTGCCCGCATTCGCCCCTTTCTCTCTATCTTCTCAGCCAAAATCCTTGTTCATGCCATGGTTATCTCCCGCCTCAACTATTGCAACCTCCTCCTTGCTGGCCTCCCTCACTCTCACCTGTCCCCCCTTATCGCAATCCAAAACTCCGCCGCTAAGGTCATTCACTCTGCCCGTCACTTTGACCATGTGCAGCCTCTCCTCTTCTCTCTTCACTGGCTCCCCCTTCCTGAACGTATCCTGTTTAAACTCCTGGTATTCACGTTCAACACTGCACAACCAAGCTCNTACGCACCCGAGACTTCGCATCTGCTTGAATGTTTGTTTGTCTTCTCCCATGTCTCTCCCACTGTCCGCTCTCCCCCCCTTCTGTCTTTTAGATTGTAAGCCACAGGCAGGGACCGCGTGTAGTTCTGTACAGCACCAGGTCATACGACTGGCGCTATATAAATGTCTAATAATAATAATAATAACAGTCTACATCAGGTGGGTGTCCACCTGCCTGTTTTTTAGGTGTTCACCCCACCAGCCACATGACCTTCACCCACCGCACCTACAGCCTCCACTCACGGCAAGGTCTTGGAGAATGTGGAGCCCACCATGAAGCCTAATATGCGTCCATATGTCTGTGTCCCATCAATTAGGTTGTGTGCAGCACTTCTATTCATGCAGGTCCGCTAGCACCAGAGAGTCGTGGGCGAAAATCCTAGCACGTCCAAGGAACAACTGCTTCCTGCCCCTCTCTCTTCTCTTGCTCTCACTGGTTCTGCCAGTGGGGCTGCCCACAAGCACATGAAATACATGCAAGCGACTGCACGTTTATTAGGCTGGACATGCTAAACATGTGAGTGGAGGCTGAGTAGGGGCTACAAGGACCAAGCCCAGACTCCAGGGGGCTAACATCTCATTTGAGAATATCCTAACTTGCTATCAGATGCACACACTTCAAAGGGGTCACATATTTTTTATAACCACTCACATTATATAATCCTGTTTGTTTTGCATAGAACAGACTAACATGGCTTTCAAAGATTCTGATGCTTTAGAACTCTATTTCAGTTTTATCCTATTTCTAATGTTTTTTTCTGGCTAGTAAAAATATTGCCTACAAGAAGAACACACAGGAAAACAGAGAAAAGCATAGAACAGTAAGATATTATTATTGAAGGGAAGCAGAGGAAGGAGACTCTTGGAGTACCATGTAGTCCTAGCTATATTCTACAGCCATTGCTGCTTTGACTTTGAGTGTAATCATGTGACCAGTGGGTAAGACGAACACAAGAAGACTCTAATAACAGAAAAAACAGCCCTTGTGATACCCATTAACACACTGGGTGGTTTCAAACGAGACGATAGCCCACAGGAGTCTATGTTCGGTCTATACAGCCCCCACTCACAGTTTTTAACACAATGAAACTCGCAGATGGGCAAGCATTCTTCCCCATGTGCTCCGCCTCCCCCCCCCAAACACAACCGAGAAGCAATCGCTCTTTGGGGACACTGGCTTTCACCCATGACTCTGTAGTGCTGTATGCACATGAAGCTATGCAAAACCTAATTGGCGGGATGCAGCCATGTGGCGGCACATGAGCTCAAATTCACCCACGCGATATGATGCCGTGATGTCCTTGGACTATGCCGTGAGTGGTGGTTACATTTATTTATTTATTCTAACATTTATATGCCGCCCCTTCCTGCCTCAGGCATCTCGGGGCAGCTCATAGCATTTTAAAACATATTAAAAACAAACAATTATAAAACTACAGTTAAATAATATAAAACCCCTCTCCCCCACCCTAACCCAACTCACCCACCCCATTTCCCTCAGGAAAGACCTGGTGGAACAGCCAAGTCTTACACTGCCTACGGAAAGAGGGGAGGTCGGTAATCAAGCAGACCTCCAACGGGAGGCAGTTCCACAGCTGCGGCACAGCCACAGAGAATGCCCTCCTCATGATGGAAACCCGGGGGACCCTGAGTTGGGCGCCCTTGGCCGAAATGGCAGGTGGGGACCAACACCTGGCAGACACCTAATAAATGAACTGCAAACACCTACTCAACAAAGCCCACCTGGTGTGGACTATTGTCTCATTTGTTTTTACCAACTATAACACACTCTGGAGGTTTAACTAAGGAGAAATTAAAATAAAATCTTTCCTAAGAACAACAATTAGATACTATGGGTATTTTCAAACATGATGCTACCACGGGTGGCCACCCATGGTGGTGTCACGTCTGCTGCTGCGTGCCAGATGTTTGCTGTGGGCGGAAGCAGAGTTACCCCATAACGTGGCAGGCCTAACTCCTGGATGTGTGCTGGGTTCCTTGCCAGCGTACATCCCAGAGTTAGTCCTGCCATGGTGTGGGGAAGGCAACGCCAGACCGTGGTAGTGGGCCATCACGTCCGATGGCCCACTCTACCTAATTCCAGACGGTGACCGGAGCAGTTCTGGGTGTGTGCAGTGGCCTCATAGGCTGCTGACCCACACATCAGGGAGGCGGCAGGGTTGTGCTGAGCAGCGCAGGGGATGGGGCTGTGCGGACCCAAGTCTGCATGTCCCTCGCCCTCTCCCCAGCCCCGGTCGCTGGCACGTTTGTTCAGCGGCCGAGCCTGATCCTGCCCGTGGTGAGAGTCCTCACCATGGACAGGATCAATGCATGGCATTTCTAAGAGCCGTCACGTATGAAAATACCCTATGTATCCCTATGAATACATGTAGAAATACTCTCAGTATCAAAGCAGGCAAATTATTATATAATCAATATATTAGAACAGTATAGGAAATAAGTATTTTATGTGCAAAGCAGGAAGAGACCAAGAAGCCGTCCCCTTTGGATTATTTATTTTAAAATACAAATAATAATAATTAGGAACGATAAAAAAGTTTTTAGAGTCTTTCATCCAACAATCTCAAAGTACTTTCAAGTAATCTTCATAACTCCTTTGTAAAAAAAAGGGTATGAGTCATTAATTTAAATTTAATTTACCCACCTCTGAAAACATACCGACTGCAAAGATGGCACAAAGTTTCTGATTCTAACCCCACAAAGCAACACCACCCAACTGTTTAGGACAGAAAGTATGCTACCTGGTAGAGAAATTAAAGAAAATATTAAGGTATGAAAAGGGCACCTACCTTAACTGGGATTTGGCTCGGACTTAGGGTTATGGTCTTGACCAATATGAAGTTGGTCAAGAAATCTTTAATAATCTTGGAGAAAAAGGTTCAGTTTCCTATGAAAGATGGTGTCAGAACTCTCACTGTTTAGCCAACCAAGTGATCCAACAAAGATTTTTTGATCATTAGTTTCCCTATGACAACAAGTGATTGGTTACAAGCTGTAGGATACATCCATGCACAGCTCCCTTTGGTACCTCTAATCAGCATTAATGGTAGTTATGCATGACTTGAAGGGAGACTATATCCCTATGGGTCTACAGGAAAGATTGCTACAGTCAACATACATGAAAAAGCCCATTAATTTCATTGTGAGAAATGGAATTTAGATGCTATAAGGATGTAATGCAAGATACTTCTCTATATCACAATTATTCCATCCTACACTGCTTAAGGTTTTATTTCCAATATGTATGAACTGTATCATAAGACCCATTCAATGGAACAACTAGTTTGTCATAAATTTACCCATGCTGCATTTTCTCCATTGTTGGAGGCTCATTCAACCAACATTCCCCCAGCAGGAGAAGCAGCATGGAATGCAGTCCATGCTGGCTTCCCCCATGGTGGCAGGGGAGGTGGGTGTTGTATACAATAGCCTTAAGTCATTATAAATTGGAAGCTTATGCTTTTGCAATATTTATATTAACTTATTATGAGCTGATGTTCCTTTTTTTAAAATAAACATTTTGACTGTGAATGTGAGATTTCTTCAAGACAACATGTTTTGCTTTAGAACAAAGAGAGGAAGAGGATGAATTGAAGGTATTTGTACAAGAAAATATCTCTCTCTGTACAGGGCACATGTGACTTTTTCCAATTAACATGTTTAAGCAACATACAAAGCTTTAGCTCAAGAACATTCAGCCCAGTTTTCAAGATCAAAGGAATACAATTATCAACTGTACGAAGCCAGCAGATTGATTTTATCTCAGCTGTGTCTATCCGTAGATAATAGTTGGAGACAAAGGTAGTTCAGATGATCTCTTTTATTGGACCAACTTCTCTTGGTGAGAGTATCCAAGCTTTTGGACCACACAGGACCCTTCTTCAGGCATGAGGAAGGGCACATTGTGGCCAAGCAGTTTACACCAACAAAGGTTGGACTAATAAAGGTATGATTTGAACCAGTTTCTCTCTTTCCCTTTCATTTGGAACCAACGCAGCAACCACCTCTCCCCTTGTGTCCCACTGTGTCCTCGCTCTGAGGTTAGCTAAGAGCACCCTCTTACAGGTACCATCTGCCCATCAAGTTCACACAACAGCATGCAGAGAGACAGGGACATTCTCAGTGACTGCCCCTTTGGAGGTTCATTTAAGCCCACGCCTGCTCATCTTCTGGAGACACCATAAGACATGTCTGTTTGGCCAGGCATTTGGCAGGCAGGGGTAGGAGTTGTGGGGTTAGGAGATTTTATTCACTTGCTTTTATTTATGTATTCTATCAGGGATTAGGAAACTTTATTTGATTTTAGTCTGTATTTTTTAATATGTTTGTGTGGACTGTATCCCATCCTGAGCCTTAAGGGAAGGGCAGGGTTAAACTGTGAAGAAATTAAGTAAATAAATAAAATTCTCTAGACTATCTGTAGATAAGTAATGTATTACAGACATGTCAAAATTCCTGTGGTTGCATTCTCTGCTGCCTAAATGTTTAAACAAAAATCTGCTAAATCTTTTCCCTCTTCTCCACAAGGTAAAAAAAAAAACATGACTAAGAAAACTTCAATCTGCCAAACATGGTTCATTAGCTTACGTTCAAAATTCTTGCCACTGTAAATACCACCTATTTGCTGAGAACGAGGAGGACTGAAATACTTTCCAAAAGCTAATGAAATCTGTTCATATCAGAAATTTGTGAGAAACCACAACACTTATAATTGCAGATAACAAATAAATTCCATTAACAAGTAATGGCTTATTAAAAAGCTGAAGTCCCCAGTCTATGAAAACTAGAATTCTCAGTTTCCTCCACATTCTGCTGTTTTTTATTGCCCCACAAGTAGTAGAAGGTTCTAGCAAGACATTCCATGGATCTCAGGTCACTTTCTGAAAGCACAAAGCTGCCTTCATGGAAGGCCTGTGTCTAGGCCCCAGCTTTGACTCCCACTCCTGCTTTTCCATAATGCTCTTTCATGGTTCCCATGTTGTACAACCATGAAGAAAGGTATTTTCTCTTCTTAAAGATCAATTCTTGAGCCAGAAGAGAGCTCCATTCGGGAGTTACTACCACTGCAAGCCCTTTATCGAGATACGATATAGTAATTCTACTGTAGGATAGACCGAGACACAAAAGCAGCTTAGCAACAACCAAGATCATATAACAAATAAGTAGCAGAGTTAGAAATAGAAGCTGGTGATCATCAACAACTGTCTCCCACTTGTATTTACAATCCCACAGCAAAATCACTTGATACCAATATTTTTCTGTTGCAAAACGTGACAAGAGGCTCAACAAATCAAACATTATAAATACCTCCTTTGTTAATTCCTCTGATGAATAGTTAGAGATGTGGAACTGCTACAGCTGTGTTTCCTGATACATCACCTTTATTCCAACATTCTATGGGAAAATTGACAGCAACATTTAACCTAGAGGTCAACAGAATGTCTGGCTTGGGCAAGAAACTATAAAACTGGAAACAGATTCTAGAAACAGTTGATCTGAAGGAACTGATATTGTGGCATATTTATTAACTTGCAATGTAGAATAAACATGCTAGAGTTGAGGAGCTCAGCTTACTGTGGTTGTTAGCAAAGCAGTGAAAAGGAGGGGGAATCAAACTTGCCTTTTAAAGCAGGAGGTGAACACAGATGCACAAGAAAAATGTCATACCATCCCAATGACATACATTTTCAAAATGGCTGCTTTGCACTTTGTATAAGAGGACAGATTTAAATATAATATAGCATAATGTAAGAAAAAACAGCTTTTCCTGTAGTCTGGATGATCTGTTTTAGTGGACAAATTTCTGTTGGCGAGAGTATGCAAGCTTTTGAGCCATCCAGGTCCCTTCCTCTGGCATGTCCAGAAAGCCTGTATACGCTCACCAACAGAAGCTGTCACTTAAAAAAAAAAAATCAGAACTACTTTGGCTCCACCTGTTACATTTGGAATCAACACCCACATTCTCTCAAGCTTTTCCTATCCCATTAATAGTTAACATTCAAACCCATAAAAATTGGTCTTTTCTATCATTCTAGCTTATTATGCTAGGGGCTAGCTAGTTGGTTACTGTTTGCATTTCATTTGGAAATGCAGCTTTGGACATTTAGAACAGGCTAACTTTGGATTCTCTAGTTTCTTGGGTTTTTTGGGTGGGGGTAAATATTGAATTTGGGGTATTTTCTTGATAACACCCTTTAACGTTTGCTAGCAGCATAGGTTCGACATCTGCATCTTCACTTACTTATAGTTGAACACAAGGGAGTAACAAGGGCTCCACATGAGAGAGGGCACCCTACTCACTGGATGCTCTGCCCCTTGACCCAATATAGCTCTTACATCATGCAGCAAAGCTACTAACCGAACTTCCTTCCCATTCACCCTGCCTGCACGCACACTCTCCCACCCCAAGCATGAGCAAAATGTATTACATGAATGTGTAATAATTCTCTGCTCTTGCCCTTTCCCCTGTCAGGTAGACTAGCCAATCCCTCCTTTACCTCTCTCCCAAGCAGTGACATCAATCAGGTTCTGACCCTTCTCACTAAATAAAGTCAGCTGTGATGCAATTCCAGGAGCACCCTCGTGAAGAAAGCCACCTCAATTCACATTATTACTAAGCATGAGTAACACTGGTAAGATATGTCCATAGTCACAGTTATTTGGCAGGCCTTTCCTCGTGAGTGTAGTGTGGGAAGTGCTCAATGATTTTGACATACAGAATGGTGTAGTTTAGAAAACAAATGTGGTCCAGCACTTTCAGTTTTTCTGCAATTTAACTCACCATTTCCTTTCTTGTTGACATCTGATGACAGAGTGAGATTGTGTGCTGTGTGTGTACATGCCTAACTCAAATTAAATATACTTTTTGCAAGTTTGTAATATGGATATCTTTTTAAGTCAACCAGTGTCAAGATATGTTTTTAAGAGAGCGAGCATCCCATTAATATAGCTCTAAAACACTGATCCTTTACTTACTTTTCTTTGTAGTTCATTAACCGTCCAAGAGCCACATTAGCGCTTTGTAGTTTGTGTTTGACATTGGAAATTCTAGAACAAGAGACATTCTTCAGAAGCCTGATCCGTAACATCCAAGCCAACAGGAACGTTGCCATTAACTTCAAGGAGTTAAGGATCACCTCCATTTGTCTCCTCCACTCACTTTACAGATGTCCCTTTACTTTGCTATTATACTAAGTACTTTATGATGATTAAACTTTTTGTCTATCTTTTCACTTGCCTTGGCAGAATCTGGCTTGATAAATAAGATACGCAAGGTGTATTTTGTTAAGCAGTATTAACTGAGACAGGGTATTACAACCAATTTAAACCAGTCTTAAACTTCCAGAAAAGGTTGCATTAAGGGCCTGATGCTGCTCCCAAAGAGGTCAAACGGAGTAGTATTATCATGGATGGCAGTGGGAGAAGGATTGGACTTTTTAACAGTGACTGTCTCTTCCTGTGTAGAGACTTCTACAAACATTTCTAAACAAGCACAGTTCACAACACAAGAGGAGGCTGGATTAAGGCTTCCAAGGCTTGTAATGTTCTGATGCATTTTCAGACAGTAATTCTTATTCGCTTTTATCCTCTCGCAGCATTTCTTTATCATAGAACTGCGGGAGTGGCTCTATGGTTAAGGCGACTTGTGCTCTGTTAAAATCATAAAAATTCTACTCATTATAAAAACAAGTTAGACATTTTAATTTTGGAGGCAGATGTGTTTTTCTCCCTTTTGCTACTTTTTCTCTTGATGGGCAAAAGTGTGTTTAAAATTATCTGTCTTGAGTTGTCACAGTATCAGAAAATTCAAGTGGACATTCTAGTCATTTCCTGAGTTTGGATTTTTAAAATCCAACGTGTGGTGTTTAAGTTGTGAGGTTTTGAAATTTCCCATGTTATCTAATGGAGGGATATTTTAAAGTTATGTCACATATGTACATTTTATGTACATCTCCTTCTACCGTCTCTTCTATTGTCTATGAGAGCATAAAGCCACATGTACATAAAACGTCTGCATGTTTCTTGTATGTACAATCCATATCCATCCTGATATAACTTAAAAATCTCATGGACATGTTGATGCTCCTGCTGCTGCTGTTCTCAAGGTGGGCTACATCCAAGCTGGTATCGGGCTGCTGAGGTGGAGCTGCAAACAGGACTCTGTTCTTTGGTACAAACAGTCTCCAAGTCCCTGAGCTGCTAGGCTGGGTATGGGATACATATGGGGGTTCTGTCAGAGGGGAGCAGGGACTTGTGGGTTAGAATGGGGATGAGCTGGAAGCCGGGACTCCTGGGTTCTCTGGGAGAGGAGTGGGGGCTAGTGGGTTAGAATGGGGGGCATAGGGCTGGAAGCCCAAACTTCTAATTTCTCTTAGAGTGGAGTGGGGGCTAGTGGGTTAGAGTGGGGGGATGGGGGGAGGGGCTGGGAGTCAGAACTCCAAGGTTCTTTGGCCAGGGAGTGAGGGTTAGTGAATCAGAACAGGGGGTATGGGGCTGGGAGCCAGGACTCCTGGGTTCTCTAGGAGGAGTGTGGTGGTTAGTGGGTTAAAGCAGGGGAAGCTGAGAGCCAGGGATCCTGGGCTCTCTAGGAGGGGAGTGGGGGTTAGTGGGTTAGAGACTAAGATTTTTAAATTGTGTCAGCATGGAATGTGTATTGTACGTAAAAGAAACATGCAGACGTTTTATGTATGTGTTGCTTTACACTCTCATAGAGATGAGAAGGTAGAGGAAGATGTTCATAAAACATGCGCATGATTCTTGTACATACAATCCATGCCTGTACTGACATATATGTTTTCATTTGGATCGGGGACAATGGGACAGCTGAGTATTTGGAGGCTGTCTACATGGGGGAACAAGGTTGATGGATGCAGGATGTGTACAGGGAGACAAGACTGAGGGCAGCATATGTATGGAGAAGGGGCAGTCATGGTGAGGGGAGTGTTAATGAGGGACAAAGCTGAGAAATGGGTGATGTGTATGCACAGATGAGTCTGGGGAGGAAGGCAGGGTTGGGGAGAATTGTATGTATTGGCAATGAGCATATAAGTGCTGGGAGGGATGTATATGTGGGGAGCACAAGCCACAGAGATGTACGACATGTATCCATGGTAAAGGCGGAGGGCAAAGCAGGAGTGGAGAGCAGCATTTATATGGGGAGAAGGTATGCAGGTGTTAAGGGGGTATTTATTTATTTGTTGCATTTTTAACCCACACCCTCCTGCCAATGGCAGCTCGGGGAGGCTCACAACACCTACAAATAAAATAAATATTATATATATATATACACACACACATACACAAGTAAAAATCCACAATATAAAAATCACACACAAAGGTGGAGTTATTTATGGGGGTCAGAAGGCTGAGAGATGGATGATGTGTATTCAGGGGAAAGGTTCAGGCGACAGAGAGGGGTGGGGGTTAAGTGTATGTTATGTTTTTCGTATGTGCTTTCGGTTTAGATGGGGACAACGGTTGTATATGGAGGGAGCAAGGCTGATGGGTAGCTTGATCCCATTATGAGGGCTGTAACTGAGGGGAAAGCAGATGGCAGCCAATCCTCAAGCAGGAGTCACAGTCCACAGCCAGCCAGATCCCTTTCCAATGCAGTGTAGTACTCCAATGCATGATACACTAGGACAAATATTTGCTTGCACTTAATCACCTTGAGCTGCTGCCTGAGAGTGGGGACCTATAAATGAAGACGAAATTATGGCTACAGTGGAGATAGGGATCAAGTCCATAGTGCTGGGGTGGGGAGGAGCTTGTTGTCCCCAGCTTCAATGTTGTCCCTGACCTGCAGAGGAAGAGGACGGAGGCTGAAAGACCAACACCAAGTGGGGGTGCATGGAGTCTAAGTTGTAAGCGAGCACAATATGCAAGTCTATACAATGTCTTTACTGCTTACACAACACACAGGTGAAAGCAGGAGCCTTAATTTGCAATATCCATGCTTTTTGGAGCAGAAGTGAATTTGTAAGACCCTTAACTCCTCTCTTAAACCATAGGGTTTTTGATCCTAGAATCTGCTCTATTTGATTTTGTTTTGCATGATTCAGAAAACAAACAGTACATATTTTGCATTTAGGCAGATATAAAGGCTACATTAATCTAATTTTTTCAGAGATACAAAGATTCTAGAAAGAAAGCTTGAGTTGGAATTCTCAAAGGTTGGTAGTGGTGGTGAAGAAACAGCAGAAAATCTAAGGGGGAAAACTCTTCTGTTGAATCACGTTATGTAAAACTCCTGTACTATGCCACTATTGGAGGACATTTTTTTAATTTGTGAGGGCAAGAAGATAGATCTAAATAGGATACATAAAATAGCTGAGAACAGCTATTGATCTCTGCACGTTAGTTGTTCTCTGCTTACTGAATATAATGCAAACCAGTCATCTCAGTATTCTACATTTATAGTGACAGGAATCTGCCTTCAGAATATGCTTCTCCTTACCGGTGACACAACAAAAGATACCACTGCATTTTAATGTTCATGCTCAAATTATCTCTTTTCACCACTATTACAACCATTCAATGCATGTTACTTTACTCTTGTAAGTTATTAACATATGTCAATATTTACACTTGGCTTAAACATGGAGATTATTTCACAGTTTTATATAACTTTTTTTTCCATTGAAAGGTATTTTTCTAAGGTGGGGGTGGGCTAAGAACTAAGATGTTTCCAGCTGCACCAGAACAACATTTGGTAAATTCTTGCACTTACCTTTCTATTTCATCATCGCTTATTTCAGTACTCCATATTGAATATTACCAGATTTAGCTTGAGAGCAATAATATTCAAAATGACATTTATTGCTTTAGCCAATATGGCTGGGTATCAATCAACAGCAACACATCTATAGCTATGACTGCATAAGTTAATTAATACAGAAACTGAATTTGTAAAACCTGGAGGATCAACAATAAAACTGAAAGTAGCCCCTCCTCAGACAGAAGACTATTGTCATAACATTCCTCAAACTTCCTTTATTTGGGGGCAGATGGTGTCCTCTGCTTCAGAAAGTGGATGTCTGGATAAAGATGTTGTGTTGGCAGTTGCCTTCCCCAAAACCAAAACAATACCTATTAAGTACCACATTTTGAAACCCATAAAGATTGTTATGTAAAGGGGGGGAAATCAGCAGGAGGCCACACCAACGTAGTCAAATCCCTTCAGTGTTTTGCTCTTATAATCTTTTTTTGCTGAGCTGATAAAGACCAATTCTTCAAGCACCAACTGAACAGAGGATTCCACGGACAGAAGGTTTTCAGGATTAGGACCGCAATAATGTGTCAAATTCCCCTTAAATCATCTATTTTGATTTCACACACTGAGCTTTTAAAGAAAATATTTCAAAAAATATGAAGAAAGGACTTTTCATCACCCTTTGCGTCACATCCTGTCACCGTACAGCCACATAGAGCTGCCAGAGGCTGCCAGATGCAGAAGGGGCCGGATAAATATATAAAAAATAAAATAATAATAATAATAATGTTGAAGAAAAATTACTTTGTGAGAGGCAGCTGGCATGTGTGTTTGTGTGAAAATAATAGCTCTCTCCTTTACAGTCCTACTTCTGCTGTTCCTGTCATCCATAATTGCATAGGGCAGATTAGGACTGAGTAGGAATGGGTCATGTAGTTGTAAAACCTGCTTTTTCCCCCTTTTCCTTGGGGGGGGGGAATGGAGTAACACCTTTCATTACAATTATCAGCTCAATGGCAGAAGGCTTCCCAGCGTGCTGTGCATATTTTCACAGGTTCACTCGTCTCCTCCTGTGGCATCCAGTTTAAAAGGTTCCTTTTTGAAGGAAATACTATGAATAACCATTCCAATTTCAAGCTTACAAAGATGACGCTAAGCACAGTACAAAGCACTGGTAACCGATATAAAGGCTTCAGTCCGGATTTTTCACGCTGTGGATAGATCCCATCTGCTTGCCTTTTACACCCGTCTCTCACAAAGCATAGATCTGGAAACAGATACTGTATAGCAAGTAATATGTATGGTTTTCTTAGCTCCCGACTGACAGACTAAATCACCAACAGCTTTATCCTGGGGATTTCTGGCTGTGGCACTTTTGGTCCACAGATACATCACTCCTTTTTTCCCCTCCCCATCCATTAACAACTAACTTCTGCTTGGCTGATGCTTCCTCATTTACTAAGCCTCTACTGGGAACTCTCCGATTCAAATCTTAAGCAGACAGTCATGCCAGACTTCTTCCTGGTCTAGCACCAGGGCTTGAGACACTTATAGCAGAGGTTCTCAACCTTTTTCCAGTCACTAACACTAGAGTTGAGTACATGACTACTTGGGAGCACTGCATAATTTAAAGGAATGATTTGCATCAATATGCGTAAGTTAAATCTCCCCTCCGCAATTCAATTTAATTCAGTCCAAAGGAGGACTGTTTCAAAGTGCTCCCGAGAACTACTGACAGCTGGCTTGGGGAGCGCTTTCATTGCCCTCAGCACTCTGCTGCTCCCTGAGCACCAGGCTGAGAATCCCAGCACTATAGCCAAGTGGTTGATGACTATGTCTCCTGTTTGCCCTTCAAGTAACTCGCTGTCAAAGAAAGAAAGGCGGCTTGGGGCAGCAAGAAATCTCTCACCTCAACACTCCCTATTCACAGCATCTCAGCGACTACAAGGCGCCCATCCCTAGCCTTCTGAACGCCCCCCCCCGCCCCCGATTCTGCCCTTTCTGACATTGACTCCCATTGCCATGAGTCCCACGTTGCTTCCCCCCACACAGCACCACTGCCAACCCAACCCCCAATCCCACCAGCACACACACTCCGTTCTCTCCTCCTCCCCCAACCCCAAAGCCATCTCCCAGCCAGCCTTCCCCTTAACCTCCCTGTCTCAGTACTCAGCTCCCCAGTCCAGCTCAGACCAGTCTTCCTGCTGCTCCCAGCCTCTCTGCCATCAGCTCCCCCAACCCAGCTCACCCCTAGATCGGGGAGTCTCCCTGGTGTCCTCAACCTCTCTGCCCCCCAATCCAGGTCCCCTTCAGACCAGCCTCCCTGGTGCCCCCCAACTCGGGTTCCCCTCAGCCCAGCCTCTCTGGTGCCCCCCAACTCGGGTTCCCCCCAGCCCAGCCTCCCTGGTGCCCCCCAACTCGGGTTCCCCTCAGCCCAGCCTCCCTGGTGCCCCCCAACTCGGGTTCCCCTCAGCCCAGCCTCCCTGGTGCCCCCCAACTCGGGTTCCCCCCAGCCCAGCCTCCCTGGTGCCCCCCAACTCGGGTTCCCCTCAGCCCAGCCTCCCTGGTGCCCCCCAACTCGGGTTCCCCCCAGCCCAGCCTCCCTGGTGCCCCCCAACTCGGGTTCCCCTCAGCCCAGCCTCCCTGGTGCCCCCCAACTCGGGTCCCCCTCAGCCCAGCCTCCCTGGTGCCCCCAACTCGGGTTCCCCTCAGCCCAGCCTCCCTGGTGCCCCCAACTCGGGTTCCCCCCAGCCCAGCCTCCCTGGTGCCCCCAACTCGGGTTCCCCTCAGCCCAGCCTCCCTGGTGCCCCCAACTCGGGTTCCCCCCAGCCCAGCCTCCCTGGTGCCCCCAACTCGGGTTCCCCTCAGCCCAGCCTCCCTGGTGCCCCCCAACTCGGGTTCCCCTCAGCCCAGCCTCCCTGGTGCCCCCCAACTCGGGTTCCCCCCAGCCCAGCCTCCCTGGTGCCCGCCAACTCGGGTTCCCCTCAGCCCAGCCTCCCTGGTGCCCCCAACTCGGGTTCCCCCCAGCCCAGCCTCCCTGGTGCCCCCAACTCGGGTTCCCCTCAGCCCAGCCTCCCTGGTGCCCCCCAACTCGGGTTCCCCTCAGCCCAGCCGCCCTGGTGCCCCCAACTCGGGTTCCCCCCAGCCCAGCCTCCCTGGTGCCCCCAACTCGGGTTCCCCCCAGCCCAGCCTCCCTGGTGCCCCCAACTCGGGTTCCCCCCAGCCCAGCCGCCCTGGTGCCCCCCAACTCGGGTTCCCCCCAGCCCAGCCGCCCTGGTGCCCCGAACCCGGCTCAGCCCAGCCTCCCTGGTGCCCCCAACTCCCCCGCCGGGAGAAGCAGCCGGTGCCCCGCGCCCGCCCGGCACTCACTACTTGTAGAGCTGCTGCAGGCAGAGATCCAGGCACTCGCCCTCCACCTCCTCCTCGGTGATGTGCTCCGAGAGCGGCCGGGACAGCGAGGGCAGCGGCGGGGGCAGCGGCGGGGTCGGCGGCGAACGGGCTTCCCCGGCATCCCCTTCCTGCTCTGGGGAGACAGCCGCCTCCGCTGGCTCCCCGCCGCCGTCGTTGCCGGTGGCGGCGGCTTCCCCTTCTTCGGCGGCGGCAGCGGGGGTCGCGGGAGCTGGCTCTGCCCCGAACGGCCCGCGGAACTCGGACAGGAAGAGCTCTAAAAAGCGGAGGTAGCCCTTCTCCTCAGCGCTCAGGCTGCTGCTGCTACCGGAGCCGCCCGCGGCCATCGCTTCGCATTCCCGGCTGCCCGCCGGTGGATCAGCACTACGCCCGCAGAGAGCTCCCTGCCAGCCTGCCCGCCTGCCCGCAGCCGCCGGCCTCCCGCCCTCCCCGCGTGCGCGCTCCCGACAGACTCGTGGGAGCGTGCACGCTGCGGGGGGGGGGTCGGACGAGCGGGAGCGCGCGCGGGGCACGCGCCAAGCCCTGAGGGGAGCAGTTACCTCAGATGGAGGGGGCGGCGCGCGACACCGCTGGGGGGCTGAGAGAGAGGGGCTCGAACCAAGGGGAAGGGGGGGTGGGGGAGAGAAATCGGGGAAAGAAAAAAAACACAACAAACAAAGCGAGGAAATAGAGAAGAATAAAAATAAAATAGGGAGAAGAACAAGAAAATATAGGGGAGAAGGGAAAATGAAATTAAAAAACAACAGCAGGGAAGAGAGAAAATGAGGGAGGGGGGGGGAAAGAGAAAATGTAAGAACATTTTTAAAGGGGGGAGGGAAATAGAGAAATAAAATAGAGGGTGAGAATATAAAGGATGGAAAAGTGAAAAAAAAAGAGAACCGAAGAAGAAACTATAGACTGGGGTTTAAAACCAGAGCAATCCAGCAAGAGAATCTAGAGGCTGAGGAAACACAGAAAGGAAGGGGAACAGGTTAACACAAATCTAGAAGGAAAATGGGGGCAATTGAAAATACAGAGAACGGAGACAAAGTCATTCGAAGGGGTCGGTAACATCGGAACTACTTTGGGTGTTTTCCGCTGAGCAAGTTGACCTTGGGGGTGGGGAGTCCATGGCGGCTGCGTGGCTCTGGCCCAGAGCAGCACCCGCACGGGTGGAGCGAATCAAACGGGAAGCTCCCAGCATGGCTACAGCGGCAGCAGTCACGCTTTGTCTTGCCCTGCACGGCTCACACTCCCTGGATTTCCTGGCATGACTTCATGAGCGGCTGAGAGCCAAGAGCTCCGTAGCGTGCAGCAGCGCACGTCCAGCCACTCCACTTTCAAACAGGTGGTCGAATCCCTGGCTCATGGATGACCATGCATCTGAAAATAAAACACCTTTTATCTCCATCTTTCTTAAATTTGGAACCAACAGCGGCCACGCTCTTTTACAGTGTGAGCAGAAACATTCTTTACTGTTGCATAATGCTCCACCCTGGGGAAGGCCTTGTACTGAAGATAAAACACCTTTTATCTCCATCTTGAAGAAAAAATGAGTGATTTGGGGGAAGTCTTCTGTGAGCCACACAGCACCCACTCATAGTCATGCATGAAGCCGTGCCAGGAAATCCAGAGTGCTCTGTGCAGAGCCAATACATTGTACAGTGGATGACTCTGGGTATTTTCAGACGTTATGAGATCACAGTCAATCACAGTGAACCACGGTCAATCCCGCAGAAGGGCCAAAGCGCCCTGAACGTCTGTTACGTGGGTGCCAGATGTTCACCACAGTCAATCCCCACCAGGGGTCAAAATCAACCACGCTTCTGGAGCTCCGGCCCGGCCCATCTCTGAAAGCATGGTCAAAACTATTCCCACCGGGAAACAAAAAAAAGTAACGTCTGAACGGCAACCACCGGCTGGAATCAATCAAAACAATTCCCAGCTGGGGACAAAGCACGCAGCGTCGCTGCCAGGCAACCAGCAACAACACAGGCAGC
>QEPC01007512.1:75076-87229 GCA_003113815.1 Sphenodon punctatus | reverse complement strand
TGAGGGGGGGTATCACTGGGAGGTGGGGAGTGGACGAGGTGGTGGGAGCACTTGTAGAAGGGTGAAACAATAAATGCATGGACACCACAGTCACCTCCGTGTGTCTTTCCGTGGACCCGCGGTCGGGAGTGCATAGGTGTGTGGGGGCGCAGCCAGGGTGCTGCTGGGGGCCCTGGAGTGGTGGTGGGGGAAATGCACGGCCTCGGCCTCCCAGCTGATCTGCCTGGCCAGGGCAGCACGGATGCACTATGCGTATCGGTGCTCCCACGGGTTCTCTGCGTTCACATAGAGAGGCACAGAGCCAGGAGGGCACTGGGGCACAGGGGTAGACGAGGGCAGCCCCCTCAGTCTCACACATGTTGTGCAGCACACAGCAGGCCCCGATCACAAGGGAGGAGGTCTCCACCGTGTAAGTCCAGGCAGCCCGCGAGGCTCCTCCAGTGCTGCTTGAGGGCCCCAAAGGCCCTCTCGACCATGATCCTGCTTGCACACAGGCGAGTATCGAAGAGCGCTTCCGCAGGGTTCCTGGCGACCAGGTATGCCTTCATCAGCCAGCAGGTAAGTGGGTAGGCTGGGTCCCCCAGGATGCAGGGGGGCATCATCACCCCCTCGATCCGAGTCATCCCCATGTCCGTGAAGTCTCCGCGGTACATCCAGGCATAGAAGGGAGAGATGGTCATGATCCGGGCATCATGACTGCGACCAAAGTGGCTTGCGTAAATGTCTATGAACCGACTCCGGTGGTCCACGACCGCCTGCACCTTCAGGGAGTGGTACCCGTGTCAGTTGATATATTCCAAGGCCTCCCCAGGGGATGGGCGCAGGATCTCTATGTGGGTGCCATCCACAGCGCCCATGCAGTTGGAGAATCCCCCAGCCACGAGGACGGCCATCACGGCCTCCTGGTCCGCCAGCTGGATCATTTGGTCCAGGAGCACGCCCTGGACCAAACGCAGACGTCCCGCAGGATCCTGGCGACAGTGTTCACCCCAACACCGAAGTGCTGCGAGATGGACCGGCAGGAGTCAGGTGTTGCAAGGGCCCAGATCCTGATGGCCACCTGCTGGACCATGGGTATGGGGGCCCGCATGGGGGTGGCCTGCCACTCCAGCCAGGGCGTTAACAGCTCCGTGAGTCGCAGGAGGACACACATGTCCATCCGAAAGTGCGATCTCCAGGCGGCCTCGTCCCATTGGGCTAGTGCCCTGGCCCCCCACCCCTGTGCCCGCTCCGTGACCCATACCCACCAGTCAATGGGCATTGCAAGCAGGGCAGTGTGCCCCATGGTCGGTCTCCATCACTGGAGTCGGCCGGCCAGCTGCCTCATGGAGCACAGCAGCCCGGCCCTGGGCGCGGAGGAGGGCCTGTTGGGCCACCCCGGACACCCAGGCCGTGGTCTGGCGGGCCAATTCCCTGCCGTGGTCCCGGTCCCATCACTTCTTTTTGGGGTCTTTCTTGACCGCAGGGGGTGGTTAGACGGGTCGCCACCACTGGGAATCCACTGTGGTGATTCGGGCGCCCATAACGTCTGAAATCACCCTCTGTGGACAGAGTAGCCATGCTTGGAGTCACGTGTTTGAATCCTTCCCCACACACTCCACCTGTGAGAGTGCCCCATAGCTGAGCCATGTTGCAACCATGCCTCTCCCCTCCCCCTCCCCTAACATTTTTGAAAACACCCAGAGTGGGAAGTAGAGAAATAAAACAAAGGATATATTTTAAAAATAGGAATGGGGGGAGTAGAGAATTGCAATAGAAGAGAAAAAATAAATATAGAAAGATGGGATTGAAAACGGAGAACAGAGGCAGGAAGGAATGAAGGAGCAGAGAAAAAATCTGATGCAAAAGCAAGGAAGGAAAAAAAAATAGAGAAAGCAAAAGATAATGAAAAAGTAAACATTAAAGGATAAAAAGTCAAGAGAAAGAACATAATGAGAGAAAGGTACAGGTGGTGTTCCTCAGTTATTAATTTTACTGTAAGACCCAATTTATTTATTTATTTATTTCCTTTACAGTGCTGGCTTCTGGAGTCATGTGATTTTGGCGAGAATCTCAGCTTTTATTTTTAAAGGAAAGTAAGGTTTCAGTCCTCAAAGCTAGCACAAACTCCATTGGATTCAGAAGGGTTTGCACTATCAGTGCACTTTGTGGATTGGGGTTGTTAGTTTCTAGCTCACACAGTTGTGGAGAAATGTTTGACAGCATTCTGGGTGCAAATCCTGGAGGCTGCAGGTTCTCCCAAAAATATTGTTGGTTGTCTTTTCTGGTCCACCACTCACTGGAGGAGATGTAGAATAACTTTGTACACTGGGTGCTTTCAGATGAGATGCTACCCACATGGCCACCCACGAGCCATGGATCCGACTGCCACTCTGCCCCTTTTCACACAGACACTCCTAACACAGATAAAATGGGTGTTGCATTTTATTATACATGTTGCAGGGCACCCATAGCTCACACCTGCAGCCCTGCAACATGTATAATAAAATGTAACACCTATTTTCATCGGTGTTGGAATGTCTGTGTGAAAAGGGCCTCTGAAGGTGGAGCAGCTGGATGTGCGCTCCTGTGAGCCATGGAACAACTACACACAGAGCAATGCCAGGAAATCCAGACTGAGCTGTGAGGGCAAACCAAATAGATCCGTGGCAGCAGGGGGCCCCTGCTCATATGACTGGCAGCAACCAGCCATGCCAGCAGACAGGTCTGCCACTCATAAGCTCTGTGGGTGGGGGAAGCGGCCTTTGCAAGTCACACACCCTGGCCGGCATTGCTGAGGAGCCCAGATTCCCCAGTGCTCGTGCGCGGGTCATGTTACTTGCAAAGGCCAGCCCAGCACGCTTCCCCGTCCCCTGTAGTCTGTGGCAGGGTGGTGGTGGCTGCTTCCATGGCCGTGGCAGCCACACTGGAAGCAGCCCGTTCGTTTCACTCCCACGTGTGGGTGATCCGTGGCAGAGTCATGCGGTGGCCACAGACCCCCTCCCCATTGAATTGCTCTTCTGAAAACATCCGTGTCACAAAATATTTGCTCCCTCACCAATCTTTGCCAACCCTTTGTTCTCCCAAACTAATTTTTTTAGCATTGCCCTTGGTGCAAACCTCCATCCGTTCAAGTCATTGGGACTTTAATGGATGGAGGATTGCACACAAAGTGTGTGTAAGCTTAAAAGCTCAGAAACCAGAAGACAAATAAAAACAACAATGAAATTTGACATTTGCAAGTGATATATTAAGCCTCCACATGGAATGGATGCGAGAAGGGGAGCTCCATAGCATCTGAAGCTATAACATTGAACATAAATTCTTCAAAGTAATATCTAGTTAATAAAAAACTAAACTGCAGCTAATAAACTGCTGCTGCCTAATAAATATTCTCCGTTTATGAAAAGCATGTTGATTTGTTTCATTTATTTGCTGCTTATGGAACTGTTGGGACTGAGACGGTAGGTACCATTGTCAGAGATATTTAAAAGTCTGTAAATAACCTGTACACAAGGGAAAACAGGATATTCCAGATGTCAAATGAACCTTGAAGAATGGCCAGATTACACGCCTCATATGCAAAAATATTCTAAATTTGTAGTTGATCACAGTTAGGGCAGTAGTTTGTTAGCTAGAACCTGTTGTACCAGGACTGTAGCAAATCCGCATTAGATAGCAGGTGCTACTGCAAATCTGTCTTCTCAAATGGGATTTTTAAATTTAAAATGTATTTATTTCAAGGCCAAACTAATGTTATGGTATCTCTGGCAACTGGGTAGACTGGTCAGGTGACAGCCTTACAAATACTTTAAAATCACAAGTGTCAAAAGCAAGATGGGACTGTCAGGTGGGTGGTTTTCATCTTTGGCAGCGAACAGCAATTGCTAAAGTGATATAAAAATAATACATATGTGCACCTGTTACAGAAAATGCATGTTAATTAATATTTTAATTACTTTGGTACACCGCTTACCTTTTTGCTAATTTATAATGCATTTCTCTACGCCTCGCTGGCGGGTTCGAAGGGCAAAATAATAACAGTGCTTCTTTCCATAGGAATAGCCCGCAGCTGCCGTTGTTGATGGCTTCAGATGCATTCTGGTTGGTTGGTGTGAAGGTCCATGTGCGAACCGCATCGTCAATTAATGAGTCACAGACCTTGGGAGAATGCAGGTATAAAATGGACTGCAAAGTGATCCATTGCTTTTTGGCTTGTAACCCTCTAGTAAATCACCCGGGAATGAGATTTCCCATAGGTTGTGCCTTTATATAACATGCAGCCAGTCTTCGAAGTGCTTTTCAGGCACAAGCTCTATTTAAATGAATAGAGTGCTTTGAGGAGCGGACTGCCCTAATTCATTTGACTGTAGGGATCATGATGGTGATCTAATCTGATCTCTTGCACAACATGGACAATAGAACAGGTGTGGGGAACCTCAGACCTGGCGGCTAAATGTGCTCTACGTGGCCCCCTTTCCAGTTCCTGGCTCCAGTTCCTACCCCCAAGCACTAGAAATCTGAGCTCAGGCTAAGGCAGCAGGAATGAGGACGTGCATGCACACAAAGTTTGGGGATGGATCCATGGCACAGACCCAAGCTCTGGACTCTCCTCTTCCTGAGCACACCCCTACCCCAGCTCCTGTGCAGCCCTCAGAGCAGGGACTAATTCGCAAAGTGGTCTCTGGGAAGGAAAAGGTTTTCCGCCCCTACATATTGCTTCACCCAGCAATTTCGACATCAAGGCCCAGATCTGGTTAATATCTTTTTTAAAAGATACCCAGTCTTATTTTAAAGTAAAATATACAGTCATGTAGTCTGGTGAATAGGGTTGCCACTTCTCATTTTGGCCTATGGGAGACTCAGGGTGAAACTGCAAGAAGTGGCAACCCTACTATTTATTTATTTATTTAATTATTATTTTTACCCCACCCTTCTCCAAAGACTCAGGGCAGCTCACAACATCGTATCTAAAAAGTCAAAATATAAAATAATACATTAAAATCCCCAACCCCCTCTACCCAGTTCCACCAAAGTCTATTCCTACCTGCCAAATGCCTGGCCAGACAAAAAGGTCTTGCATCTCCTCTGGAAGACGAACAGGCTCAGGCAGAGCCTCTAAGTGGAGGGAGTTCCATAATTGCGGGGCAGCCACCGAGAACGCCCCCCTGCACACTCTCAATGTAGCAACTTCACGTACAGTTGGCACTTGCAAGAGGGTGCCCTCAGCTGACCTCAGAGGCCATGACAGGACATAGGGGAAGAGACAGTCCCAGGCCGTTTAGGGTTTTATAGGTTAAACCAACTCCTTGAATTGTGCCCGGAAAGGTATCGGCAGCTAGTGCAGACTCTGGAGCAATGTGCTCCCGGGCCGGCGATTCGTCCCTGACAGAAGGCAAGCCACCATGTTCTGCACCAACTGCAGCTTCCAAACAGTCTTCAAGGGCAGCTCCACGTAGAGCGCACTGCAGTAGTCTAACCTCGAGGTTACGAAGGCATGGATCATGGTGGCCAGATCTGAATCTGATAAACAAGGTTGCAGCCTTCTCACCAGATGAAGTTGGTAGAAAGCACTCCTGGTCACCTCTGCAACCTGACAGTTCAGGTGCAGCAGTGGATCCAAGAGCACCCCAAGTGGATACGATGTTAGACCTGGGATGCTGGGTTCAAATCTCATCTTAACCTTGAATTGACTGGGGGGTACAAACAAACGTGACAGCAGACTGGTTCAGCCTGTTGTGGCAGGTTTATGCACAGACCCCACCTGCACACGTGTACGGGTGCTGCCAGATGTCTGACTTGAGGTATCCCAGGTCATGCTGGCCGCTAGCCTGTGCTGCGATCCCGGAGGCTTCTGGGATCACAGTCCCGGTTAGGGTGTGTTCTGATCGGGCCAAAGCAGGCCAGTCGGAGCTGCATGCGTGTTCTTGGGCCATTCTGCCGGCCCCTGCCAGTTCTGCAATGACAGGCAGCCATGGCTATCCATCATTGGCCGCCAGACTGCCTGTCATGGTGGGGTGCTGGGGGCAGTGCGGGGGCGGGGACAGATGGCTGCACGTTCCCCATTCTCCCGCCTGCCCCCAGGCTGAGTGGCTGTCAGCCCGGCTGGGCACATATTTGTTTTGCTCTCTGTCCTACTGCGCACCCTGTCCAACGGTGCTGCCTGTCCCGGGCCTGTCCCAGGACGCATCAGCCTCACATCGCATGTGCTTTCACCCTGGGTAGCCTTAACCATGTATTTCTCAGCCTCTGTTCCCCACTTGTAAAATGGGGATAATGAATGGGGATTGTAAAGCACTTTGAACACTGAAAGTGCTACATACAAATACTGTTAATATACTAAATTGTAACCATTACAGGTATGCCAGTGTTAATGGGAAAGTACTGTATATTTCAGTATACTGGGTTCATGAGATGAAGCAATCAAGACTCAGCAGGGAAAGTTTTAAACAGAAAAATATACCTTGATTTTTTTCTTAACTGAACTGAACTTTCTAAACAAAATTAAATTAAGACCACTTTAATAGCATATTAAAACATTTTAAAACAAGGCATGACCAGTTTCATATGTTAAAGTTACCTGATGGTTGATCTTGGCAGTCATTGTATTGTGCGTTTCATATCATTTGGTCAATTGCAAACGAGACTAACTCAAATTAAACAGAGTAACCTGTATTCAAGATGCTTTGTCGAGTTTGGGTAATTTTGATCAAGTTAAATTTTGTTTTTGTAGTACTGAATTAAAAATGTTATGGATATAAGCTTTGATGACATCTGTTTCTGGGAGGGAAAATGAAAAATACTCGTTATTAACCTGCAGAGCAGAACATATGGTAATCATGGGTGGTATGACTGAGCTAGACAGCCAAGAAGTCTGCCTTTGATTCACTCTGATGCTATGATGATGAGAGGTGGACAATTGCCATAGAAGATCTCCAAATTTTTACCTTGCTTTTGCCCAGAATGGAAATTGTGGAGTGAATTTACTGGCTTGTAAGATAGTGATATACAAGAAGCATATTGGGCTCCAACATGATACATTTTTTGTTTCCAGCTTCCCTGGAAGCTAAATGTAATATTGCTTTGATGAACTCCAGACTGCTGGGTAACGGCATTATAAACGGTCCCTGTGCTACAAGGTTATCTGAAATGAATACATTCACAAATCAAAGAAGCTTGGGGTTGAAAACTTTTGGTTGCAACATTTTGTTAAGATGGGCGTTAAAGGTAACCTGAAAAGGTGGAGAAAATTGTGCTTCTGTCATTTTTCTGCACCATCAGCATGTATAAAATAAGGTCTTGGAGGTTGCGTTTCAAATACATGTTTTGATATGTTTTTTGTTTTTTTTACAGTAGAAATATGGAGAACAAGACTTGTGCTTGTTCTCCAGCAAAAACAAGGATAAGAATAGGAGCATTCTCAGATTTAATTTGAAAGGGCTATTGAAACCCTCACCAAAATATTTTTCCATCACTTGTTTGCCAAGAGCTTGAATTTTAAACTAACATTGCCAAAAAGAAAATGAAAGGGCCCAGGGCTCCTCTAACCTGTCCTGCCAACTGATCCCCAAAGGGTAGCCAGAATGAACTGTGTGTGATCCAGCCACTCCAGCAATTTAAAGATCATATGAACTCTCTCAGTGTAACTGGGATGATTTTCATACAAAATAAATGACAGGACTGCTTGCACAGATTTTATCCTACAGTATAGTATCTTAAAATACTTTATACCTGAAGCCAAAATACAGAACGGAAATAAAAACTCTCACCTCTCACCTCAATATTTTGGCTTTCTTGGATTCTGCTAAGAAGTAGTTAATACATTGTCTAAGACAAAGGGTGAAAACAGACATGACGCTAACCACCCGTTAACCACCCTTGGTGGTCATTTATGCATGTTTCGGGGCTGCATGGGGCACCAATACAGCCCTGCAACATGCATAAATAACCACCAAGGGTGGGTAAAGGGTGGTTAGCGTCATGTCTGTTTTCACCCATTGACATCTAAAGACATTTGAACAAGATTGCCTATAAACAGCACAGGACATAAGCAATTAGCAGCATCTATGTATACAATACTTGCCCTCCCCTGCATTTTACACCCTATCCCCTTCTATCTGTGAGTCTAGAGAAATAAGATAAAATGCCCAGGGATAACCCATTTATGTGAACACGCCCTACATTACTGAGGAATCATTCATTTGGTACTTATTTATTTATTTATACTTATTACTTATACCCTGCCCTTCCCATAAGGCTCAGGGTAATAAAAACAATATAAAACACATAGGGAGCAATCCAGCTGCCTGCGTACACCACCCACAGGCACCATACTCCAGCCAAGACGCACACGCTCACATGTGCATGTATACCACACACACAGCACAGCCTCCCGCAGCTAAGCTGTGCACACGGCACATGTGAGCATGCATGTTCTGGCCATGCACCATGGGGGGGGGGGGGCGTATGTGGGTCGTTGGATTCCCACAATTCAAGGTGCTGGTTTTGATCTTTAAAGCCTTAAACAGCCTAGACTACACATATCTAAAAGACTTCCTCTCCCACTACGCTCCATCGCAATCCCTGAGGTGAGCCAGGAGCACTCTCTTGTGGGTACTGCCTGCCTGCAGTGTAGGACAGGAGCACGCAGAGAGGCGATCTCAGTTGCTGCCCCAGTGTTACGGATTTCCCTCCCCCTGGAGGTTTGTCAGAGCCTGAGCATTTTCTGGAGGTAATGTCAAACCTTTCTTTTTGGCCAAATGTTTGGCAGACGGAGATAGAGGTTTGATGGGTGCTTGTTTTTTTTAGTGGATTTGTGTGTGTGTGCGTGTATGTGTATGTATATATATATATATATACATTCCCTGGACTCTGGAATGAGGGACAGCAACTCTCAAAATGTAGAACAATGCTAGATTTAGGGTATTTTCAGACGTTACGAGATCACAGTCAACCACGCTCAATTCCGGGTGGTGGCTGTGATTCTGGAACGTCTGTTGGGGGAAACGGATGTTTCCCTCCAGATGTTACCGCGGCATGGAATTACATTCACCACGCGAGCGGCCAAAGCAGCAGGGCTGGAGGCCGTCGCGTGTTGAATGCAATTCCACGTCGGGGTGAACCCCAGCGTCACGTCTGGTCGGTTGTCACGGCCCGGGATCACCGGCGGGATCCCGGGCCGTGGCGAATCCAGCCCGACGCGGCGGCCTCATTGGCCCCGACGCCCGCCCGTCTCCCCAGAGGGCGGGCGGCGGGGCGCGTGGAGGGGGCGGGGCCGTGCGGCCGCACGTTGCGACGCATGGCCCCGCCCCCTCCCAGATTCCCCACCGGGATCCCCCCAGCATGTCTGATACGGCATGACGGGGTCATCCCGGCGGGGAATGGATAGGGTGTTTTCGGTACGGGGCCAACGGGCCCCGTAACGTCTGAAAACACCCATAATTTGCATAAAGTGTGCATATATAAGTAAATGTAGAGTAGTCTGTTAATTAACTATGAGGCTGGGCTAAATTAAAAAAAAACAAAACAAGAAAGCAATCTTAAAATATTAGGGGACTTGCATATCCATACAACAACTTAACTGATAAGCCAGACTTAAACCCTTGTCCTGCCAGTCTTTATGCCCAAGCTCTATCACAGCACTTCCTATAACTGCTTGGCCTCCTCACTCCCATTCCTAGGGAGGTTTACAGTTTACACAGGCCTCCTTCTGACAATAAAGCTTGTCCCCCACTCAAACCATTTCTCCTCCTGTGTGGATTCTTTAATAGATGAGATGCTGTGAGGATTTTCTCAGAGGCAAATATTCGCAATAGCCCATCACCTATTGTTGTTTAAAACAAAATAAACTGAATTAATCACAATATTAGCCCCTTACAAGGGCCAGGTCTGAACCTCTAGCTAGCTGATTTTTACCCCAAGATAAATGCTTAGAAATCACAGCGCTACATTGCCCCAATGATTATTATTTTTTTATTTCCAAAGACTGACAATTTTTTCCCAAGAGTTGGGAAACCCTATTCTTCTCCCTGAAAGGAAGAGAGTCATTTAGAGAACAATAAGGAATCTCTCATCTCTCCTATGGGAAAGGCTGCTTTGAATTTGTCTGTTTGGCTGTTCTAACGCTTTACAGTTGGAGAATTAAAATTGTCCACATTGATGGTTTGCAAATTACTCTCTCTCTCGCCTCCCTTTCTAAATCAGGATTTTACATCTGTTTTCGTGACTGTGGGACAGGTAACAAGAGGTGTGAAAATCAAGGATGTCTCAGAAAATCCAGTACACTTAAGGTATGCTGCATGCGCAGAGGAGAGTGGTAGGGGGGCAATACACATCGGGCGTTATCAGATGTAATGATAAAATACTTGCAAATCCATCCCGTGTTGAAACTGATGAGGTTATCCTCGGCACATAGCTCCATGCTGCTGCCTGTCTGTGGCTACCCAACAGGCACCTCCCACCTGCTCTTTCCTATGGTAAGTCTTGGTGCCCACCGAAGTCTTGCGTGGCCTTTCAGTGTGCAACTAAAACACAGTCCCCTTGCATACCTGGATGAGTGAGGATTTCACCCATTGCTTCTTTGCTGAGCTACAGTGGTTTTGATATTTTTTAAAAACTCCTTCTGTAACACATTATAAAAAAGAGAGCACAAACCTTTTTTTTCCAGATCACTTTTAAAAATTCTTCTCTTAATATCTTCCTGCAGAGATGCAATCCAACCTTCAGGCACCCTTTACATAACAAGTTAGGTTTCAAATGGCTTATGTGGAAAACTGTGTTAGCAAAAACTGACATTTACAATCCGATACTTATCATTCCTGATTAGAGTTAATGAGGCATGTGGCATTTTTGTCAAACAAATACACAGCCAAGTATTCAAAGCAGGAAAACGCTGGACAAGGAGTTTGTAATTGTATGTCATCATAGGCGGATCATGCTTTTTAAAAAGAAAGCTATCCTCATGTGCATTCTCAAAGCTCTAATTTCTTTCCTCATTGTGACTAAAAAGCAGAAATACACAGCAAGTGCTATTAATGATGATGATTGATGAAGTATTTATAGAGCACCAGCAATGTAACTGGGCACTGAACAATCATTAATTAGAAACACATCTGTGCCCCAGGGGACTTACAAATCAATCTAGGATAGACAAGGGACAGGGAAACAGAGGGGTGGCTCTTCACGTTACAGTGATCCACGAGGGGAAAAATCAACCCCCATGGTTACACTGCAGCTAGGCACAGGCTGCATTTGGTACCCAGACCCGAGGTTCCCCAGCCCTGCCTAAACACTGTTCTACACTTCCTCTTTTAAACGGGCAGTGACATCAGCCATGATCACAGTAGCCCTTTACACTGAGTACTGTAACAGGAAATTCCTAAGGATGTTTTCACAATTCTGTTCCTTTTCTGCTATATGTCACTTCTTAAGACGTCAAGATGATAGATGATGCTGCAATACCTCAATGAATTCCAAGATCACAATCTTGAGAGCCCAGTCCTGTTTCCAACCTTCCAATCTCATAATTAAATTTCTATTTCCAACCTCCCATCCCATTTCCCCATCATAGATCCATTACTCAAAACAGGCAACTAATTATTTGAACAGCAGTAGCAAGGAAAAGGGTATGACTGAGTTAGATTTGGAAGAATGGGGAAAGGGGAGAGGGGGAAGTAGGAGGGAGAGAGAGATTGGATCAAAGGCAGCAGTGCATGAGGCCTAGCTCTGGATAATAGTAGTAAATAGGACAGCATTTTTTTAGAACCAGAGAGAGCAAGCAAAGGCATAGATATGTAATATTGTTCCTTTCCAAACAAAGTCAGTGATGTTTGTTGTCCCAGAAAATCATCTCTAAGTGCCTGATCGATTGAAGTGTGGTTGCAGATAAGTGCCAAAGCCTTGGCATGACTCTTCCTTCTCCTTGCAACTCTCCTGAGCACATAACTGGTTAAGGCCTGCCGGGAGACAGGCCGGGAGACATTAGGGTGGTTGCTGGGGTGTGTGTGTTGTCAGTGCCTCCCTTAAGGAGGGCAGGGTGCTGAGCCGCCTCAACGAGGCGGTGGTGCAGCCCCTGCTCAAGAAACCATCTCTTGACATTGACTCCCCAGCCAACTATTGGCCAGTCTCTAACCTTCCCTTTTTGTTTGTACTGAATTTTGTAAGAGCCTATTTTAA
>QEPC01007512.1:40089-72620 GCA_003113815.1 Sphenodon punctatus | reverse complement strand
TTTTTTTTTTTTTTTTTTTTTAATATCGCAGCCACTGAAATAAATGGCCGCAATATAAAAAAAGTGGTAAAGCGGCCAGTGTTAAAAAAACAGTACACCGATACTGGTAAATCCGATACCGGAGATATTCGATACCGGTAAATCCGGTATTCTACCCGGTGTCCCACCCCTACAATCAGTCAGCCACCATACATTAGCATAATTTACTTTCCCTGCTTTGGTAAGATGAGTAGATCCCAGCTTCTTGGGGCAAACAGGGTTTGCTCACAGCATTAATATAATTGTCCTGTTTATAGCACCTTTTCTTCCAAGGATTTCAAAGCACCTTACCAGCATGAAATAATTAACCTTCACGATTCCCCTGGACAGTAGAGCAGCACTATTTGAACAACAAGGATTTAAATTTATCCCAACACACAGGGCCAGCATCAATTTACCTGCCCAGATAAAAACCCTAGCTTCCTGGGGGGCAATGTGCTGCCTTAAAGTAGCAGGGGCTACAATCCAGGGAAAATTTGTTTCCCTGCCATCCCAGGATTGCAGGGAGTCTAAATGGCCTGCTTGCTGTCAAACAAAGAATAATTGGCAGATTAGAAGAGAACCAAGAATCCTAACTCCCGAGTCCCTGCTCCAACCACAGGACTGCAAAATGAAAATGAGGTTTTTAGACTGATACAGAGAGGTTTTGGGTAGTTTTTTTTTTTTATATAAGTACCCATGAGTGACTGGGAGAGAGGAGTACAATTCTCGTGTAACATGTTCCAAATCATTTACCAGGCAAATGCGAGCCAAGAGCTACGGCAGTGTAGAAAAGTAACAAATTGAGTTTTAATCTCATACTGACATGCAATATTTTATAAGAGGCACAGATATCATATTAAGATGGCAGCATGTTCTTTAAGTAAAAAATAGAAAGAAATTAAAAAGAAAAAAAAAATATTAAAATATTGTTATGAGGTTGCCATGATGAGAGGTTGTGAATCCTATTTTCCTCTGTAAAAATTAAAGTCTGGGTGGTTCTTGCCCTGTTGTACGGGTGCAATTAAGCAGCCATACACCAGTGCATGTGGAGGAGCAGGGATACCTCTCTCTTCAGAAGGCAACCAATCTAAAGAAACCCTGTAACTACCCAGGACTCAGGGAAAAGAACCAATATTAATTAATGTGTCCGACTGCATCCGTTCCTAAACTTTTTGCCTGTGTCAGATCTCACTATAATCCCAAAACTTCTGGCAGCAACAAAGACATGAAAAACAGAATTTCAGTATAGAATTTAAGACTGCGCTGCTGGTTTCAGGGCCCTGAACAATGCTTCCCCCCACTGTCTGTCTGCACTCGGATACCACCCCCCAGTTTGAGGATCCCACCATAGCACCTTAAGTCAGTGGGCGTTTGAGCCTTTGCTGTTGTGAGCCCTCAGCATGAAACTTGCTTCCTCCGGATGTTCATCTCAGTTCCTCCATCCTCGCCTTCACAAAACTCCTGAAGACTGCTTTTAGAAGATCCTTTACCGGTTCCTCTCAATGTATTTTTCACTCTCCCTTTACCTTCCACTTTTAAACTGTTTTGAATGCATTTTAAAGTTGTTTTATGTATTTGTTGTACAAATGTTGCAAAGCGCCCTAAGCACTATTTGCCAGGGAAGGCCAATATAAATAAGATTTATCACCACCACCACCACCACCACCACTTGGGGGCATGGCCCCCAGTTTGAAAAGCTCTGGTGTAGAAACTGTTAAGAACTGCCATACTCGGTCAGACAACTGATGCATCTAGATCAATATCCCTATCTCCAATACTGGATGCTTCAGAGGAAGTGTCAAAAACAGGTCAAATATGGTGTGATCTGTCCCCTCTTGTTCCTTCCCAGCTTCTGGAAGTCAGAGGTTCCATCTCCCTGACCAACTTGACTAACAGACCTATCATCCATGAACTTATCCAATCCTTTTTAAAATGCAGTTACACTATTGGCCTTTGCAACTTCCTAAGGCAATGAGTTCCACTAGTTATTTGTGCATTATGAGAAAGAGCAGACAGCAGTATTGATCCTGGGTGAAACAGAAACACTTGCTAATAGACATATTTGCAGTTTGTTGCATAATTCTGAACGCACTCCTGTGCCGAGGGCCGGCCCAAGACCTTTTACCACTTAATCCCAAATGATAGATCTTAATTAGGGTTTAAGCTTTGCACTGATCCTCTGGACACGAGACGTGATTCATGTTTTCTGTGCTGTCTTGTAATATTTACATCGAGCAATATAATGAGGGCTTGAGTTATTTCATTTCCTCAAGCCCCACTGACTTAGGAAAATCAGAGCATACCAACCTTAATAACCTCATAAAATAAATTACAAATATCGTTACTGTACACTAGGGCAGAATAATGCTGTTTAATTTGTCTTCCTATGTAATTATGATCCTAAACGCAATAAAGACTCCAATCCTCTTAAGCAATACTTTGGCGCAAGTCCCATTGAAGCGAACAGGATCTGGACTGATGCAGCTCTTTGAGGATAAAAGCGAATCTCTGCTAAAAGCTTGGGGCACAGAGAATTCCTATTTCAATTTATATCTTCTGTTTCACATACACTTAAACAACTGTGTATGTGGACTTAATGTTGTAGAACAGGGGTGGGGAACCTCAAACGAGGGGGACAAATGAGGCCCATGGTTAGTTTTTATTGGGCCCCCCTTCCAATTCTTAGATCTGGCAACGACGAGGGTACGCACACAAGGATAGGGGACAGATCTAGGTCACAGATCCATGATCTGGACCCTTCTCTTCCCGAGGGCACCCCTTAACCACCCCAGCTCCTAATTTCCATGTGGCCTTCAGAGACTGAACCAATTTTCAAAGTGTCCCCTGGACGGGAAAAGATTCCCCATGCTTTTTGTAGAAGAGCTTGAACTTTTTTTTTTACAGGATTGCCCCTTGAATTCCAGCTTACAGATGAGATGTTTAAATCCACTGGTTGCTAAATTGAGGTTCTGGATGCTGAAAGAAGAGTAACAACATAGCTGTTGGATAGGGATTCCCTACCAGTTCTGTATGTGGAAGGACCCTTTGTTATTATAGAACAAACAATGAGTAATAACCAACTGAAACAAAGTAGGCCAGTTTCTTTTGTTGTACAATTGGAACTTCTGGATTTTTCTTCCCTTTTAAAATAAAATGCAATCAGTCTGTTTAATATATTAATGTATAAGCATCTATCTATTTCAGTCTCCCTCCAGCAGTTTAAATACCTGACCAAGTGTCACAGGTGTGGTGGTGCCTGCGCAGCCAGGTGCACCACGTGGGAGGAGGTGTTCCCAAAGAAGCCCCCACGTGCGGGCTACTCGGCTTGCTACACACCCGGAGCCCCAGGCAGATGCACAGCCTGTGGCTCAGAGCAGCTAGCAGGCGGATTGGGCCTGCTAGTCTCCACGGCCCAGAGCTTCCCGGACTTGAACCAAGCCAGGCTCAGGAGGCCCTCTTGTTGACACTGTGGGCTAGATCTGGACGCAGGTCTGTGAGCGGGTGAGCTATCCTAAATAAACAAGCCCTGTGGATGAAAGCCTGTCTCTGTGAATATCTGGTCCTTGCTGGTGGGCATCCGGCTGCCTGCCCCAGCAGACATTACAACAGGGACCCACTGGTTGTGGGTTAAGTGTATACAGGATCAGTCCCAAGGATGGTTGGCAGACCAAAGGTTAACTCCAAATCGGTTTATTTGTAGCTCAAAATCCAGGCCAGGCACCAAACCTCTGGCCACCCTTAGCCATACAGCAGAGCCTAGCCAGAGCACAGTCCCCGGCTAGCTCTTTCCCACTCACATACACAGGCTCTCTTCAGACCTTTAGGTCCAGACCTCCTAGATCTCCTTCCATCAGGGTTCCCTTCTGGCAGCCTCTCAGGGGATGCGTCTTCCTTGCTGGTCAGCAGACTGCCTCTTCTTGGGGCTGGCTTTCTTCTTACAGCGCTGGCCACGCCCCAAACACCCCAATTTCCTCTTCCTGTAGTTTTGGACCCTTGCTCCATATTCACTTTCATAGCCAAAGCAATATTTTCATGCACCTTTAGATTTATTCTATTTGGAAGCTAATTGATTTTCCACAGTGCTTTGTATTGGAAAAAGCTGTTATTCGAAGCAGAAATACTTGTGAGTCAGGAGGAAATAAATTGTTAATATTCTCTTCTCAGAATAAAGAATTTCAAATAAGCATTCTGCTGCTAGAGGCACATCAAAACCAGTCTTCACTTACGCCAAACCCTGTGGCAGAAACCAGAGGCTTATTGGGGTGACATAATAGCTATCCACAACATAAGCAAATGCTATGCACTAGTCACAAATTAAATAATACTAGGCTTAGCTGGATCTCTAAAGTTCCAGAAATTAGAGACAACTATCATTAAAGCAAAAATCCAAGCAAACTTGCATCTACTTTTGATTAAGTGCAGCAAACTTGGCTAGCTGAAATCTTAATTTGTACTATTATAAAATTATCTTTCGCGGTGCTTTGTGTATGCACTTAGCTGAAACGGTGTGAAAAAGGGCCAGAGCCCCTCCAAGTGTGGCCCAGTGTAACCCGGGTGTAAACTTTACTCTGGGAGGGCCCAAAGCCGGGTACAAGGGTCCTGGGGATGGTCACCCCAGACCCTTGAACTGGGTAGCCCTATGACTCTCCCCTTAGGGTAGCCCCTAATAAGGTAGGTAGCATACCTGTGCTAGCCGTATTCCAGGATGAATTCCTCCAGCTGGTGACCTGGACCGCCAGACTGTGCTGCTTCCTCAGAGGGAGATGGTGCCAAGTGCTCTTGCAATACCCAGGTGAGGAAATGAGAGGATTCTGACAGCAGCTGGTGTACATGGCCTGTGTTGCTTTCGCTTCCACATCCTTTCTAGTTTCCTCCCCTCTTGAGGCTGCTGGGGCAGCTTTTGAACTGGGACCCAGCTGGAGACTCTGCCTCTCCTGGGTGGGGATTCCCCTCCCCAGAGCCCTGTGGACACAGGGAGATGTCGTCACTGGGGTTTCCCTGTGGTGGGGCTGCTTGGGACTCTACACCACCGCCACAGGTGCTCTTTCCCTCTGGGTCAGGTCAGCTCCGGGTAAGTCCTCAAGAACAGGTACCCTCAAAACCGAGTGTACCCATCAAAGTTGCTGTACCTGAATCACTTTGGGCAGATCGGGTACTAAACGGGACACATTTAGTGTCTAAATGAGTTACCCAAATGACTGCTACAGAATTATCAGTTTTCCATGACCAAATTACCACTTTGTGCCATTTTACCAATGACCAATTGACTATGTTTCCATCAATTTATATTAATCTGTTGGGTAACATGGTAAAACAGAATGGGTCGGTAAAATGATAAAACAAGACATTGGTAACAGCAATACTCGGTATTTCCGGTACCTGTGCTGAAATTTTGGGTATTGCCCACAGGTACGAAGTGTACTACCTGCTTCAGCTCCAAATTAGCATATACACAAAACACAACAGTGCTCCAACATAAATCAAGGAAAAACAGATAATATCGGATCGATCCCCCCTCTCTTTCTTCTTGAACCATCAAATACATCTGCAACTGAAGGTGGCACTCCTAGGGTGTCCTGGGTACTATAGTTATGATGTCAGTGATATGTTTAGGGTCTAATTGATTGTGCCATATTTGGGGTCTGCAAGTTTTCCTTCAGGCCATTTTGTTGTTGTTTTGCCAGCAGCATGGATGTGGCTCACTTGTTTGAGACATATAGATTTTTATAAGATTATTCCCTGTCATTTCAGACATCGTTATGCTCTAGTCACTTCCATTCTCTACTTGTGTCATGTTCTGGTTATAGGTTCGGTTTCTTGTTGGTGGATTTTGCCATGTTGGTAGTTTGGATACGGCGAATCCTACTTCACTGCAGGAAGCTGGACAAGATGACCCTTGCGGTCCCCTTCCAGCCCTACGATTACAGATCTAGAGTAGCCTCAATGAGTTCTGCAGTTACACCTCAAGCCATTCCACTGAAGGGGTGTTCGAACAAAGCCTGTATCCTAGGAGAAGCCAGCATGGGTCTGCTTTGGGATGCAGGTTATGTCTGAATACTCCCAAGCTTCTTCTTTGTCTCATTCGTCAGATTCCTCTTTCATAAATTTGTCTGTACTGACAATTTTAGCATTGGTGTAGTTACACAAGTCACTAATTAGCAGACACAGCTTATCTTCCTGATCTACTGCATGACCTTGAGGTCATTCAGTCTTCCTGTCTATAAAATGGAGAGGATGATTATTATTATTATTTATACAGCAGTAGCAATATGTCTGGATTTATTGAGACGGGCCCCCCCCGGCCCAAGGGGCTTATAATCTAGAATGGAGAAGGGGTGGGGGGAGGTAACAGAGAAGGTGAAATTGGGATACGTTCACAAAACTGAGAAGTTGCATGTGCTTAGCTTAGTTGCAGAGGAGGAGTGGGGGAATCCTGAAGGATGGAACAATATAAGGAAAAGCATAAAGCAATTTATGGGGATGAGGAGCTAGGGGAGCCTGATGGAAGAGGGAGGTTTTAAATGATGAAAGTAAATAATTATGTTTAGCTTCCTTGGTAATGCATTCTGAAATAAGTAGGAAGTTTATATAACAGCTAAGTATTTTATTATCATAGGATAGCAAAGTATTAATATTAAAAGAATAGAAAGAGTGCGCTGTAGCAGATAAAACATCAATTGTGTAACCTGGAATAAGTCACTTTCCCTTTCACCATTTGTCTATATTGTAAATTCTTTGGGGCAAGGCCTGTTTCCCCTTGGTTGTGAAAGTGGGGAAAATCACATTGTTATTATGAATCTTGAGATCATAATTTAGGGCAGAGCTTCCCCCCGTGTGGGTCATGACTATCACACCATCTGCAGAGGATTCTGTAACATCTTGACAGAGGTTTGATAAGCTTTGCATGGCATTTTTGTGGGGACACGGGATTATAAATCTCAGCATGAGACCACCCAACCGCTGTTCAGTGCATTTTCACCACCAGCTGCAGTGGGGGAAATACAGTGAACATGGGCTCCTGCACAAAGACGAAAAATAATGTAAGGGTTGCTGAAAGCATAATTTTTGACCATTTGAGGCTGGCAGAATGACGGGGCCCTGGATTGCTGCTGGGGCTTCTAAATAAATCAAAATAAGGAACCACTGGCTGAAGTTAGTGTAAAATACAGAGGTGACATGCCTTTAAATACTCTCCTGGAAACCGAAGCAGGCTTATAGCTGAACCAAGTAAATCATCTCAACTGAAATAGGATTTTCCCCTCAATGCCCTGACACAGTGAGGAGCAGCTGCAGCTAAATTAGTAATAATCAAGAGCGCTTTTTAAAATGTTGCTACAACACCCTTAATCAGTGCAGTTTTCCATGTGGCTAAGCAGGCGTACATAGTGTGTCAAAACTCTCTCTTCTGGCACCGCACCACGTAGGACGCTATTATTCCCAAATGAAACGTTTGCCGGCTGACATCACATGCAGTTGAATCCTTTTGTTTGACTGTGTCTCCTGCATTGAAATGTTTGTCTGACTCACTAGCTCCTGTCGTCTTTTTCTCACACCATGTCGCGCTGGCAGGAAAGCTCTTCCTGACTCATGGATTTTAAATTTTGATCATGCCTAATTCCCAGAATGGAACTTTAATTCTTTTTCCCCCTGAATATTTCATTATGCAAATAACCTCTCAACATGACTATTATCTAAAAATGACTGACACTCTATTTCCCCCCCAGCATTTTAAATAGAGAAGATTTTGTGACTAATGTTCGGTTTTGAATCAAGCTGCCAAGCAAAGTCAATTCTAGGGTGAATTACAAAATTAAAAATTGCAGACACTACAGACACCGACTCCCACATTTTGAATTCCACATTTAGCCAGCTGCCTAGGCTTTCCCACCTCTAATGTTAGCACGTTCCGTACGGTGGGGCAAGGAGCAGAAGGTAACATATGCTCCTTTTCAGATAGGAGACGCTGGTTTGTATAACTAAAGTACACTTGATACAGCAATGGGCACCTCTTTACACTTGCAATAATAATATCTGAATAGGCATGCCATTCTCCTGGCACTATAAGCATACTATGGGTTTTTGGAAAGAATGCTTTAAAAAACTGGAGAGAAGAGCTACAGGAATGTTTCAAAGGCTGGCAAACAAGCCCTGCAATGAAATACCTACAGAATTCAATCTGTTTAGTTTCTCCAAAAGGAGGAGAGGATATTTGACTACAGCATACAAGTACCTTCCTGCAGAGCAAGCATACAGTACTAAAGGGCTCTTTAATTTAGCAGAGTAAGGCAGAACGAGAACCAGTGCCTGGAATATAATCGTGGACAAATTCAAAATAGAAATTATTTTAATTATCATTTCTATAAGTACTTTCCGTATCTAGTTCACCCACATCCTGAACCAGAAGGAAGGTAGCGTAAAAATACCGGATTGTACTTCCCGATAAGAGATCCAAAGGCAATGAAAGGGTCCCATCCACAAAAGCCTAGACCCTACAAGAGCTCTAGCTTTGATCCTGCAAAGCACTTTGGCAGGACTATAATGATATTTAAAAGTTAATCAGATGCATAAGTGCTTTGCAGAATCAGAGCTGGAAAACTTGACTTCAGGGCTGGCAAAAAAGGCTGTTTTTAAAATTCTGACCAGAAAAGTAGTCAAAAACTGGTTTAAACTGGCTGAAATTAGTTTTCATCAAGCAAACATTCTGGTTAACCCATATGAATTAATTCATTAGGGCTATCCCTTTAAAGAGACTCCAGCTGGGTGCAAAATTAGATGGTTATGTGCAGAGCTGCAGGGGTTATGTGACTTCTGCACGTAAGCTGTATACTTTACTCATGAAATTTCCCATGAGTTAGGCAAGTCAAGTGGCTATGACTGAGAATGCTTGGCCACCTCATCATAGCAAACAGCTGGGAGTACATTATGGGCAGAAGAAAGGGCAAGAGGCCAGCAAGGGCTATACAGAAACCATTTTGACTGGAGAAGCTGTACAACGAGTGAAGGCATCTGTACCAGCAACTAAAACCAACAGCAGTTGCTCTTGATTGACTCCAGAGTGAGCATGTTACAACTGCAGATGTAACATGGGAGTGGTGAATTGCATAACACACAGAACTGAGACCAAGGAGGGCAGAGAGCGTGTTTTGCTTGGGACTTTGGATAGCCCCAACATAGCAAAGCAAATGAAGTCCCATTGACTCAAGTCTTGATTCTGCCATATGTGTACAGAGTTCAGTCCAGAGTAGTCAGCTGCAGGATTGGGGCCTGTTATCAGTTGCCCCTGATCAAACAGGTGGCTTTGTTGTGCTTGGACATCCCTGCAAAGCGGCAGATCCCTTATTCCTAATCCCCAAGAAACTGAAGACCTTCTGTTGTAGAAAACATTTCCAATCTTTATTCAAAACTGAAATTACACCATAAAACTAAACAAACAAAAACAAAAACAAAACCTCAGTATTATGATGGAATTATTACAGCCTGGACTTGAAAATATATGGGTATTTGTGTAACTGAAATTCAGTTTTTTAAAGGAGTCCCTCATGCACCCTTGGGTGCTGGTCTTAACGTTTGCAGAGCTAAACTCCTGCAGAAGTCTAATTTTTGAGTTCTTCCTCTCCTTCTACCCGTGGCCTTTTGCGGGGGTTTGCTTCAGCTTCAACCAGTGTCGGGCTTGGAGAAGGAGGCTGGATATCTCGGAAACCGTGAGACTGCAACATATAAATAAATACAAGTAATAATAAAATGCAGCAGGCTTGCTTCTGATCTCACTCACGCTATTGCAAAGCAGGAGTCACTCAAATGAAGTTTGCACCAGTGTGCCACTCCATCAACGAGCTCCACCAGATGTGCCTTCAAATGCTCGGGTTCCAGCCTGAACTCAGAATTCTAAGGTGGCCAGACCAACTAACAAGCTGCCTCCCCTGTTTGTATTTCCCATCCCCAATCAGGACATCACTTTTCTTTCTGTTGCTAAAAGGCATATGGCTATGGAACAAGCACCACTCTGTAAATTAACTTACGCTGCCTGTTGGAAGCAAATTGAAGACCAAATGCCACAGCCTTTACTCAAGCAAAATCCCTGACAGAAGCGAGGGGTAAGGAGTGTGGGAGTCACGCCCACACACCCCGCAGAAAAAGGGAGCTTGAAATTGTTTATCTCTGACTAAAAACTACAAAAAGGACACCACGCTGTTACAAAAGAGCATGTTTCACTCTTGTCTCATCAGACTGCTCAGCTCATCGCTGCGGGAGGAAGTGCTCGTGGCCACGGACAGCGCTTTATGGGGCACAACGGGACGCATCTCTTGCTGTAAAAGCTTTAAGTGGGGGTCAGAGTGTGGCAGTGGCTTGAACAAACCACAGGGGAGCTAGTAAGTGCAGAGTGTCAAAGGCACAGCTATAACCACCACAGATGGTGCAGCTGCACCAGGGCCCACAGGCTTGGAGGCCCACGTTCCCTAGTGCAGCTGTGTCCCCTGCTGCTGGGATGGTGCGGGCCCATTCCAGCCTACCCATGCCTTGGCTATAGTGCCAGCAATGTGCCTGGCACTAACAATCATTCATTAGCGAGGTCCCTGCCCCAGGGCACTTACAATCTAGGATGGACAAGGGAGGGGAACCTAGTGAGAGAAAGGGATACATTCATGAAGTTGTAGGTGCATGTTTAGCCTAGTTACAGGGAAGAACATGACCCCAAGACAGTAGAAAAAGCATTAGTGAGCAGCCTGACAGCGGTGAGAAATGTGATGGAAGAAAAAGGGGTTTAGGAGTGATTTGAAGGTTGGGCTCAAAGCCTGGTTTGCAATCAGTGCCTTTTTCTCAGTAGCCTTGGCTTCACTAAGAAAATAATATTTATGTTCAAGGTGGAGATACTGAGGGATGATTCAGACATGCTTCTGGGGAAAGTTTCTGCATAGGTTTATAATGGGCCATGAAGTGGCTAGGATCTACCCGGCTGCCAATATCATACGAAGAGCACCTGAAACCGACCTCTCTGGACAGTGAAGGAGCAACCTTCTCTGCACAGGAAGGGAATCCCATGCAGATGCCTGCTGGTGGGAGCTCTGTTGCTACAGGGTACAACCCTGAAGAGGGAAAGGAGTTAAATGAGAGGAGTGGGGGAATACTTGTGGCTCTGAGTGCTGAGGTAGGGGCATGGAGAGGGTGAGAGCACTTCAGAAAAAAAGGTGGCATTTCAGGTTTGTGCAGTGTGAAAAATCAGGTAGAATTACTCTCAAGCATGTGACGTTTATAAAACGCCAGTGTGTCCTATGAACAGTGCCGATTTAGGGTGAAATGAAACCAGTAAACAAGTTTTGACTGTTCTTCATACTTCTGGTACATTTCTAAGTGTCTTGCCTGATGCAGTCTGCTATTTTACCTCCTGTTTCAAAAAGGACAAACAGAAAGAGATGCCAGAAGGGCAGAAACTGGACAGGCCACCCTGCTACTTAGAGCAGCTTGAGTGCTATTCTAAGCTGCATAATGGGGAATATTAAAGTGTCGTGTTTCCTTGCTGTTTGCATCAGATCTGTGCCACATCTTCTCAGTACAAAGGGGGACCTGCAGCCCCCTTTGTACTGAGAAGTGGGCTCCTAACCCAGCTAATGGTACTCATACCAGAAGCATTCCAGTAGTTATGTGCACAGTAGCATGACAGAACCTCCAGTTCTCCATCCTCGTATGCAAAGGCACCTTGCTTAAGAGGCTTTGCCAGCAGAGATGTCTGGCTGCTGACAGCATTCAAAATACTCAGTCTCCAGAGTTATTGCCTGATCTACAGTGGAGTCTGCTTAAGTCGAATTTCTCTGGCCATTTAAAAAAAGGATTGACATATCAGAAATTCTACTTAAGTAGACCCAAAGGAAACCCTTTAAAGCAAGTTTATTATTATGTTAGCCAAAGGCCAAACACAAAAATACACAGACCAAAAAAATAAAACACTTAATAAAATATCAATCATTAATTGAAACACATTTCACCAAAAAAAAACTACCAGGGGAAGTCTGGTATTTCCTGCCATCAGGCGATACACTACTTTGTTTTTCTTAATTTGCATGCAGCAGAACAAAATTTAGCAACTGTAAGAGTGGTACCTTCATCATTATAATTCAGGAGAGCTAATAAAGATTCCTGAGAATTTTGGACAAATATAGGTCCCCAAAGTAAAAATACAGCTGGCAGTCAAAACTTATATGCGTTACTGATTCAATCAGAGGGAAGCAGATTGAATCTTGCTAATGAGAAGGTCACTCTATAATCTCAATGCAGGAGCCTACCCAAACATTAGGCCCCAGCTGTGGGAACAGAAAAAGATCCATACAAATTGGCAATCTTTTGAGTAGAAATTGCCTCTCTGGTTACTTGCAACTCCTGATCCTTAATCCTACAGCTGATTAGCACCAGAGCCTTACCATAGTTCATGGAGGGTAAATATTATTTTGAGAACCCCAATGAGGACAATAAACCAATAATCCCCTTTTCCAGTTGGGCTATGACTAAAAGAAAATAAAGCCAATTGGGAAAGGGTACCAAGATCGAGTAAATTAAGTTGTAACAAAAATTTCAGAACTGCTTTTAAAGGCAAGACAGGCAATTGGGCAAATGCCAGTTTCCACTCTAAGGAGGACTTCCAGGGTACTTTTAGGAGCATGTAAGACTGTCCTCATGAACCCATTCTAGTCTGTCTCGAGGGCATACACAAAAGGAGGACCCAACCAAAGGAAATGGACCTGGAGATGGAGAAAACGGATGCTCAGGTTAAGTTAGCACCAAGTTTCTCCATCTCCAATCTCCTTCCCACCCCACAGAAACAGAGAGTCAGAGCAGATAGCAGGACAGAGCTCTGTATGGACATGAAATTCTGTAAGTTCTGACTGGGATGGAGACAAGGAAGCCTAGTGCTCTCTCCCCTTATAGCCCGCTTGAAACTGCCAGAGTCAGGGCTGACAGGATTATACACACGGCTCTGCCTGGCTGTCAATGTAAGTCTACAAGTCTGGAGAGAGCTGGCAGCGGAGAGAAGAGTGTTCCCCAACACCCATCTCCAACATGAAATTTCACCCTGACATGGTATATACTATATTATATTAACCTCATGCTGTGAAAAAATCATTAGTACGCTAAAAGGTCCTGATATTTTTAGCTGGGAGAGTATATTTTATACACCTTAAGGATACAAGTTATCCGGGAAAAACAAATGAATTTAACTTATCCAGAAATACAAGCGATGCACGTTCTACTTGAGCGGATTCCACTGTATCAGCATGTAGGAGAGAAGTTCCCAATCTATGAGACTTCTACCTCAAGTGGGGATCACATCATCTGCAGACAGGGGTGGGGATCAGAAGAAGTGCCAGACTGGGTCAGACCGATGGTCCACCTAGCCCAGAATCCTGTCTCTGACAATGGCAGCCTCGGTTGCTTCATGGATGTTCACAAATATCCTGACTGATATTTGACATATTCTGCATGTGTTCAAAGTTGATCTGGGTTCATGGGATTATATGAAGGTCTCAAAATGGGGTCCCACCGGCAAAATAATTGCCAACTATGGGATGCAGGAAATCCACCAAGATAGGCAACTTTATAAAGAGGTCCATCTTGGAGCTCCCCCATCTTCCCAGAAGAGACAAGAAACCTCAGGCCTGGGGGCTGAATGAGGCCCACAAATAGTTTTTAAGTTCCTGGATCTGGCCTCTTGATCCAATTTCTATCCCCAAGTACTGGAAAAGGGAGGAGAGATGCTAGATGACAAGGAAAGGAGATAAATCCATAGAGCAGATCTATATCTGGACCCTCTTCTTCCTGAGTACACCCTTCCCCTCCACAACTTCTATGTGGTTCTTGGAGCCTTAACTAATTTTCAAAGTGGCTCCTGGGAGGGAAAAGGTTCTTCACCCCTGTCCTAGAATGTAGAAACTCACTGGCTAGCTAGAATTGTAAGCATAAGATTACTTGCTGAGCGGAGACAAAAATCTGAAAAAACCCCAGTGGGAATGCCTACCTACTCACCAGCTTTGTTCTCTAATTCATATATTATTGAATGGGCTTTGAGCATTCAGAATTAACAACAAACAAATCTTCAAAACCACTGCATGGCAGCAAATGGTTGTTATCCTCTTTTTACAAGTGGAGAAACCGTGTCGCTAAAATGTGAACTGCTTTGTCATGCCATACAAGGGATTCAGCACAGAATAAGACCCCAGAAGTGCTTCATCATTATGCTTCTGCTCAGACCACAAGTCTCTTTGTTGGTTGGCGGGTGTGGGGGTGCCTATCAGATTCATATTTTTTTTGGTATCCTTACTGTATTTATGCTGGACTGAGCACTTTGCAGCATTGAATACCAACAACTAAAGGCACAATCCTCCACCATTAGAGTCAGTGGGAGCCAAGTCATCAACTTCAACAAGGATAGGATTGCAACCCTCAAACAATCATTAGGTTGCATTGGCAGCTACAACCAAGATTTCTTAGGAGAATAAAGGGTGGCGTTTGTACAAACTAAAGTTCTCATGTTTGATAAAACTGCATGAAACAGCAAAGAGATGAAATGGGTACATGTGACTCTGCCGAGAGCAGCTGGTCTGTGTGACAAACTAGAGACAGAGAAGATTATCCATTGGGACTAAACCAGAGATGGGGACCCTCCGAGCTGCAGAAGCCGAGGCAGCCCTCAGAGGTTCTCCATACCCCCATTTACTGTGGTCTGGGTGCCATGCTCCATTGCCTGCCAGCTGCTGGACGGCTATGGAGTGCTTCCAGGCCAGCGGCCATGTCCCCATGGATGCAACATGTTGTAGCAGGCCCTCACTCCTGGACTGAACTATGTTTGGGGCAATATTTCCCCCCAATTTGTAACTGGAGGAGTGAAAGCCAGAAACCTTTGATTTCTGTTCCATAGTCTGAAAACCTCAGATCTCATAGGCAGCTTTGAAAGTCTGCAAGAAATGCTATGGCAACAAGTTACCATGAACACACATGGGAAGCAAACAATTAGTACATGTAGCTACATGAATGGCATTTGAAAATGACATTTTATTTGGCTAGAACTAATGCAATACCAATTTTTAAGGAGGGCTCCAGAGGTGTCCCTGGAAAGTAGAATCCAGTAAGCCTGACATCAGTACCAGGCAAACTGGTGGAGACCACTGTTAAACATAGAATTACTAGGCATATTGACAAGCAAGCTTCGATGGGTAAAAACCAGCATGGCTTTAGCAAAGGGAAGTCTATTAGAATTTTATGAGAATGTCAACAAGCATGTGGATAGGGGTGATCCAGTTGATAGAAGTATATTTGGATTTTCAAAAAGCATTTGAAAAGGTCCCTCACCAGACTCTTGAGCAAACAAAGTCACGGGATAATAAGAGGAGAGTCCTGTCATGGATTGGTAGCTGGTTAAAAGATAGGAAAAAAAGGGTAGGAATAAATGGTCATTTTTCAAGTTGGAGAGAGAATGCGAATGTGTGGGGTGCCTCAGAGGTCAGTACTGGGACCAGGATTGTTTAACATGTTCATTAATGATCTGGAAAAAGGGGTAAAGAGTGAGGTGACTAAGTTTACAGTTGACACCATATTATTCAAGATAGTTAAAACCCAGGCAGACTGCAAGGAACTACAGAGGGATCTTGCATGACTAGGTGAATGGGCAATTAAATGGCAAATGAAATTCAATGTTGATAAGTGCAAGGTGATGCACATAGGAAAAATAATCCTCACTAAGCATACACAATGCTAAGTTCCCACTCAGGAGAAGAATGTTGGGAGTCACTGTGGATAGTTCCTTGAAGACACTGGCTCAGTGTGCGGTAGCAGTCAAAAAGGCAAACCGAATGTTAGGCATTATTGCAAAAGGAATAGAAAATAAAAAGGAAAATACCGTAATGCCACTGTATAAATCCTGAATATTGTGTGCAGTTCTGAAATGCTACATCTCAAGAAAGATATAATAGAACTGGGAAAGGTTCAGAGAAGGGCAACAAGAATGGTGGAAGGGATGGATCAAATTCCGTATGGAGGAGAGGCTCAACAGGTTGGGGCTGTTTAGCCTGGAGAAGAGGCGATTAAGGGTGTGTGTGACAGGGTTACAGGTGATTGCCAGGATCAGTACCTGGAGTGGGACTGTATCTTGGAGAGAATTGAGTGACTAGTCCTTTAAGGGGTAGCAACAGCAGGAGAACTGCAGGTGCTAGATAAGACCCAGGTACCTGAGTGGCCAAGGACAGTGCCTGGATGCCTCACACCTGGGCTTGCACATGGCTGGGTCAGCCAAAGCCCAAAAGCACTGAGCTCGGTTCAGTTAGGAAGAGTATTACTGGAGAGAAGTTCAGAGTGGAGCTGTTGTAAAGAGGGCTGAGTGGAAGCCCTGCTTGATCGATTCAAGCAGCCAGTCCCAGCAACCCGAGCCTGGATCTCAGGTGGGAGTGAACCGGGATGCAGGACCAGGGAGTGGGCTTGGCTAGGCTGAGGCTGTTTGGGGACCCACGGTTGCAGGAGAAGCCCCTGCCAGGTGGACTGGGCTGGTTATACGGGAGGCTTGGAGGCCAGCCTTAATAGCACAACCTTCTAAGCCTTGCCTGTTAGAGGAGCTTTGATGTTGTGGGGCAAACCCTTGTGGAAGCAGCAGAGCTAATTTCCCCAGAGCTGCACTGTGGGGCCTTCCTCCAGGAGGAGTGTGCCCAGGCCACTTCTACAGGGAATATAATAGAAGTTTATAAAATTATGACTAGTATGGAGAAAGAAACAGGGAACTGTTTGCCCTCTCTCACAATAAGAGTACAAGGGGATACTCTCTGAAGTTAGATGGCAGCAGATTTAAAACTAACAAAAAGAAGTATTTGTTCATGCAGTAGACAACATACTTGTGGAACTCATTGCCAGGAGACTGTAAAAACCAGCAGCATAACTATCTTAAAATGGAAATTAGATGAATTCTTAGAAGATAGAGCCATAAATACCTACTAGTTGGAGCGGTCAGCAGGTAATCGGTTACATCTCCAGGACCTGTACTTCTCTCGAGCTATTGGAGCTGGCTACTGTTGGAGACAGGATGTTGGGCTAGATGGACTCCTGGTCCAACCTGGTATGGCAGTTCTTATGTTCTTAACTTTTATACATGAAACCTGCATAGTGCTTTATAACGGTGGCCAAGCATCTATTTCACAATATTTACCTTGAAACTAAGCACAAGATCACTAGTTACTGCAGCAATGTCTGTCAAACCTACATTCTAAAGAGCTGAAAGCATCTCTAAAAAACACTGTTTGGCAAGGTCCCTCCTTGCCTCTAATTTCTGTGCCCTCAAACCAGGGGCCCATGAATTCTGCACTGCTGCATTCGCAGTCATTTTCACAGAATTTTGCATTTGGCCAAATGATCACCGAACTGTCCTCTGGTAGTGTGGCATGACAGCCTGAATGAGGAGCGCTATGTTCTAGTCAGTAGGCTGCCAGCATGGTGAGATGGCCAATGAGGTGCTGGCACTGCTAGTGGCTGGTATATATTCCATGCCAGTGAGGCCCAGCTAAAGGGGAGCAATTCATGGCCCATGGCCCAAGAGAGAGAAACCACCACTGTTAGATCCGTGTACTATTCTGTGAGGGTTTTTTCAGAACTGATGGTATGACATGTTGGAAATGGCAAGCTTTGCATAATTTGATGGATTCAGTTATTTTGCATAATTAGCTGCAGAATCTGGGTTCCCTGGTTGCAGAATTTGGAAAAACAAAAACCCCAGCAGGATACAGGGAGCAGTGTCCAAAATGAATACTCACTGTAATGTGGTACGGCACAGTTGACTCTCTTTGACTCGGTGATTTGTACAATGTTGCCAACCTGCTCCAACAAAAAACACAAGTTTTATTTGCATTGCTCAAGCTTTTCACATGGTGTGCGATGGGTGGGGAACCTCAGGCTTGGGAACCAAACGCAGTACATTTTGTCTGGCCCTTTTCCAGTTCCTGGATCCAGCTCTTGGGTCCAGATCCTACCTCAAATCTTGAAAAACTGAGCTCCGGGTAAGAGAGCAGAGATGAGGGCATGCACACAAGTAATCCATGGATCCTCTGTTTTTTGAGCTCACCTCTTAAATTCCTATGCATTAAATTTCTATGAGGCCCTCAGAGCTTGTACTAATTTTCAAAGTGGCTCATGGGAGGGAAAAAGTTCCCCATCCTTGATGTATGATCACATGCACCCTTATTTGCAGCTTCTTATACCATTTGGTTACTGTGTGGGAGTTGACATCTATCCTTAAATGTGATCTTAAATTGCAGAGACCCCCAAGCAAACAATTAGCGGTGGCAACTTTAACATCGTAACGGACACCAAAATGACTTTGTTGAAGCACAACCCAAGAAAGGAAAGTCATAGGAAGAGAGCCTTGAAGGCTGTAGGGCCAGATTTGTAAAAAGGGCTCAACACCCAGCCACTCCTTCGTAGGCACCTAAACAACAGGCCACACAGTCAGTGGGGTCCAGTAGCTCCTAATATTAACACTGGGAACTGCTGGATATTGAATTCCTTGAAACTCTTTGCCACTCAATTTAGAAGCCTACTTAGGAGTTGAACTCTTAAATCTGGCTCCTCTCTGTGCCCATTTTTTCAACTTATTTATTTATTCAGATTTATATTCTGATTTATTGTTATATTTATATAAATAGCTCTATTAACTAGGATGTGAACCTAGTTAGGTAACTAATTAGTTAACTAGTCAGGGGATGGGAGGTTTGGGGGTAGGGTTGTGAAGGGGAGTTTGATGTGGGAAATGAATGGGGATGTGGGTTTTGTGGGAAGGTTGGGGTTCTGTTTATAGTTTGTATGGATTGTTTTTTAATGTTTTTATCTACATTGTGAGCTGCCCTGAGCCTTTTTTTTTTTTTAGGGAAGGGTGGGATAGAAATTTAAATAAATATTGCCAAAAAAACACACCCCACCCCCTTAAAAATCAGCACTGGCAAGAGGCATGCTTCTGCTACTCCCTTTGCTGCATCCCCTGCCTGTATGGTCTCTACGTGCTGCAAGCTCTCCTTGTCATTTATATGCTAAATATCATACACTCTCTTGGCTCGCCCCATATTATCTTTGTAATTCCCTCTTCTACGGGCTGCCAGCGGTGAGTCTTTGTCATTTACAGAATGCGGCAGCGCGGCTGCTTACCAGTTTGGGTAGCCAGGATCATATTACGCCCGACCTGCATTATCTGCATTGGCCGCATGTAGAACGATGGAGTTTCAGATTGCGCTGCTGGGTTTCAGGGCCTTGAAGGGTCTAGGCCCTGGCTATATTCCAGACCTGCTCCTGGAGCCTCACTCACGCTGATGAGTATCAGTGCTCAGAAACCACCTGCTGTTTGGGGATCCTGCCATCGCATCTTAAGTTGCCAGGCAATCAGGCCCTTGATGTGGAACTTGCTCCCTCCGGATGTTCATCTTAGCCACCTTAGGTTGGCTTCCCACTCCTCCCCAGACCTCTGCTGCTGGTGCTGGAATTGGTCCTGTGGCCACTGCCACGGGTTCAATTCCCACTCACTCCTGGTCTTGGATTTCTTTTCCCCCCAGGTGGACCGTGGATTTTAATATTTTTTTTTAAAGTGTTTTGATGGGTGCTGCCCACAAAATGATTGAGAAGCACAGTAGTAGCCTAGGCACACAGCTTGATGGGCACCAGACTGGGAACGCATAGGACTGGATTCTGTTCCGGGCTTGCAGGACATTTGACCTCAAGTCACTTCTGTGTGTTTAGACCATAAGCTGTCCAGAGCAGGGAATGCTTCCCCTCCCAATCTTGGCTGAGGGCTCTAAGCATTAGTGTAATACAAAAAATAACTGAGCAAAATTTCCAGAGTACCTAAGGGTGACTTGGGAGCCTAAATCTCATAGACTTTCAATGAAATCCAGGCTTCTGAGTGCCCAAGACATTGGAAAATGGTAATTCACAAAACATATGAAAACGTATGAGCAGCGAGAGTGCTTTTCTGCCACTCCCTTGAATGATGAGCCTCCCACACCTTCCCACCCAAAGCTTACACCATTTCCCTAGAAGCGGACAGGGAGAATATTCTGTCTTGCAACGGTTTGCCAAGGATTCTGTTAATTATTTTTAGGGTTGTTTCCCTCCCCCCCACCACCTCCTTTCCCCTCAAGCACCATTCTATTAGAGAGCACGTAATTACAGCAGGAGGACAATTATTACTTCACATTAGCGACACAGGGAATTCCTTAGAACATTTAAATGGTGGGTTGTACTTTTTACCATAGCCTCCATCTCAAGAAGCCAAAGCTGTGTTTCTATAGACAATTGACAGGAGTTCAACTGCCATTTCTATGACTCAACAGGGCCCGTTCTCACAGCAACAGCCCCCACACCCACTGTAGACCCTTTCCCAGTGCTGGAGGGGGAGAGAAAGGCAGGTAGCATGTTCAGCTACAGCAATAATGGACAAGGCAAGTGGGCTCAGCCAGCCATACGAGCTGGCCAGCAATAGCCTGGATAAACATCGGTAGCAAAGTCCACATGGATTCGGGTTACTGAGAGATGCAAGTTGTGATTTCTGCTTATGGGCTTGAAATGATTTATTCAAAGCACATGAATGTTGCCCTCCCCCTTGTCCAGCCTAGGTTACAAACTCCTCAGGGCAGGGCAGGGACCTGTCAGGGCAGTGCCAAGCTCTATAAATAATAATAAAGTAGACAACAATGCTCATGTGGCTCCCCCCAGTAAATAAGTACGTTAAGGCTTGGGGGGAAAAAAATTCAGTTTGACAAAAATGACAGGTCTCAGATGTGGGCCCACATGCACTGCTGCTCCACTTTAACTCTCAGTTGTCAAACCCCAAATTAAAGGTGACTGTAGCAGGGACCCACTGGCTGTGGGTTAAGTGTATGCAGGATCAAGGCCCAAAGAGATTGGCACTCTCAGGATACAATCCAAATCTCAGTTTATTTACAAGGTCCGGGCCGGGCACCAAGCCTCTGGCCACTTTACAGTATCTGCATTCAATAAAGCTCAGCCTAGCCATGCAACAGTTCAGTGTCTGGCTATCTACAATTCACCTCCAGATCTCCTTCCTTGACTATCCAGTCCTTCTAGGTCTCCAGGCAGCTTCTAGACAAGATGTGCTCTCCACCCTGGCCAGGAGCAGACTGCCCTCATATCACAAGCCACGCCCACTGGCTTCCACTTCCCATGTGGCCATTTTAGCTCAATCCAGGTGCCATCTTAGCCCCTCTTAAAGGTACAGCAGTCTACTGTGGCACAACACTCCCACAGTGACGATGCACTTTTATCGGACGCCTGCAAGAACTGCAATGATGTCTCATGGTACAGCTGATAGGCACTGGCGAAACTGTACAGAGATAAGAGAACTGGTCATCTACCTCGGTGAATTATTTTCTTCTCCTGCTAGGCAGACAGTCCACCGGATGGATAGCTCCTCCTCTTGACCGACCGGGGGCAGACGATAATAAGATGATCTGCACATGCCTACTGAGCTACCCCTGCTCTTATCACCAGGAAGTCCCAAGCAGAGGACCAGTTCTTGTAGACTTACAAAAGGACCAGACCTAACCCTGAACTTGAAAGAACTCTGAAACTAGGGAAGAAATAAGGCTCAACAGAACCAACCATTTATAAGGGACATCGGGTAAGATGGAGAACGTCAAATATAAGGAAAGGGAAAAAACACTCCCCCAAACTAGTCAAAGTTGCTGTTTGCTTGGGTGGGGCCGGAGGACTGTCTGCCTAGCAGAAGAAAAGAATTCACCGAGGTAGGTGACCAATTCTCTTTTCTCCCCCTGCTGCAGACAGTCCTCCGGATGGGACATACCCGAGCAGTAGGAATCCTAAGGGTGGGAACAAACAGCGCCAGAAGGATCTAGCACGGCTTGTAGAACCCTTCTACCAAAGGCTGCATCCGCCGATTGGTAGGTGTTGATCTTATAATGCTTGACAAAGGTATGGACAGAGGCCCAGGTCGCGGCCCTACAAATCTCGTCATATGAGGCTCTTGCCTTAAAGGCATATGAAGTGGCTGCCCCCCGCACGGAGTGGGGCCAGATTTGCAAGGGAGGGAACTTCCCCTTGGCCTTATAAGCCTCGATTACCGCCTGTTTAACCCACTTCGATATCAAGGACTTAGAAGCCTTGGTACCCCCCCCTTAGGCTTGCCCCCAAATTAATGAAAAGGGCTCTAGACTTCCTAAAGCCTTGAGTCCGTGAGAGATAAATTTTTAACGCCCGACGGGCATCCAGGGTGTGCCACAGCTTACACCTTTATGAAGAAATATAATAGACATGGTCCCTGCCCTAGGGCTTACGATCTGAGAGACTGGGGGAGACGAAGGAAGGGGAACAGACGGAGAGACAAGGAGTGTAACATTCACAAAGATGCGAGGTCCCAGGTGCATGTGCTTGGCTTGGCTACATCAAGAATGATGGCTGGCTGGTCCATGTGGTGAGGATATGAGTACACAGACCTTGGGTAACAGGTAATTATAATAAATAGTGGCATCAGAGAGCGAGACCAAGACTTGGAATCAGGCTCCTGCTTGCTTACTGGGTTCAAGTAGATTCTCACACAGCAGTGGCATGCTCATTACACTATATTTTCACTTACCTCTGTTTGTTATCCCAGTGGAGAATTAAACGGATGGTAGCGGCATGTCCCCAGCTTTCCCCTGAGGGACATGGAAAAAACATGCTGTTTAATTGTCTCCTACAATGACATCATGCCAATAAATTTAACTGCAGAAAGAAATCAGTTATCTGCCGAGAGGATTAAAATAGACGCACATTAATAAGAGATGTGACCTGACATCCCAAGAAATAAACACGAGAAGCCTTCACAGATGGTTTAACAAGAACGTAATCAGCAGCAAGGAATAAAATCTACTCTCCCCCTACTTGAATTCTTCTGGTTTGTATAAATGTGATTTTAAGTTGGAAACAATAATGCTAAGTTCCGAGCACTGTTTTACCTACTCTTGGCTAACAGAAAGCTTGCTAGCAGTAGCTGGAAGGTAAAACAGCCATCATTAACAAGGGAAGTTTTCCTACACTTAGCAGTGATTGGGTTGCATTTAAGTTGGAGGCTGCTGTTTGCAAATGCATATAGCATGCCTCCCACAAAACCCTTGGTCCTACAGAAGTGCTTAAAGACCTGGTGTGGCATCCTTCATTCCAGAGGACCCTTCTAGCTGTCTTGAAACATAAAGCGGAACGTTGAGAAACTGGGGCAGCTGCACCCATTTGGAGAAGCAATCCCATTATTTCAGTGCACATCTAACCACAGGCTGCAAATGTCATTCCGTTTCTAGACACTTCTATTGGGCATTTCATTCGACATATCCTGGGGGATGTTGGCAGGCAGGAGATGGACTGGATTTTAAAGTAGTCACCCAGCTAAATGCTGCAAAAATCTCCTATTCATCTCTAGATCTTCTGAGCTGGGGTATTTGTCAGTCACTGACATGTCACCAGTTGCACCCATTCACATCTTCATTACCGTGCAGAGAGAGAAATTCAATATCATTCTGATGAAGGCTCCTCAAATTAAATGGTTTAATGTCAAGATCTGGAGGCATCTTGCCAGACTTCATTTCTATGCTAAAGTGAGGTATGAGGTTCTGAATTTGAAATCAGAATATAAATTTTACAAATTGGTGCAGTTTCCATTTTCAACATTTTTGTGTACTCAACAAAATCATATATACTATTTTTATATATATACATACACACAAAATACACAAACCCTAAAGAAAAAATTAAACTAGTAGCTGGTTAATATTTGACCTCATTGCTAAATATATTAAAGTAAAAATGTCTGGGAACACCGAGCTAAGCTCTCAGCTGTGGGAAAGAAAGCTGTCTCCTTCTTCAAAAGCCCTGACTTAATGCCTAGCAGCATCTGTTCCCCCCACCCCCTTCATAATTAAGGGCTTTCCTTCCACTGGGAAACTAAATAAGACTTTAGGGATTAATAGTCTTGTGAATCTTAGGAGAAGCTCTAGCGAGGGACTGCAAATCAATGAAGAACATCCTGTGGGGGAGGAGGACAACTGACAAATGCAGACAGCGGAGATGAAAAGTCCCGACTCAGAATACAAATTGATCACAAGCCTCCTTTGCTCAGGGATTTGTTGAGCCACTGCTTAATAGCCCCTGGCTTTGAGAGTAACCAACATTTGAGGGGTGGAGGTGGAACGTGCTTTAACTTCATTCTGAGACCATTATCATAGTAATCTAAAGAGAGTGTGGTTGCCGTATTGGTCTCAAATGTAAGAGATGGAGAGGAAGTAATTCAGATGAGATCATTTATTGGACACGAGAGTATGCAAGCTTTCGGACCATACACGGCCCTTCCTCAGGCATTTAACAAGTCAGAACTATACTCGCCAACCTGTGCTCACTGTGTTTTCCCCATTGCCGCCAATGGGAAAAACGCAATGAACATGGATCCCTCTGGACTTCAGGCATGTAGCAAGTGACTTCGGGCATGTAGCAAGTGAGATCTGACTTGTTACATGCCTGAGGATGGACCTGTGTGGCCCAAACCTTTAGGAGTAGTTAACTGATCCCAGGATGGTGTCCCTTCCAACTACTGACATGTCCTCCATCTTTGCTTTTGTCGTTTGTAGTGGAAAGATGTTTCAAAGCAAACAGCATTAAATCAGTGGAAGACAAGTAATAATTCTTCTCTATTCAGTGCTAATTTGACGTCATCCAGAGTACTATGTCCACTTCTGGGTGCCTCATTTTAAGGCAGCCATTGACAAATTGGAGCGAGTTTAAAAGAGGACAACAAAGATGATAAAGGTCTGGAAAGCAAGTCTAATAAGAAAAGGTTGAAGGAACTGGCTATGTTTAGTCTAGCTAAGAGAAGATTAACGGGAGACAATGGGGGATTTCAGACGTTAAGAGTCTGAAATTCACCCCGCCTGAACCACAGTCAAACACGGGCCAAGTTTGAGTGTGGTGAAAGTATGTTGGCTCACCGCCAGATGTGCACCACAGTCAAATGCGGCCCGTGTTTGCGTTCATCACGCTTCTGGACCTCCGGACGCAAGGAGGTCGAGAAGTGTGGTGAAAGGCCACCACGTCCATGGTGAACGGAAAGTAACTTCTGTCAATGGATTCCACTCCGCCCGTGGTTGCCGCGTCGGGAGGGAGAAGGGCCGCCGGGGAATGTAGAGGGTGGGGTCGCGCAGCCCCACCCCCTCCGGGAGTGTGTGTGTCACTTTAGACGTGACGGGCGGCCGCTTTCACCACGGGCCGTGGTTTGGCGGTCCCCACGGCCGGGGGCAATGGGGTGNGGGAATGTAGAGGGTGGGGTCGCGCAGCCCCACCCCCTCCGGGTGTGTGTGTGTCACTTTAGACGTGACGGGCGGCCGCTTTCACCACGGGCCGTGGTTTGGCGGTCCCCACGGCCGGGGGCAATGGGGTGCACATCTGTTGGCTTGCTCCTTCACCCCCGGCCGTGGTCCGAACCACCCCACGGCCCGTGGTGAAAGCGGCTGCTCATCACATCTGAAATCACCCAATGATAGCAGTCTTCAAATATTTAAAGGGCTGTCGCAAAGAAGATGAGAAGGAACTGTTCTTCATGGCTAGAGGACAAGACTAGAAATAATGGGCTCAAATTACAGAATGGGAGACTTTGGTTAACTATCAGTAAGAACATCCTAACAGTCAGAGCTGTTCAGCAATAGAGCAAGTTGCCTAGGGGGGTCGTACACTCTCCATCACTGGGGGTTTTCAGAAAGAGCTGGACAGCCAGCTGTCAGGGATGTTGTAGCTGTAGCCATCCTGCATCCTAGCACGGGGATTGGACTAGAGGATCCTCAGGGTCCTTCCGACTCTATGAAGTCTAGAAATACACACAAGACAGAATGCAACATTCTTTGCTATTCCTGTGACCCAAACAATTCATCTTTCAAACACTGGCTATTTTTTTTATTTTTTTTTAAAGTCTGACTCTATTAGCTGTAATTCACTTTGTAGCCAGAAAGGGCTGCCAAAAAATAATGTAGACTGTGGCGAGCAGGAGGCATAAAGACAAAGGGTCAGAAACTGAAAGCAAGGTCTTTATTTGCATGCACACTTCAAAATCCAGTGTTCTCCAAAGAGATGCCTCAGATTTGTGGATTTTATCTTGCATCCCTGTCAAATAGTTCAACAGTGGAACACGCGCATTGGGGCATCTTTGCCTTTGTACTCCTTCCCCCACCCCAGAATAATGAAGGGAATCATTACTTGATGCACAGAAATCGAAGCTGTTTGCAGAGAATGTTCCCCTCCAATTGTGCCATGAAATAATAAAATATACGGCTGACTATTAAGGTTATGATATAAACCAAGAAAAGCCAGGAAGTTTAAAATTCAAGTCAGTTAAATCTTTGCCCTTTAGGCAAATTCCTGTAAGCAGGGTATAGTGCTATAAAGGCTGTTCTGGAGGCAGAGCAGAGTATCAAACAGATTGCCACCATCCACCCAGTTATACCAGGCAAGGGGCAAATGTTGAGAGCTGAGTGTTGCTTGACCTAGGCTTAACAAGGGGGAGGAGCTAGCTGCGTGCTGAGTGTTGCTTAACAGGGGGAGGAGCTAACTCCTGGTGACTCAGAGGCCAGGCCTCCAGAGTTCAGAAGCGGAGCAGACAGCAAGCGACCCAGGAGCTAGAGAACAGGCAGAGCAAACAGGGGAGCTTGCCGTGGAGTTCGCCATGAGTGGGACACCCTGGTGAGGTGAGTGTACGTGTGCAGGAGAGTTAACTCACGTCCCATTGTACATAACTGCATAACTAGTGCTAAGCCTAACGATCCCCCTAAATAAGATGCAGACAGCAGTGGGATGGGGGTTATCCAGTCTTTTGCACTGAGAGTCACATGTATGACTATCTTCCTGTTGGCGAGAGGTCGTATGTACGCACCCGGTGCAAAGAGCTCCTAGCTCTCCAAGAACGTGTACAGTCTCTGGAGGCGCGAGTGGCAGAGCTGGAGGAGCTGAGGCAGACAGAGGTTTAGTGAGTCCTTCAGGGACATAGTAGAACGGTCCCTCCTCCACTCTGGCAGCCCCTGTGCTGCTTTGGAGGGGCAAGGTCTCCAGGAAGGAGAGCATCAGACTGGAATGGTGGGAAGTGATCCTGCAGCTGGGACCTGCCTTCCCGGTGATGCATTATCCTCTCGCGCTGAGGATATTTCTCCAGAGGTGTGTGCCCAGAGGGGTGGGAATAGGACAGCTGTGGTAGTTGGGGATTTGGTTATTAGGAATGTAGACAGCTGGGTTGCTGGTGGCCGTGAGGATCACATGGTAACTTGCCTGCCTGGTGAGAAGGTTGCGGACCTCACGCAACACAGACAGAATCTTAGGGAGTGCTGGGGAGAATCCTGTTGTTATGATCCATGTGGGCACCAATGACATAGGTAGATGTAAGAGGGAGGTTCTGGAGGCCAAATTTAGGCTGCTAGGTAGTAGACTGAAGTCCAGAACCTCCAGGGTAGCATTCTCCCCGTTCCACGCGCAGGACCCCAGAGGCAGGCTGAGCTCCAGAGACTCAATGAGTGGATAAGACATTGGGTGCAAGGAGGAAGGCTTTAGATTTATTAGGAACTGGAGAGCCTTCTGTGGAAAGGAGAGCCTATTCAAACAGGATGGGCTCCACCTTAACCAGAATGGAACCCAGCTGCTGGTGCTAAAAATTAAAAATGTGATAGAGTAGTCTTCAAACTAGAACCTGGGGGAAAGCCGACAGGCACTGCAGAGTGCACGGTTCAGGCTGTGGCATCTCCAAAGGATGTTATTTTCAGAGGAAGTAGAGTATCTTAAGACTAAGGATAAGATAAATGGCAAGGGATTTCAGGTGGAACGCGGGGGAGAACAGACAGATAATGATTCCAGAGCGCCTGTTTCAGTTACCTATAATGTGCCCATTAAGCAGAGGAATAAAAATAATACATTTAATACATTCATGCTAATGCTAGAAGTCTAAAAAGTAAGATGGGAGAAGTAGAGTGTATGGCGCTAAATGAAGATCTAGACATTCTAGGCATCACAGAGACCTGGTGGGATGAGGATAACCAATGGGACACTGTAATACCAGGGTACAGGATATATCGAAAGGACAGAGGAGATGGTGTTGGTGGTGGGGTGGCTCTGTATGTTAAGGACAGCATTGAGGCAAGTAGAATAAAAATTTTACAGGATGCAAACTGTTCCCTTGAATCCCTATGGATTGAAATTCCAGGTATCAAGCAGAAGAGTATAGCAGTGGGGCTATACTATCGCCCCCCTGACCAGAATAGAGAGACTGATTATGTAATGCTAACGGAGATTAAACAGGCTACTAAAACTGGGAACGTAATAATAATGGGTGACTTCAACTACCCCAATATTGACTGAGTGAATGGCTCCTCGGGGCGGGATGTGGAGGCAAAATTTCTGGATGCCATAAATGACTGCTTTTTAGAGCAATTGGTTCTGGAACCAATGAGGGGAGGAGCTACTTTAGATCTAGTCCTAAGTGGCACACAGGAACTAGTGCAAGGAGTAACTGTGGCCGAGCCACTAGGCAATAGCGATCATAATATAATCAAATTTGACATAGTTGCTGGAGGGAGAAAGTTAATTAAAAGTACAGCACTGGCTTTTAACTTTAAAAAGGGAGACTATGCCAAAATGAGGAAGCTAGTTAGAAAGAAACTAAAAGGCACAGTTGAAAGGACTACATGTTTGCAAGAGGCATGGAGGCTGTTGAAAAGCACCATCTTGGAAGCCCAGATTACATGCATCCCACAAGTTAAAAAAGGTAGCAGGAGGACTAAACGTCTACCACTGTGGCTAAATGGAGACGCAAAGGAGGCTATTAGAGCCAAAAAGGCATCCTTTAAGAAATGGAAAGCTAGCCCCAATGAGGAAAATACAAAGGAGCATAAACACTGGCAACGTAACTGTAAGGTGCTAATAAGGCAGGCCAAGAAAGAATTTGAAAGGAGACTTGCTAAAGAGGCAAAAACAAATAATAAAACCTTTTTCAAGTATATCAGAGGCAAGAAGCCTGCTAGGGAGTCGGTTGGGCCATTAGATGACCAGGGAGTAAAAGGGGCACTCAGGGAGGACAAGGACATTGCAGAGAAGCTAAACGAGTTCTTTGCTTCGGTCTTCACTGCGGAGGATGTTGGGGAGATACCCACGCCGGAACCCTACTTTGTAGGTGATGAATTGGATGAACTGTCACAAATCAGCGTGACCCTGGAGGAGGTTCTAGAGCAAATTGACAAGCTTAATACGAACAAATCACCAGGGCCAGATGGTATTCACCCCAGAGTTCTGAAGGAACTCAAATGTGAAATTGCAAACCTACTAGTAGTAATTTGTAACCTAACGTTGGCATCTGGCACTGTACCTGAGGACTGGAGGGTGGCAAATGTAACCCCAATATTTAAAAAGGGATCCAGAGGTGATCCTGGAAACTACAGACCGGTAAGCTTGACGTCTGTGCCGGGCAAAATGGTGGAAACTATCATTAAGAACAGAATCACTGGGCATATTGATAAACATGGCTTAATGGCAAAGAGTCAGCATGGATTTAGCAAAGGGAAGTCATGCCTCACTAATCTCTTGGAATTCTTTGAGGGCGTAAACAAGCATGTGGACAGGGGAGACCCAGCAGATATAGTGTACCTGGATTTCCAGAAAGCTTTTGATAAGGTCCCACATAAACGACTCTTGAGAAAATTAAAAAGTCATGGGATAGGAGGTAGTGTTTTGCTATGGATTGGTAACTGGTTAAAGGATAGGAAGCAAAGAGTGGGACTAAATGGCCAGTTTTCACAATGGAGGGATGTAAAAAGTGGTGTGCCCCAAGGATCTGTACTGGGACCAGTTCTTTTCAATGTATTCATTAATGATCTGGAAAAGGGTGTTAAGAGTGAGGTGATCAAATTTGCAGATGACACCAAGTTATTCAGAGTAGTCAGAACACGAGCAGACTGTGAGGAGCTGCAGCAAGATCTTACAAGACTGGGTGCCTGGGCATCTAAATGGCAGATGAGATTTAATGTGGACAAGTGCAAAGTGATGCACATTGGGAAAAATAATCCAAATTATGAGTACACAATGCTGGGTACTAAGCTAGGAGTTACCACTCAGGAAAAGGATCTGGGAGTGATTGTGGATAATACACTGAAATCCTCAGCCCAGTGTGCCGCAGCGGTCAAAAAAGCAAATAGAATGTTAGGAATTATTCGCAAGGGAATAGAGAATAAAACTGAGGATGTCATAATGCCTCTATACAAATCAATGGTGCGACCGCACCTTGAATATTGTGTGCAGTTCTGGTCGCCCCATCTCAAAAAAGACATAGCGGAACTAGAAAAGGTACAGAGAAGGGCAACAAAAATGATCCAGGGTATGGAACAGCACCCGTATGAGGAGAGGCTTGATAGGTTGGGGCTCTTCAGCTTGGAAAAGAGACGGCTGAGAGGAGATATGATAGAGGTCTATAAAATCATGAGTGGTGTGGAACTTGTAAACAGGGAACGGTTATTTACCCTCTCAACTAGTACTAAAACTAGGGGACACTCCATGAAACTCACAGGTGGCAGAGTAAAAACAGACAAAAGAAAGTATTTTTTCACTCAGCGTACAATTAGGTTGTGGAATTTACTGCCAGGGGAGGTGGTCAAGGCCAGCAGTATAGCTGAGTTTAAAAGAGGTTTGGACAAGTTTCTGGAAGATAGTTCCATTAGCAGCTATTAGCCAGATAGGATTGGGGAACAAAACCCTTTACTGTCGGGAGCCTGGGGATGACCCACAGGGAATGGATAGCATGGTGACCTGTTGGGTGCTTCTCCCAGGCCCCCGTGACTGGCCACTGTCGGAGGCAGGATGCTGGGCTCGATGGACCATTGGTCTGACCCAGTATGGCACTTCTTATGTTCTTATGATATGTGTGTGTTCACCAAATCTGAAACTATAAAAGAACGCTGTTTGAACGGTTTACTCTGCCATTATTTAAAGTCTATATTTTGGATGAACACAGAAGGTTCTCAGACAACTGTAGGAGCAGAGAATGAAAGAGAATACTAGGCTCACAGTCCTGCAAAGACTTAGTAAACCTTGCTTAGCTAAAATTAAATACCTGTATCAAGATAAAGGGTTAGGTTCTTGTGGGGGCAGCTTGCTGTGCTTGGTATTTTTGGTTATAATCCTCACAGCTTTCCTCAATGGGAAAGCCACCTTGACCTCAATGGGGTGTGGGACTGCCTGCAAAGTAGCTACGGTGCCCCTTTAGGTATTCCATCTCTCCCCAAACCACTGAACATACAATCAGAAATTGGACTGAGGAATGTGAAGTTCTGCATTTAGAAAAGAAAAACCAAACACACGTATCAGATGAGGGATAGTCGGTTTGGGAAAGGATCTAGAATAGTGGCTGATCAGAAAATGAACATGAGTCAGCAGTGGGATGCATCTGCAAAAAGAGACTAATACAATTTGTTTTCCAGTCATGGGAAGTAAGAGTCCTGCTCCATTCTCCACTGGTAAGGACTCACTGAGTACTGTGTCCAGTTTAGGGCACCTTGTTTTAAGAAAGATACTGACCACTTGGAGTGGGTCCAGAGGAGGCAGCAAAGATGATCAAGGGTCTGGAAAGCAAGTCTTCTGAGGAAAAGTTGAAGGACCTGGGAATGTTTAGCCCAGAGAAGAGAGAATTAAGGAGAGACATGACAGCAGTCTTCAAATATCTAAACTGCTGCAACAGATAAGATGGCAAGGAACTGTTCTCCACTTCCAGAGAGGGCAAGACTAGAAATAATTGACTCAAAACAAGTAGATTTTGGTTAAATATCAGGAAAAACTTCCTAACAATAGGAGCTGTGCAGCAATCGAAGAAGTTGCCCAAGGGGGCTGTAGGCTCTCTGTTGCTGGAGGTTTTCATACAGGGGCTGGGCAGCTGTCTGTCAGAGATGATGTAGCTGGGGGACTTCCTGCATCCAAGCAGGGGGCTGGACTACATGACCGTTAAAGCCCCTTCAGACTCTATGAATCTCTTCAAAGGCCTAATTTTAGGATTCAGTACAAAACCATTTCTTGCAGTTGAAAGTCAATCTAACCACAATCACATCCCGAGGTAAGACTTACGAGCTACCTTAAAAAAGTCAAAGCCAAAGTAGGGATCTCAAACACCATATCTCAGTTTAGCGTAGGTTTTGATAATAGTCGCTCAAGGCCTATGATAAGAGTGCTGATATGACTCTGTTTACTATGGATTTCCCTGCCCTACCACAACTAAGATGACCCAGAATGTTTTACTGTATCTCAGCACACAAATTACAGCAGATGTCTTCAGTTTTTGATCAAGAGAAAAGAAAGCAAAAAAGAGAAAAAAAGCAGCTTTCACCTTGCAGGCTAAACGCTTACCTAAGGCAGGTACCAGCGCTGAATGACTTGAGCCAATCCTTGTAGTCATTTGATTGGTCAAAATTACCTGAGATGGGGAGGGGGGGGGGGGG
>QEPC01007511.1:1327184-1348322 GCA_003113815.1 Sphenodon punctatus | reverse complement strand
GTTATCCCGCTCTTCCCTAAAAAAGGCTAAGGGAGACTTCCAAATAAAATATAAACATATATAAAAGCATATTTAAAAGTCCATAAAAACAATAAAAGATGAAAATAACCCCAAACCTCTCACAACCCACCGCTGTCCCATGTCCTACATCAAACCTCCGCATACAAGTTTTAAAGTTTTAGTGTTTTTTTTATTGCTGGTATTACTGTAAGCCTCCCAGAGCTGCCTGTGGCAGGATGGGTAGGTTAGAAATGTTTAAAATAAAATAAAATTTAAAAAATAAACCCTACCCCAAACCCACCCACCAAGGTTGCCTTAACATTTAACACTTTATCATTGCTTTAATATTTCTTCTGTATGTTGCAGGACTATATTGATTCCCTATGCAGCCCTACAAGATGCAGAAGAAATGTTAAAGTGGTGTTAAAGTGGTTGTGGCATGGAAGAGCCACAATAGGGCTACAACCCCTTTAAGACTTGGGCTGGGCCTGAAGCCATGCCCACTCCTGGACTATATAAGAGTGGAAAGGACTGCAGTGAAGAAGAAGCTGCCTGAAGTCTGGAGAGAGCACATCTCTGCAGGCAGATGGAAGGAGGCTGATGAAGGGAGCAGATGTGCCAAAGGAGCCCAGAAAAGGCTGACAGGAGCTGGGCAGTGGATCTTTCCTGATTGTAAGGCTAAATAGGCTGGATTCAGGATTAAGCTGAGCAGAGTTCAGGTGGGGTTGTCATGTAATGGACTTTGGGAGAGACTGCTTAATAACTGTGTGAAGGATACTAAAGTGAGGTAGCCTGTGGTTATTTTGAGGAGCAGCAGGCACCTCAAGTTTATGTTGCAGGGGTGAGCTAATTCCTCATAACCCTGAGTATAATATCATATAACTAATTTTTAGCCTGAGTGATGACTTCCATTGTGAGCTACTAGGGCTTCTCAACCAGTTATAAAGGCTGCTTGGAAAGAAATCATGTGGTGATATCTCTCTCAGCAAATCATTTCATTGAGGAACAAGTTTGGCACGACACACTGGCATACAAATTGTTCATTTGGGATTTAATTCCAGCTTTGCTAAGTGGCTTTCAATATCATTCCCCCATCTTAAACTGTTTCACTTGCTCAGATAGAACACTACAAAGTTAAGCACAGATGGCATAAGTTTTAATATTGTGACAACAAAGGGGACAAGTCCCTTGCTGTATAAAACAATTACCAAATGAATATTGTAAGCAAAACATTCTAAGGAGACTACAGTTTCCTCTGCTCTAATTTTGCCATCAGCCTAAGCACTACAATTTTATCCTGCTTACATTTAAATAATGTACAGTTTTAATACAGCTGCTACTCCAAAACATGCACAATAAAAAGGGATGCTGCATACTTGAGTGAGAAAATTGAGATGTACTAGCAATATAGATTAGAAATACAAAGCATAGAGCACTGAAAAACTGCATACAGTTTAAATATGTCAATATATATATGTGTGTCAGAGTGCAGACACGAACACCTGACCACAGGGCTGGGAGACAGTGGTTTCCCCCCTGTTCCACAACCTTATCTGGGTGGGTGTAGGTCTTTCCTTGTGTTGTCTGATCTCTCTCTGTCTCTTGTTCTGTGGTTGGCCACACTCACCAACTTCCCTATTGGCGCCAAGGCAATAAGACATGCTGGGAGTTAGAGAAGTTGGTTGGACTTCTGTTGTTGTGACTATTGCAATTGTGGATTGATGTCATTTCCTGTCAGGTTGTATCTTCCTGTATTCTGTAGGTGTGCTCCTCTTCCTTTCAAGTTTTAGACTGTTCCTTTGTCTCTGATATCTCGCTACTGGCCCCTTTCTTTGTAGTGCACCTGTTCTCTAATAGTGTTATCTTGTTCCTTCCCTGTTCATATCAAACCCCTGCTAAGCCTTAGGCCGCTTTTAGATGTGCGTAGTGGCGCCCGTGCTTGTTTTTCAAAAGACCCGGCAGTCCGATTTACACGTGACGTCGCCGCTGAATACGCACATGCACGTGCGATGCACATCCATTTCCGGCCGTGTATGACTGGCCTCGATCACCAACCCGGTCAGTTTGCGGGTTTTTTGAAAAATAAGCGCAGGCGCTGCTGCGCACATCTAAAAACGGCCTTAGTTTTTCTCTGATCTTACTCATTGCTTCTTGGTTCTATGCTAGTCTCCTATTTCCCCTACCTATCCTATAGTTCCCTTCCTTGCTTAGTGTTGGGTTTCCTGTATTGTTCCCTTCCTTGTTATGAACCTAGTTACTGTACAGCTGTGTATGGCCATGTTCCCCTACTTACACTTGTGTGTTTCCCTATGCTGTGTTTCCTTCCCTATGCTCCAGATTCCTTGTGCTGTTTTGTGTAGGGTGGCCAGATATGCAAATTTTAGAGGACACTTATGAGAAATGCAGGTTGCAGGGCTGCATTTTCTCCAGTACAGTCCTGCAATCTGTATTTCTCATAGGTGTCCTAAAACTTGCATATCTGGCTACCCTAGTTGTGTGTCCTCATAGTTAGTACCTTGCTACCACCTGTTTAGCCCTCTACCTCTCTGTCTGATTGGATAGTTCTCTATCCCTGTTTATTGCCCTGACTGGTATCTAGTTCCTTCCATTAACCTCTTAGTCTCGCTCTGGCAACTTGTCTCTCCATAGCTTAGTTTCTGTGTGGTGTTTTCCTTGTGGGTTTCGGTCCTCTCCAGTATTGTCTATTCCTTCTTATTTGTGTAGCTTCTACTTGCACAATATGTCTCAGTCTGACAATACCATTTCATGAGGCATAGGATGAGAGTTCTCAGTGATGAGCTCCGGTCTTAGCCTTATGGCTTAACCACCTTGATATCCTGAGGAAACTGTGACTTCGTGGCTCCTCCCCTGGTTACTATAGTATAGCTGCAGGAACTGGGGGTTCTGCTAGTGGGTAATGCTGTGTTCTAGCTCTTTCTTCCCATTAGGTGGTGCTACCTCCTTCCCCCTTGAGAACCCTGACAATGGGTGTTTTTACACACACATTTCTCCTGGATGTTTGCTGTTACATCCTGAACTTTCTGTGTGTCTAAATTACTCACCCAGATCTTAAACATCTGGATCTTTGAACTTCTGCATAGAACTGTCACGGCCAGGAACGGTCTGAGAACAGAGATGGTGCGAGCCTGGATCTCCCATTCAGCCCCATTGTACCCTGTAGTTGTCCCACTGTCCGTCACCAGTTGAACTTGATGCAAGGTGGCTTTCTGCTTGAGAAGCTGCTCGAACATCACTAATGTGGAATTCCATCTGGTGGACACATTCTTTACTAGCTGGTGCACTGGGGAGCCTTGATCTGCCTGCTTTGCCCAGAGGAGGTCACTGCCCTTAATGCTCTGGTTAAAGAAACCAGCCAGCTTCCTTCCCTGCTCAATCAGGCAGCTACGGGTGCTGGCCCCAATTGGTCCGGTGGAAATTGGGGGAAAAACCACAGTGATAAAACTAGACCACTGATATATAACTAAATGAAATGTATATATGGTTAAAAAAAGAAAGAGGAGGAAAAATGAGACCAGTAATGATATATTCTCTCCAATCCTCCAAATCTATATATACATACACGCCCCAATGGGCAATGTGATACATGCAATGTCAGCACCAAAGATACATAAAAAGAATTAAAATACGAATGGAAACAAAGACAAACCCATGGGGGTTATCACAGTCCAGATTGATACACGCTGATGCAACGCCTCCACACCTCCAAACGTGTTTCGGGGGATTGGAAGCCCTTCTTCAGTGACTTGGTGTACAACCATTGATGACTTTTCAAATGTTATGCAAAATACATAAACATCCAACCCATACGTGCCTGGGTTCCTTTATATATACAGTCCCAGGTATTGTTCCCTGGTTGTGACAAATTGTACATCAGAACCTGATGTTTGTGGTTGTTGAAAATTTAAATTTCCTCAGGGAGCAATCTTCTATCTGAGTTTCCTTCTTTTACCTCTGGCCCCAATCCCCTTCTCCCCCAAGCCCAGAGTGTCCCTGACCACCAGGGGAAGGATGTGTGCGGCGCAAGGGATGGGGGTGAAGCCCCCCCTCGTGAACTGCCCTCAATATGTTGGCTCTGTTGTGCGTCACCAAGCACCCCTTGGTGAAGGGCGTGCCTGTTGTGACCCACTCCCTCACCATGGCGATCAGGGCTGCCTCGATGTTCCAAGCGGTGTGGGGGCTGTCCATGACTTCTGTCTGAAGCAGGGCCCACCTAAACCCTGCCCCTGGACCTCTCCTGCCACTCCCAAATGCTGCCTCCATGTCCTGCCACCAGTGTGCCGTGACCGCCAGGTAGGCATGCAGCATGTTTCTGCTTAGCCACAGGTCGGTGGTGAAGTCAATGGTGGCACCCCTAGCCCCTGCCAGCTGCTCCCTCACCCACTCCTTTAAAGCCCGGTACAAGGCTGGCATCACCTGCCGACTCAGGGTGGTGCATGAGGGCAGCTTAAACTGTGGGGCCATGAAGCTAATCAGGCACCTAAACCCTATGTCCCCGACCAACAAGAAGGGCTTCCCATTGAGCACAATCATTTTCCCCCAACATGTGCATGGCTTTCAGTTGAAAGCCACGCTGCCCTCCACATCCTGCAGCTGCTGATGGACTTGGCAACTGCCCCCCACCCCAGCTCCTCCATGGTGCACTGACACTTCTGGGCCTCAACTGACTGCTGCTGCTGCACCACTGACAGTGCTGATGGGAGGGGCAGAACATGGTGGTGACACAGCTCTTGGAGGGACGTGTGGCCAGCCCTGTAGAAAGTGGCCAAGGGTCTGTTGTCCTGCCCACCAATGAGTGTCCCCAGCGAGCGGGTGTTCTCTATGACAGGGAACATTTGCTCGCCGCACCGCCTGAGACTGGGGGCCAAGTTGGTGGAGCAGTTGCTTTTCATCAAGGTCAACCTTCCGCTGCTGGGATTCCCTGAGCTGCCCCATGACATGAATTGATGGTGCAGTGGCACATGCCATCCCATGCCAGGCGCAGTCTTGGGATGGGACTCCTCCTCAATCTGGGTGGTGGCTGCTGCTGCTGCTGAGGTGCTGTCCCTTCCTCCCAATGCCCGCCCTGCCCCCCTCTCTCTCTGTCTCTCTTTCTCTCTATCACTAGATGGTCTTGGCCAGCCTATCTGACTGACCTCATGATGCCAGGTGGCATTGGGAAGCTGTAAGCCTGCCAGCCTGCCTCTGGCTAGACAATCTCAGTTTGCCTATCTGACTGGCTCTCTCTCGCTGCACAGTCTTTGCCAGCCTATCTGAGTGCCCTGACAAGGTCCCAGCCTGTCTTCCCTATTGCCTCTCATGCCATGTTGCCTGTCTGCCCGCTCAGGTTGCCAACCTCGAACCCTGCCTCAGCCTGCTTTCCGTTGCTCATGCCACGCTGCCTGTCTGCTGCTGCTGCCACTGCTGCCTCTGCTGTGTCATAGGTTCAGTGCCCCGGAAATTGCTTCTGCTGCCTCTGCTGTGCCACGGGTTCTGTGCCCCAACAATTCAATGTCCGCTTCTGCTGCCTCTGCTGTGTCATGTGTTCTGTGCCCCGGCAATCCAATTTCTGATGCTGCTGCTGCTGCTGCTGCCTCTGCTCTGCCATGGATTTTTCTACTTGGGAATCCAATGTCTGCTGCTGCTGGCACTGCTGCCTCTGCTGTGCCATAGGTTCTTTTACTGGGCAATCCAATGTCTGCTGCTGCTGCCTCTGCTGGGCCATGGGTTCTGCTATCGGGCAATCCAATGTCTGCTGTTGCTCCACCAATGCCTGGCAGCCTGCAATGCCTGGCCAAGTAGGTGTGCCAGGCCAGCCACCAAACCCCAAGCCTTCCCAGCGTCTGCTGATGCTTCTGGGTCTCAGACGGTCAGCCTTGGTGCCACAGGCACTCCCAGGGGCCAAGCACCAAGCCTTCCCAGTCTCTGCTGCTGCTGCATCTCCGATGGCCTGCTATGCCCCCACGGGCACCCCTGGAGTGCCCCAAGCCTCTGCTGCATCCGAACTTTCCAAACGGTGGGCGCCAGGAAGGGGTCTGGGGGAGACAGAGCTGGTAGCAGGATGGGTACTTTGGAAGGGGCTTTATCCTTTTCAGGGGAATTGGGTGGGAACATCAGATTCCCCCATCATCAAATTGGATCAATACGATTCTCCCAATTCACCCCCAGATTGGGAGAATCGTATTGACCTGATACTGATGTTTCCATCCCTACTCCCTATTGTCTTTGGACACAATTCAAGGTGATGGTTTTGACCTATAAAGCCCTAAATGGTCCCACATATCTTAGAGACCACCTTTCCCATGCTCCGTTGCAGCCCCTGTGGTTGGCTGGCAGAGCTCTCTTGTTGGTACCACCAGTCAATATAACAAGGGCCCAAAGGGAGGTGTTCTCAGTTGCTTCCCCTGTATTATGGAACTCCCTTCCCCCAGAGGTCAGTCAGAGTCTGAGCATATTTCGGAGGCCGTGTAAAGCATTTCTCTTTGAAAAGCATTTGGCAGGCAGGGTTAGGGTTGGGAGTGGGAGAGTTAGTAGTGAGGGTGGGGCTTTCTTTGAATGGGGTTTTAAAAGGGAGTTTTATTGTATTTCTGTTGTGTGTTTTATGTAAGCCACTCTGAACCTTAGGAAAATAGTGGGTAGAAGTCTAAATAAAAGAATAAATTAAAATGGGGCCATAAAGGAAAACTTTTGGGAGTCATTGAATTAGGCAAACAAGAGGTATGGAAGGGTGACTAAGTAATAGGAGGTGCACAGTTATTAGTCAATTGGTATCAGTAATTGCAGTGGTTGTACCCATCAAACCTGCCAGAGAGAAGAAAGAATTATTAGTTTCCTGCTTTGTCCATTTTACTACAATTACTATAATTGTGTTATAGGCTGGTTAAATTATAATTGGAACTAGACAGATGATATTATGCAAGTTTATGAAGAAATATAGTAGTTCATCGTAAGTACATTTGCTGTAATTCAAATATTGAATCCTCACCTTTTAGTTATAAAAGGGAGACTGAACATCTATCAGATGTGTAAGAACAGAGATATGTGCTATCTCTGATATGTGGGGAACTTTACATGAAACCTTAACTGTACCTAAATCAAGCTTCTGTTCTTATAGTAGTAATATGGTGTAAAGGACACTTCCTGTAAACGGTAAGAATTTGAGATGTGCTGGTGATCATAAAGACTTGTAACCTGAAGCTAACATTGATCATTGCCATGACATGTGTGTGATGATGATGATAAATTACATCCCAGTCTAGTGGTCCTGAGAAACCTTGGAAATAAACCCCTCATTTTCTATCTCAGGTGTGTGTATAGTAGTCCAGTCCAGACAGTGTAGTCCTCCTGACTCAGACCTCAAGAAGGAAATTTCTAGTAGATGTGGCACTATTCTTTCTCTCCATGTTCTAAAGGAAGTTCTTCTATACAAATATGGTTTAAGGAAGAGATTTAGTAAGAGTTCTAGACAGTGACTGGTCAAAAGGAGTGAAATGGCAGCAGCAACAGTTCATCCAGACTCTGAGTAAGCAATGGCAATTGCTACAACTGCCGTATCTTTGAGGTGATAGTGGTCAAACAATATTTAAAATAAGGCACTAGTAGATAAGATTTAGGGCTGAATTTTGAAGAGAGAATTTTATGTTACTATCTCACTGTAATGGGCTTAATGAAGATCTCAGTAGGTATACTGAGAGTTTAATTTGTGCTGTTTCATGCTTGTCCAGACAAAGATTTGATTTTTCAGAGGAAGTTATTTTTGGACAGCATCTAGTGTATTGAAGCAGGATGTATGAAAGGTGTTAGAGACCTTGCAAGGGATTACCATTTGCCAGCACTGGCCTCATTGGTCATTCTAAACAGGGTCCAGCTGCCAAGTGTCTGGGAACAAATCGTAGTTGCCATCAATTTTCCAGTTTTACCACCATATTTATTCTAATGTACTTGGAAACTGTAGCAATTTCTCAATATCTCTTGCTTTCAGGAGGCCAGGGTGTCATGACATTCTGTAGATGTTTGGTAAAAAATTCTCATTAATAGTCTGTGAATTTCATCTAACCATATCTGCCCACCACTCCCTGCACCTTGATTCCTGTAGCTGTTTGCCCATCTCAGGGAAGCTTTCATGCTTTTGAAAAGTACCAAAGCACTTTTTTTGAACTACTTTTGGTGTACATTGAATGTAAAATCATATTAATCTCTTTATAACCTTCCAAAAATGTTCAATCACTGAACAGAATTGCTCACTGAGCACACAATGCACTCATTGTGGGGCAACAGTGACCGATGTGGGGTAAGGCTGCCCAAACTGTGGTAAGTGTCTCATGTGACTGCATTCATTGTCACCTCAGTCTATTTGGCTTAGAGGTGTGCAATTCATTTTTGTTACTATGATGAAAAAAAAATCATTTTCATTTTTTTATTGTAATAAAGAAAATTAAATATAATCATAATGAAAGCAAAAATGAAAAACAATTTTTGTTTTTGAAATAATGGGAAAATACTAAAAATATATTTAAGGGTATATGTTTTTGTTTCATATTTAATTCTGATGAAACTTGGGGAAATTGTACCCTCAATGGAGGGCACTATATGTACCAAATTATGAAAAGATTGGATAAAGGACACCAACTTCACAAGCAATTGAATTTTGCAATTTTAAGAAAAGCTACATGAACATTCCTGGCTATAACTTCATCTTTCATCCAATTTGCATGAAACTTGGCACTATTATGTCCGTCCGCAATATTACCAATTCTGCCACATTTCAGAAAGATTGACTGAAGAGTCATGCTGTTATAGGACATTAACTTTAAAAAGGCATTTTCAGCTGTAACATTTTTTTATTCCATCCTGTTTACAAGACATTTGTCAGGAATGTTTTCCATACCTCTCCTGTCATCTCTGCCAAACTACAGGACAATTTGATAGAGAGCCCCAATTTTATAAGCAATTGAAGTTGTCCCCATGAAGATCATTATTCAGATAAATAGCAGCACATGCCGTGCCAGTCAGAGGCAGGCACCTGGCATGGCAGGGGGAAGGAGGCCATAGGAGGAAGGATGGAGAGAAATCCAACAAACTGACTGACACATTCACTGGCCAATTACTGCATGTTTCTAGCTTTATAGGACCAAACGGTTGTAGCTTTGAGGCGGGCATAGACGGGACATAACTGGGACTTTGGGGATAGTACCAGCAATCAGGAGATATGGTTTATACATCCAGGCTGGGCAATTATCATCACAATCACATCCTGCAACTCTGTGACAGAGGACATAAGAGAATCTCTATTGGCTCTTTCCTACACAGATGCTTCCACAAACTTCCCAGTAACAAGTGGGGGAGAGACGTTGGGATGGTCACAGCACAGAATGAGGATATTTGGTTGGCATTTCTGCTGGCCAATTGGCATCACATCTTACACCACAGTGGCACATAAGAGAATTCCTGGCATAGGCTCATTCTCTGCATATGCTGTGCAGGCTTATAACGTTCGGACCCTTTATCACAACTTTCCGATATTTGGTAGAGATGATCCTGAAGTTGTGAGATACAGACCTGCCAAATTTCATATACACTGGTTGGACTACAAAGATGTTAGTCAGACTTACATTTATAAGTTAATTGCTTATAACACCAGGACCCTTTATCCAATCCTTCTGAAAGTTGGCATAGATAGTAAACTTGGGGAGGGATATAAACTTGCCAAGTTTCATCCACATCCATTCTCTACACTGGCTGTGTATAGTCTTCCAGGCCCTATTCAAGGTGCTGGATCTTACCTATAAAGCCCAACAAGGCTTGGGCCCTATTTATCTATGGAAATGCCTCACTCTCCATGCCCTTGATCGTCCCCTGTAATCATCTTGGAGTGCCCTTCTTGAGTTCTCCCGGGTATCCTGGGGGCTACTATGGAGAGGGCGTTCTCGGTGGCTACTCTGTCACTGTGGAACTCTATTCCAGCAGAGACCCGGGTGGCCCGGATCTTCCCTCCTTCTGTCATCAATGTAAGACTTGGATGTTCCACCAGACTTTCAGTGAGGGTTTTTTTTATTATTTTTGTTTGGAGGGGTTAAGTTGGGGTTTTATATATTTTGTATATTTTATGGTTTTTTTATATTTCTCCCCAATTGTGGGGAGGTTATGCTCCCTTTTTATCCCTGCTTTGTTCCCTTTTTGTATTGTTTTAAGATAGATTTTATACATGTGTTTTTATCTTGTAAGCTGCCACAGGCTGCCTTGGCAGGAAGGGTGAGGTAATAAAGGTTTTGAAACAAACAAACAAACAAATAAATAAATAAATAAAATTAAATAAAAAATTAGATGGAAGACAAAGAAGTTATAGCCAGGAATGTATATGAAGATTTTTTTTTTTGCAAAATAACATAATTCAACTGCTTATAAAATCAGATTCCTTTATCCAATCTTTCTGAAATTTGGTACACACAATGCCTTCCATTTGAGGTACAGGTCTTCCATGTTTCATCCAAATGCAACAAAAAACAAAAAGGTTACAGTGTAAAATGTGTTTTCCATTGAAACCAAAGGGAATCAAAATAGATTTTTTTATTTTTTTATATTTACAAAAACAAAAATGAAAGATTTAAATAACAAAAATGAATAATGACATGGGTCCCAGGTGCACACCTCTAGCTTAGATATGACTGGAACTGGCATACAGAAGGATGACAGCAATGTGTTTAGATCTCACCATTGCAAGGACATTGGTTGACTTCTTCAAATGTGGGAATAAAACCAATATCAAGATCCTAATGAATATGCTGGAGCCAAGAACAGTATTTAAATTCTGCTCTTTAGACCTCAGTTGTGCCTGTTCTTATTAACCTCAGGCCTTCTCTAATTTAGTAATTTCCCTCAATATATTCATAGGTAGAAGGACTTGCAACTCCTATTAGTTTAGTTTCTGGAGTAACTATTGAGTTTTTCAAAAATCTGCTATACATTTTGTCATCTGACCGCTTCCCTAGTGGTAATTCTTTCAAACACAGGAAAACTATACTCTCTCCAGTTTAGGAGAAAGTTCTTTACCATAGTGTTTGTTAATTAAGTATGACTGAAGTTCCTTGCAAAGAGCCTCAGGGGCAGTCCTATGGGAAGGGTTTGCCTCTGCTTTAAGAATTAGGAAGTGAAAAACTTCCTGCTTGATCTCTTTGATCATGGTGGATAGGGAGAATTAAGCTGATTCCAGAAAGATCCACAGCATAAAGCTGGTATTTGAGGAAGAAAAAGAAATACCCCATCTCTGTTGTTTAGATTTTAGTAAAACCAGAATCCTTAAACCTTAGATTAGGAAGTTATTTTGGAAAATTATGTAAACCAGTACTCTGGATGACATTTTCTGGTTGGATAGAATTTTAAAAGTGCTTTAGGTCAGGGCTATTTACTTATGTGGTCTGATTTTTTTAATAAAGGTCTGTAGAAAAACTTTTCTTCCCTTCAACTCTTGTTTTATATTGATCCAAATACTTTAATATCTGATTCTTTCTCACAGCTATGGGAACTGAAGCTATAATGCTGACACAGAGAAAATTATAACAAAGTAAATATAATCAATAATGTGTTTCTTTTACATGGATCCTGATCTTTTGTTGTTGCTCGTTTACTCTAGATATGAATTTTCAAACTTGATCATAAGCTTTATTAAAAACATTCAGTGGGTACAAGGTTAACATGCAGTAAACACAGAAAAGCAATCAATGTTTTGGAATATTTTTTTACTTGGCAAGAATTCTCACACTAGAGTAGGGTTATCAGTCAAAAAAATAGAAAGGTGAAGTGCCTCAGCCCTTGCCCTGCCCCAAAGGACAGGATGAACTGCTGTGAGAGGAAAGGACTGACATTGTGAGGTATGGATCATACACAAATTTACTATCAATACTGGGCAAATGTTCAAAAAATGAACAACATGTGAAAATCAAACACATGACAGCATGGAAATCCAAACAAAATAATGACAATGCAGCACTAACAGCATGGAAAGCCAAACAAATTCATCACAATGCAGCACAATGAAAACACTTGACAATATGCAGTTGGTTTCTCAAGAAAACAATCTATTAAAATGAGTCAGCCATGGCTGAAACTGGAAGCACAAAAACACATGAAAACTAAAGTATCACTGGCATACACACAATGAATGGTCATGGTGCATCAAAAATATAACATGGAATGCATGAATCCTAACATTCATACAGTGTGATAACTATGGTGCACAAGAATATGCCCTACACATGATATAATGCCATGGTTCTGGCATATGGTTCTAGCTGTCATATGATTCTGGCTTTCAAATTCTGGCCTTCAAACGCGTTTCGGGGATCTTGCCCCTTCTTCAGTGAACACAACTAGTCCATCAGATTAATGACGGCTGCCAAATCTAAATAAATGCCCCAAAAATGGATAAGAATGCTTGCACAGAATGATAATGCAGTAAAATAGAATGAACTATAAATATCTATCGCCTCCTACCTGGTGCACTGGAACCCAAAAAGCCCGTCTAAGGGCGACTAGCCAATCGCTACACTAATCTGATGTTCTATATAGAATTGGGAAAGACAATCCCAGGGCCAAGAGGGCACCGTGCTGTGGAACCTATTCTGAATAGGCTCAAATACACCAGGTCCCCATGATAAATAATTACCTGCAGTTATCACCTCAATGGGCTCTACTTTGTCTAGCTGTAGCTGCTCACTATTCCTAGCAATGCACACCAGAATCATATGACCGCTAGAACCATATGCCAGAACCATACCATTATTTCATGTGTAGGGCATATTCTTGTGCACCATAGTTATCACACTGTATGAATGCTAGGATTCATGCATTCCTTGTTATATTTTTGATGCACCATGACCATTCATTGTGCAGTAGGGGTGGAACTATCGGTATCAGATTCATCCGATAATGGGTTGTATTGGATTAATCCAATAATACCGATAATTGTTGGTATTGGAATATCAGATTTTTAACATTGCCAGTTTTATCGAATTTTTAACATTGCCCATTGAGGTCAATGGCTACAATGTTAAAGATCCAAGAAAATTGGCAATGTTAAAAATTCAATATTCTGACACTGATGAATCCAATATCAGGAGATCCAATACCTGATAAATCGGTAAATCCAATACCAATAAATCCAATACCCAATAATCCCCCTGGAGTCTCACCCCTACTGTGTAGTCACATAGTTTGCAGTTGCACTATCAGGATCTGGCACTGACTGAGGTCAGTGGAAATTTGCATGAAGACGGAGGTACCAGAGAGGGGGACAGCGGGGAGTCCGGGAGACCCAGGACTTCATCAGGATCCGGGGGTCCCTGGAAAACCAGGGGGAGCTCATGGTAAACAAGTGAAATGAGCACGTGTTCAACCTGATAGTGAGGGAAATGGGGGAGACGGGATACCAGAGGTTGGCAGCACAGTGTCGGTCCAAGGCCAAGGAGCTCAAGAGAGGCTACAAGCACATAAAGGACAATAACCAGCGGTCTGGTCATGCAGCATGGATTGCGACCTATTATGATGCCCTAGACAGGATCCTCCACATGAAGGGATTCATCATGGCCCCCTGGCACTGTGGCACAGGGCCATACACGGGAGGACATCCCACCCCCCCATGGCAACACCGGGTGCACCCGCAGACACCGCCGGATGTGCACCCCAAGAAGAACGGCCCGGGACCTCATGGACCAGTAGGCCCCCATCACAGTCAGGCACGGGGAGCCCACTACCGCACTCGGTGTCGGGCTCCGACAATGACACGCTGGTCACCCTGAGCCAGTGGATGCAAGGGGAGCACTCCGAGCAGAGCCCTATCTAGCAGCCAGTCATGGAGGGCTCAGAGATGGACATAGGAGGTAGGCATGCATCACTTCACTGCTGTTCCATTGTGCTGCTCTTACCCTTATCGTGTGGCCTTGGAGCTCCCAATTGTTCCCCCTGCCTACCATGGTTTGAGGGGACCCACTGTCCTTTATTATCAGATCCTCTGCCAGCTGCATCATGGCCAATGCTGCTGCATCACAGCTCCTGCTCAGCGGTTCTGCAGCCGGTCCACGTTGCTGGACCTACAGGAAAACCATGGGTCTAGCTCACCTGTGGCATTCCCCTGGCATTCAACTGTTCCTTGCCTCCCTGTCTACCCTCCACAGCAAGCCCCTATCGGTGTCGGAGCTTGGGCCTCCGCCATTTTGGATATGTGGCTACCGCTTGTGAGTGATGGTTCCAGGCTGTGGAGCTGGGTCTCTGTCCCTTTCCAGATGGGTGCATTCTGGAGATGAGGGGGTCGCTGGTGTCGTGGTCTGCTCCTGAGATGGTGTCAGTTCACTCTGTCTGTGTCTTGTCTGGCTTCCAGACCTGTCTGGCAGAGGGTGGCCCTGCCCGTGTCTTACTTCTGCTGCATCCTAGGGGCCCGTCGCTACCAGCATTCCTGTGGGGCATCGTATTACCGCCTGTAGGAGCTCGGACAGCTGTCGTGGCCCCCTGCTGCTGACTATGCCTTGCCCGATACCACCAGACCTGAGCTGCTAGCACTGTCTGAGGTGTGGTCCCGTGCCGATGTTCAGGCTGGTCTCACTGATCCTGAACCTGTTGAGGGCTACTATCTTGTTGCCCTCCACATGGCATAGATGGGCTATCACTGGGGCATGTTGCAGTGGCCCCACTACATTAATGTATTGGGTCATCCTGTCCCACCACCCTTCATGACCCTGTGCAGCTGGATGTAGGTCCCCCTTGGGTCATCTGTGTGCCAACTATCGTCACCACTGGGTGCTCCCTGCACCTCCCTGGCCCTTCCGTTCTGTGACCTGCTACATCGTTCCCATTGTAAACTCGCTGCTCTCCTGGCTCCATCTGCTCCCCCCATTCCACTTGGCTGTGCCAGGTCGCCTGCATCCCAGGGTTGTCTGTGTGCCACTGCTATACCATCTGTACCCTTGGGGTTCATTTACATGACACGCCTCCAGTCAGCTGTTAGCTGCTATCTAACACCTGTACTGGGGATCCCCGTGGACCTTTGCACCTCTTGCTCCCTGTGCATTACCATCCAGGACCGATTGTCTTGCTGGTGGGACCTGCCTCTGCCCTCCCCACTGTCTTCCTCATATTGATGACTCGTTCCCTGTGACCCTGCTTTGTCACTGTGTGGACCCCTGTCTGTACAGTGGATTGTGTTGCTGTTGGGTGCCTCGTGGTGCCTGTGCTGTCCCTGGAGTGTTGGGTGTCTGCTCCCATGTCCCGCTCTGTTCTGGCTCTGGCCCCCTCCTGTTTTCTTGCCCGTTACTGGCCTCAGTCCCCCCTCCCCCCCGTGTCCTTGCCGCTGTCTCTTGGGCTTCCTGGTGTGGTGTTCCCCATCCCCCCTTGTGTGCCTGTGTGCATCCCTCTTGCTCCCTTTCCCATTCAGCTGTGTGTGTGCTTGCCAGCATGTGTGTGGTTTGTGTTCAGCTCTGTCCATGGCTTCCTTCTCCCTGTTGTGTGTGTGCAGCTCAGCCACTCACCTCCCTCCTCCCCCTTCCTTCCCATTTCCCTTGCATGAGCAGTGCCTTGTGGTGCTTTTGGCTTCCTTTGCCCTTGGTCAGCCATGTCTGTGTCCTGCCCCACCCTGGTGGCTTCTGGGGGTTCTTGCCACAGTCTGGGATTGGTGTCATGTCTATTGCGCTATCCTAGATTGTGGCCTGGCTGTCTGTTTCCTTGCCGTTGTCCTGCTCTTGTCATATCTGTTTGGGGTCTGTCAGAACCACGGGTCAGGGTTGGGTGGCTAGCCATAGTTGGAAATCCACTGTGGCGACCCGGGAGCGCGTAATGTCTGAAATTACCCTATGTCAAATTTTATTGAAATATTAAAATTGGAAGTTGTTTTGACTTTAAGATTTCATGAAACACACAATCAGTTTGAATTCATTTATTTATTTTATTTTTATTTATTTATCAATTTATACCCTGCCCCTCCTGTAAAAAAAGCTCGGGGCGGCTAACAATTTTAAAGAGTAAAAATACAATAATATAAATATAAAACAATCATGATAATATAAACAATTTGAAACAGGGTTAGGACAAAATCAAAGAATAAATAAGGGCAGGCTGGCGCTAAAACCCTAACCCCCTCCTCCCACTCACCCCAAAGGTCTGGGTGAACAGCCAGGTTTTACAAGCCTGCCGGAATGTTAAAAGGCTTGGGGCCAGGTGAGCTTCCTCTGGGGGGGAGTTCCAAAGATGTGTCCTGGCCACCAAGAATGCCCTCTCCATTGTGGCCCCCCGCTTAATGTGGGGGACCTCCAAGCAGGCACCCCCAGCAGACCGAAGGAGCCACTCTGGGGCGCGGAGGGTGAGGCGGTCCCTGAGGTATGAGGGGCCCAGACCATGAAGGGCCTTATAGATCAATACCTTGACCATGGCTCAGCACACAACTGGCAACCAGTGCAGAGTCTGGAGTACAGGTGTTATGTGCTCCCAGTGACTGGTCCCCAACAGGATCCAGGCTGCCGCATTCTGAACTAGCTGCAGCCTCCGAACCAGGAACTAGGGCAGCCCCATGTAGAGTGAATTGCAGTAATCCAGCCTCGAGATGATGAAGGCATGGATGAGGGAGGCCAGGTCCGGCCTGGAGATGTACGGACGCAGCCTCCGCACCAGATATAACTGGCGGAAGGTGGCCTTCATCACCACCTCCACCTGTCAATCCAGGTGGAGATCTGAGTCCAATATCACCCAGACTCTGAACCTGATGAGCTTTAGGAGGGCGAACCCCCCCAATCAGGGGGGCTGACACCTCCCTTGCCCTCCCCACCACCATCACCTCCGTGTTATCGGGGTTCAGTTTCAGTCTGCTCTGCCACATCCACTCCACCATGGCCTCCAGACAATGGGATAGCAACGAGACAGCAGGGTCTGGGTTAGCTGAAAAAGAGAGGTACAGCTGAGTATCATCAGCATATTGGTGACATCGCACCCCGAACCCTTTCACGACCAGCCCCAAGGGCTGCGTATATACATTAAATAACAAAGAAGACAGGATAGAACCCTGCGGAATGCCACAGGATAAGGCNAGGGTCTGGGTTAGCTGAAAAAGAGAGGTACAGCTGAGTATCATCAGCATATTGGTGACATCGCACCCCGAACCCTCTCACAACCTCTCCCAAGGGCTGCATGTATACATTACATAATAATGGAGACAGAATGGAACCCTGTGGAACCCCGTAGGACAAGATGCGGAGGCAAGATGTTTCATCTCCTAACACCACCTACTGGCTTCTCCCCAAGAGGAATATGAGAAACCATTCAAGAAGATGAAATTACACCACTGAAATTTCTTAAATAATTGAGGAATAATGCACATGAAAATAACACTTTATTGCAACCGTCTTATTGATGCAGGTTACAAATAGTCCTGTTATTTGAAAAAATGGATGAGCAATCCCAAGGTATTCAGGGACCTCCAGTTCCTTAGTTTCAACCACAGGTAAGTTATTTTTATATTTTTATAAAGAGCTGGGAGTGGAGACACAGGGAGTGGGGGAGATGGGTAACAGTATACAAATATTTGTACAAGGAGGTTGAACCTCTGGGGTTTTACATACTTCTAACCCACCTACTCAGTGTGTGAGGTCCGGGATGGACAGAGAAAGGGGGGATGGAGCGGGGAAGAGTCCAAACACACACGCATGTACATGGAGCAGCAAAACGGTGCCTGAAAACAAACTCTCCGGATCGTATAGGGCCTCTAGGATTAAGAATCCACAGCCTGGATCATCACAGGGTATTGGGGATGAATGCACACCTCTGAACTGCTGCCACAACCAAGCACACTGGGCGAAGGGAAGGGGAGGGAAGTGTGGGTAGTGAGGAGGGAGCAAGGTTGACAATAGGGATGGGCGAACGCGTTTCGGATGTTCGGAGTTTGGCTCGATCTCGGTCTGTTCGGATGACCGAACTCGAACCCAAACCCACCGAACCGAACTTGAGCCAAACGACAAACCTACCTAACAGTTCGATCATGTTTGGCCACGTTCAGTTGAGTTCAGGCGGGAAAAATGTGACTGGAAGACCCAGGGAGGGGGAGGCAGCTGAGGAGCAGACTTCCTGGTACCAGGGGTGGAGAGGCTGGGAGTAGCAGCCAGCCTGCCCAATCACCTTTCCTTTTCAACTGAACACTGGCTTCACAGTCTGAGATTAGCCAGGGGCTAGCCTGCACAGAGCCAATCGGGCCTTGTGGTAAGGCGGGAGCAGCAAGTAACAAAACCCTTTACCCTGCCCCCCTTCCAACACCTTCTGAGCCAGTCACTGATCCTGTCAGCAGGCGTTTTCAGAAGGCTCCCTGACTTCGAGCAGTTTGCTTCCCTCATCCATTCACAATCCTCCTCCTATTTCACCCATCCAACAGATTTACCTCCCTATTATCATTTAGTTAGATTATATTAGATAGATTTAGTGGTTATTTTTTTTTTTACACCTCCCTGTGTTCTATCTCCCTACCCTCCATTGAATCCATTCCTTTCCCTCTCCATCTCCCTCCCCCTCCATATTCCATCCCTCATTCCCTTCCCCTGGTTTTTGATTTATTAGAGTAGGATTAAGTTGATTTAGGTTTTATGTCAGTTTCTGTATGCCTCCCTGTGTTGTTTTGAGCTGTCTGTGTGTCCCTCCCTCATCCCTGTGTAATATTGTGTGTGTGTGTGTGTATATATATATATATATATATATATATATATATATATATATATATATATAAAGAAAGAGAGAGAGATAGATTACAATAGTTGTTAGGTAGGATTATAGTTAGCTATTACAGTTAAGTTAGATTAGTTTATAGAGATACAGTGATCTAGTTTTAGAGTGTGTTTTTTATATTCCATTATTTAGTTCCATAGGTTTTATAATAGTTATTAGATAGTTAAATAACAGTTAAATTTAGTGTAGTATAGATAGATAGACAGATATAATATTTGATACAAATTGTAAAAAAATAAAATAAAATAAAAAATTAATATACTTGTGTGTGGTTTGGAGAAATGGAGAATGAAGGTATAAGAGGGTGAGGCCGCTCTGCTGCCCATAAGGCAGCCAATGAGGCATGTGGCAGGGGCCGTGCCATCAGAGTGCCAGCAGTGGGGAGAAGCAGCAGCCCAAGCACATCCCCACACCCTAGCTGTGAAGGCCTGATTTTGGGTCTTGCTCTCCCAGCACTAAGGGCCAGGGGGTTGGGCGTCGCCTCCTGGCGGTGGAAGAGGCTGTGGTGGCTGTGTCATCTGCAGGCGATTCAGGGAACAAGGTATCCCGGTAGGAGCCAGCATTGTCCCCCGACTCCCCCATTGTCGAGAGCCTGGCTAGAGGCAGGGCCTGATCCCCAAGCACCGGCATCAGGGAGCGTAGCAGCAGAAGCAGCTATAGGGGGCAGGGGGAGAGTGCTGCTCAAAGTGGGAGCAGCATGGGGAGTCCAGCAGCCTCTGTCACTCTGTTTGTGGATGATGACAGCGATGCAGAGATTTCTGTGGAGGAGGTCTCTGTATCTGGTGCTGCTGAGGTGATGGCTGTCCCTCAATGAGCTGTGTCACCAGTGCCACCATGTCCTGCCCCTCCCAGGAGTGCGTCACTCAGTGTGGGCCAGAAGGCAGGAGGGGCTAAGAAATCATGGGTCTGGGAGCATTTTAAGGTGGTGCAGGCGGATGATCCCCGGGAGGTGCGGTGCACTTTGTGCAGCAAAGTGGTGAAGTGTGGGCAGGTGCTCACCAACCTAGGGACATCCACCATGTCCAAGCACCTTAAAACATACCACAATGCTGCTCTGCTAAGCGGGCAGGCTGGGTCAGTGGACGCAAGTGGGTTCCTAATCCAAGAAGCCACTCGTCCTCCATCGGGCAACCATATCACTGCTAGGGAGGAGCAGCAGGAGCAGCAGCAGAAGTAGCAGTGTCCACCCATAATGGAGGACGTGGGGTGCGGGCAGCTTGCAAGGCCATTGGCAGCTGGAGGGTGGTGTAGCTTTCAAGAGAAAGCCACACACCTGTTGGGCAAGATGATTGTTGTCGATGGCCAGCCCTTCTCCATTGTCAGGGACACAGGGTTTAAGTGGCTGATGGGGTTCCTGACCTCCCAATTTAAGATGCCATGCCGCACCACCCTCAGCCATACGGTGGTGCCAGGCCTGTAAAGGGCTTTGAAGGAGAGGGTGAAGGAGCATCTGGCACTGGCAGGGACTGGGGGTGCCACTGTCCATTTCACAACTGACCTGTGGTCCAGTCGGAACGCCCGACACGCGCACCTGGCGGTGACGGCGCACTGGTGGGAGGACCCAGAGTTGGCATTGGACAGTGGCAGGAGGGGTCCTGAAGCAGGGTATAGGTGGGCCCTGTTTCAGGTGGAAATCATGGACTGCCCCCACACCTCTAAGAACCTTGAGGCAGCCCTGAATGCCGTGGTGGGGGAGTGGGTTACACCTGGTGCACTGTTCACCCTGGGGTGTGTGGTGACTGATAATGCATCCAATATAGTGAGGGCTGTCCGCGATGTGGAATTTACCAGCATCCCTTGCACAGCACACACCCTCCACCTAGTGGTCACGGACGCTCTGGGATTGGGGGAGAAGGGGATTGGGGCAGGCACCCTTAGCTCCCTGATAGAGCAGGGGAGGAAGCTGGCGGGTTCTTTAACTGTAGTGTTAAGGGCAGTGAAATCCTGTGGGCCAAGCAGGCTGAGCAAGGTTCCTCAGGGCATCTGCTGGTGCAGAATGTGTCCACGAGGTGGAATTCCACCTTCCTGATGCTTGAGCGGCTTGTGTAGCAGAAAACCGCCTTGCATCAGGTGGAATTGGACATGGACAGCGGGGCACCTCCAGGCTTCAATGGGCCAGAATGGGAGATCCTGGCACAGACGGTCCTAGTTCTCAGACCATTCCATGAGGTGACAGAGACCATAAGCTCCTCCACAGCCACCATAAGTCAGGTAACCCCTCTGGTCCAGAGTCTCCACGGGAGTCTGGAGGAGATAATGTTGCAGGGGCAGGATTGTGGCCTAGGGGGAAGAAACTGGGGTCTGAGGCGGTTGGGCTGGTGCAGAAGCTCAAGACAGGCCTGACAGCGAGGTTCGGCAAGCTTCTGCATGGGGGGGGGGGGGAATTTTTTTTGGAAA
>QEPC01007511.1:1294778-1321474 GCA_003113815.1 Sphenodon punctatus | reverse complement strand
GTGCAAATCCTGCCCTCCTTGGGGTGCTAGGGGATGCTAGGGATTGCAACTAGAAAGGCTCTGGCTGGCACATGTAAATCCTGCCCTTCTTGGGGTGCTTGGGATGGCAATGGAAAGACCCTGGCTGGCATGTGCAAATCCTGCCCTTATTTGGGGGTGCGTAGGTAATGGGATGGCAACTGGAGAGTGGAGACCCTTGCTAGCCTGGCACATGTTTGGGTGGGGGTGCTGCTCGTGCTGGACTGCTGGAAGAGCCCCCCACACTACAGTACCCTCTCTCTCTGTGGTAGAGCTCTACCCGCTGATGCCCACTGTTTGTGCCTAACTGATGCCCACCACCCACGCACACGCCAGTGAGCTTGCTCTAATGGATAGAGCCTTTCTTGTCAAAGTAAAAAAAAGTTTACAAACCTGGTAGCACCTCCTGTGCCCGACGCTTGCTCCTCATCCAAGGAGCCAGCCACCACCACCGAAGGTCGAGGGGCAGCGACCTCCTCCTCCTCCAAGACCACCAAGTTGGCCCCCAGCCAGACGATCATCACAGCAGCCTTCTTCATTTTTTAAACACGCAGCCAAACACACAGACACAGTAAAACACAGTCATTCACCCACCACACACCAACACTCACCAACTAACCAAACAACACAGTCAAGCCAAACCAAACACAAACAGCCAAAACACACAAACCGAACAGCCACCCAGTCAAACACACACTCTCTCACCACACAGCTCCACATGCACTCGAATTTCTGGTTTCCGGCATGATCACGTGCTCTCATGATACTTTTTCGAAACGCTCGAACTGAACCGAAAATGACCGAACCAAATGGCCGAACCCAAACCTGGTGAACGACCCAAACGCCGGAACCAAGTGCCCGAACCGGACTGAACCGAATGCCTGCACCCAAACCGTGATCTGTTCACACATTCCTAGTTGCCAAGCCCCGGGAGGTGGGGAATGCGATAGGACTTACACTTGCAAGAAAGGTCCAAGGGATAGTGCACCAATGAGTCAATAAGGAAGATTCCAGACTTACCTAATGTGTACTGCACTCGCTCACCTCAAACACTCGCCACTCACGTTCTCCTCAGCCACACAACACGCACACCAATTAACACATGCAATAGGGTAGCTCCAAGGGTCAAGGATATCCTAATCGCAGCAAGGGGCCAATCTCACAGGCGTTGAAGCACTGATCACCAACAGTACTATGGTGGAGGGGAGCTGCTTTTATCCCTCCTGGTAAGGCAGGGTCGCAAACGCTCTGAGCGGGCAGGGTTGGGATCAAGACAGGGGGCATGACTTCTGCCTGCAGCAACTCTGTGGCCCCGCCCCCGGGATCAGTGTGGAGCCGTGGGGGTGTGTCTGGTTTGCCCTGCTTGCGTTCTTTCAGGTCCTGCAGTAGGGCCGCTGACGGCCATGGCAGGGTCCCAATGTCCCAAAGTGCCGGGGATGGGGGGGGACTTGCCGTGATGTCCCCTTCTGGTTTGAGGGTGCTGCTGGTGCTCCCCAACAGCTGCAGCCCCCAAGGCCCCCAGGTATGAGCCTGATACAGTGTCATTCTAGAAACCTGTAAGCACTACTTCAAGTTCTTATATTGGCATTTTGCCAAATTAAAAAGAATGGAGGTGTGCAAAAGGCAACTCAGGAGCCACATGTGACCCTTAAGCTCCTGTAATGAGGCTATCACCAGAAATGACTGCCTGGAGACATGTTCATGTGGCTCCCTCAGTAGCAAGAGAAACTGAGTTGTCATTTTGGCTGCTGGAACTTCTTGGGGCTGTGGGAACATACCTTATTATTATTATTATTATTAACAAACATTTATATAGCGCCAGCAGTGTACATGGCACTTTACAAAGTAATAAAATAGACACGGTCCCTGCCCCTAGGGCTTACAATCTGAGAGACAGGAGCTGGGGGAGAGACATAGGAAGGGGAACAGAGGGAGAGACAAGGGGTCTAACATTCATGAAGATGCGAGGTCTCAAGTGCACGTACTTGGCTTGGTTACGATGAGAATGACAGCAGGCAGGTCCATGTGGCAAGGATAAGGGTAAACAGACCATATACCACTATTGCTGCTGTCCAAGCACTTTAGAACAACTGGGAGCCCAAGCTTTGAGAGGAGAGAGCTTTGGAGGAAGTTGTGTTGCCCCGTCCCTAGGAGTGGGGGAAGCTGTGGTCAATGTGGCTCTCACTGGGCATTTTTACACACACCTTAAAGTTCCAGATTTTTCAGTCTTCTGGGTTTACAAGTCCACAAGTAAGTTTCAGATGCATTTTTCACATGCAAACTGCCCTGAGGCAGTTGCTGGATGCATTCTTCACACAAACACTGCCCTGAGGCAGTCTAAAGTAGTCGCAGCTGTAGATGTGAGGGGTTGCCATGGAAACCAAGTGACCACAACTGCCTGGAGCAAAGCAGTTTACCAGGAGAACTTTTTACACACAAAAGTTCTGGGAGAAATTCTATGCAGAAGTTCGAAGAGCCAGATGTTTAAGATCTGGGTGAGTGATTTAGACACACAGAAATCTCAGGATGTAACAACAAACATGCAGGAGAAATGTGTGTGTAAAAACACCCACTGATATGAACATTTTAGTGTGTGGCTCTTGGGCTTGGAAACTTTGCCCACCTACCCTGGGAACAGAACTTCAGTTTGTTGTACCATTTAGTACCAGTGTCCTTCATGGTCCTGGAAGCATTCTAGCAGTAGGATTTGCTGTTGCTCCTCCTGATAGGCCCTTTTTACACAGACACTGTAACACCGATAAAATGGGTGTTACATTTTATTATACATGGTACAGGGCAACACTGCAGCCCTGCAACATGGGCCCTTTTCACACAAGATGCCTCCACCCAGTTTCTCTGGGTGGAGGTGTTTGTGTAAAACTCCATGTGCAGTGGGTGGGATGCATTTCGCTGGGTGGAGATGAGTGGAGGCATCTGTGTAAACAGTAACACCACTTGCGGTGGGTGTAGGTGCATGCATGCTCCCGCACAACACCCATCTCCGCCCACTCACGGAGCAACGGACTCCACTGCCAATTGCTCCGTGGGTGGGTGCTAGGTGAAGATTGGTGTTGTGCGGGAGCATGCACGCACCTACACCCACCGCCCGTGGTGTTTATACAGCCTCCACATATCTCCACACAGAGAGGCTGAGTGGAGGCATCTCATGTGAAAAGGGTCCATGTTGCAGGGATGCAGTGTTGCCCTGTACCATGTATAATAAAATGTAACAACCATTTTATTGGTGTTGGAGTGTCTATGTAAAAAGAGCCATAGAACTGTACCTATGTTATCAGGGAATAGGAAGATTTGATCTGAGACAGCTTTGGTAGGAAGGAATACAAGAGGCTGCTTTGTAAAGTTGTTTTGTGCTAATGAACTAAAAACCGTTGTGTAGTTGGTATAGAACTGTATGGGTGTGCTACCAACTTACAACCTTCCCTTGCCAATTATTTTAAATTGCCAAGTTCAGTTCAAATTAAGATAGGACAGGCTTAAATCAATGAATGAAGTATGCTTATGCCAATTTGCTTGGTAGTGCTGTGGGACTCCTCTTGGAATTCTGCAGTCATTATAACAAGAAGGTGTTTGCAAATATGTCCACCCAGTTCTCAAGGGAATTTGGGTTTTTGAACATTTCTGATAAAGGAGATAAAAGAATAGTACACTGGCTCTGTTTAAAATTCTCAGACAGATGAAAAGGTTAAGAGTCTAAATTTAATGTACAGCTGCAATTTTTGGAGGAGGAGGAGGGCAAAGAGTTCTTTAACTTCTGTGTACAATTGAGTAGTTGTAATACGTGCAAGCTATGGTTTTCTAACATAGGATGTTTTTAAATGAGATGCTACCACGCATGGTCACCCAGAAGCCAGTCATCCGAATGCCTGTCTGAAGGTGGTGTGAGGGGATACACACCCTCATGAGCCCCTCAACACCCAATCATGGCTATGCACATAGTACTGCTGGAAAATCCAGAGTGTGCACCTTGTGGGACAAACCAAACAAGTGCGTGGCAACGGTGTCCATGCATCCCCTGCCTGTATGAACCAGGGCGTCCATCCATGACAACAGGCAGATCTCCTGCTCAAAGGCACTGTGGGCAGTGGACATAGCCTTTGAAAGTCACCAGAACTTACTGTGATTACTGGGGAGCCCGGTTCCCCAGCGTTCATGAGGGGGTCAGGTCAATTTCAAAGGCTAGCCTGGCGTGCTTCCCCTCCCTCATGATCTGTGGCTGGGGGAGTGTGAGGCTGCTGCCATGGTAGCCACACTGGGAGCAGCCCATTAGAATCCTTTTTCACTCCAGCCAAGTGGCTGCTTCACAGCTGTGCCACCTAGAGGCCTCAGACACCTCTCCCCACCCCCAAAACTCTGCTTCTTTATAAACACTATGGATGGGACTCTGAGCAAACTTTTGGCTTTGGTTTCTCTTTGTATTGGCTCCCACAGATCTTGGTTCTCTTATCGGTATTGTTTTTCTCGGTATGTTTTTTTTCCCCATTGGAGTCAATGGGAAATTTCCCCTTTGACTTCATTGGGAAAAAGTACCATTCGATATAGGGAGCTGAGACTGAGAGAAACCACCCAGGGGGCCATCCCAACCCCACCACCCCACTCCCAGCCTTGGAGGGTGGGGATCTATTACCCCTAACACCATCACCTGCTGGGGCTCAGTTTTACCCCACCCCCGGGGACCCCTGTACTTGTAACACTTACTGTTGCCGGTCTGGGTCTGGAGGGTGGGGGTCACAGCTGCTGGCTGGACTGCCGGCTCCACTACCAGAAGCCATGGCTCCTCCACTGCTGGCTGGTGGTGGGAGCTGGCTCTGCTGCCAGGCTGTGGGGCCTTCTCCACTGTGAGGTGGTGAAGAAGGCCTGGATGCCTGGAAGGGGAGCCAGCTCCCTCCAGCAGCCAGCAGCAGAGGAGACCTGGCTACTGAAAGTGGAGCCAGCTCCTCTGCTGAACATCCATGCCATCTCTTCTTTCTTCTCTTCAGAACTTGAAGAAAACACTGCTGGATTAGCAGCAGTGCAGTGCACATGCACAAAATGGCAGCCAAGGACATTCTATGCCTGTGCAGCCCTAATCCAAAATGGCGTTGGCAGCGTTGGCACTATTTTGGAAGAGGGCAGCTGTTCTGCGCATGCATAGGGTGTCATTCCATGTATGAGCAGAACAGCTGCCCTCCTCCAAATGGCACTGACACTGCCAAGGCCATTTTGGATTAGGGCTGCACATGCACAGAATGGCCTCAAAGGCTATTTTGTGCATGCGCTCTGTGCTGCTGTGAATCCGGCAGCTTTTTCTTCAAGCTCTGTACCAGACCTGAAAAGAAGAAGAAAGAAAAGAAGGCCCAGCGGCCTGGCAGAGAAGCTGGCTTTGCTGCTGGTAGCTGGGTCTCCTCTGCTGCTAGCTGGTGGCAGGAGATGACTACACTGTCATGTGGCTAGGTCTTCTCTGCTAAGGTCCAGTGGCCTGGCAGCAGAGCCGGCTCCCACCAGCAGCCAGCAGTGGAGGAGCCCTGGCCGCTGGTAGCAGAGCTGGTGGCCCAGCCGGCGGCCATGACCCCCACCCTCTGGACCCGTACCGGCAACAATGTGTTACAAGTACAGGGGCCCCGGGGGTGGGGTAAAGCCAATTTCTGGTGGGTGGAGGTGTTAGGGGTAATGGATCCCTACCACCATCCTCTGAGGTCAGGAGAGGGGTGGGAGCGGTGGAGTGAAGGCGATTTCCCATTGACTTCAATGGGAAGTTATGATCCCAAAATTGGAAACTGAGATGGACCCAATTTTCAGATCCTTCAATTTTAACCAAAAGTGGTCATTATTGGCCACTTTTTGTTAAAACCGAAACTGAAAGTCACATCCCTAAGAAACACCCATAATAATGTATGTTTTGTGTGTTTTGCATGATATTCAGGCCGGCTTCAGACATAACAAAGATCGGGTGTCAAAACCCCTAAGTCTGTGTTTGGCCGTTGTATGTAAGCACCATAACAATCCCAGCACCAATGTGGCCACTCACTGAACACGCGATGTGAACACCATTGCATCACAAGGACAATTTGCATGTTTTGGCTGAACACGTGGCCAATGTTGTGTCTAATGATATTGCGTGGCGTGTTAGCAGGTACAACATGGGGAACGGGGCGGCATTGTTTGTATGTGGAGATTGGGTGGTGAGCAAAACACTGATTTGCCCCAAGATGGGCTGTGTGTCTAAGCAGCACCACGTGGTGAACGCAGGACCAAACCAGTGCTCCTATCAAGGTCAAAACACACATTCAGGCACCCATTGACATTATGTCTAAAGACACCCTTTGTCTTATCACTGATTGGGTCACATGTGCAGTCACACAACTAGTCATCTTGGTAGAATAAAATCAGAGTGCACATGTGTTTTGTAGATATTGGACTGTTTAGTTTAATATGATTGTTCTATCTAAAGGCAATTAGTGGAGAAAGAGTCCATGAAGATCCGTAAAGTCACTGTGGTGTTTTTGAAATTCAACCATTTCAGCCTTGTATTTCAGAGAAACAATTACTTTCATTTTTGCCTCTACTGCTTCACCAACTGGGAAAGGGTGGAGTGGCAATGGGAGACAAAAATGAAAGTAATTGTTTTTCTGTGAAACACTGAGATGTTAAACACCATGGGTACAATCCAACACTCCATTGTAAACTACTCCTACGCCAGACGCATGGTAAGAATGCCGGCATATATTTGTGCATGCATGCTATGCATGCAGAAAACCACTCGACTCAACAGGTGCATCCCTGCCGATGTGAGCCCCCCAAGCCCACACACCCCACAGTCTGGGGGATGGAGCAGGAGCTGCTCCTGTTCCATCCCCCGAGCTGCGGGCTGTGTGGGCTTAGTGGGGTCACATCAGCAGGGATGCCCCATTGCACCGAGTGGCTTTCTCCATGTGCAGTGTGCATGCCCAAATGTGCTTCTGCTGCCTGGTTGGGTATTGTGCTGGCAGGCGGCGAGTCAGATTGCACCCCATATATTTCAGAATTATAACACAACTACTGCAATATAATTCAGGTTGCTCTTTTTTATGTTCCCTTCTTATGGCTGCCTTTGGTAATCCCATATGGGTTAGTGCCTTCCCTTGGTGGAAAAATATGGCAGAAAATGCCCCACTTAGCATTTTCCAAAGGGAGGTGAGAACTCCTTTATTGAGGCTGATGGTGTGAAACAAAGCCAACAACAGATTAATACTGATTATTTAAAACTCTTTTAAAACTTGCTCCCTTTATTATTATTTATAAGGCTTTGGGAGACCAGTTTCCATTCTGAGGCTCTGATCCTACAAAAACTTACATGGGTGCCTAATATTACGCATTGTGAGTCCCCCTGGCAATGGGAGCCCAAATGGGCCACCTTCTGTTGTTTGTTTCACATAATCAGTTTGATTATTTGTGCTGATGTGGGACAGGGGTAAGTTTTGAGGTTTTTCTGTTCAACTAGGAGTATCATTGTCATTCTTCTTCTTCTTCTTCTTCTTCTTCTTCAAGCAGAGATTCTCATGGTATTAGCTGATTCTAAAAAAGCACTGAAAATGGTAACACATGGTAATATTGCAAGATTTGGCAGTCTTGTATAGGGCGATACTATTCCTGGGCTCTCTTGCTGAGTTGTTGCTGTTGGCAGATAGACAAACATGAAAGAGGAAAGAAAAAGGTAGTGAAATGTTAGTGAAATATGGCTCTCTCTTGATGATGTGGGAATTGACATAAGCTGATGAAGGGCTGAAATGAGAACATGAAATGATTCTCAAAAATCCAGCATGATCTCACGAGATCTCACTATGGTTTGCGAGAATCTCGCAAGATTTTCAAAAATGTGCTGTGCAGGCATACAATGGTCATGGTGGTCATTTTGTGGCATACACAGAGCTTTTTCTGAGGCGTCTCAAGAATCTTGCAACATTCTCAGTGCCCTTAAAACGTTCTGCGCATACAAAAAATGGCCGCTGGGGCTACACATGCACCAAATGGTTGGCCATTTTGTGCATGTGCAGTGCTGGTTTTTGGCCACACGGAAATGGGTTGAGAATTGGCCAGTTCTCAATTGATTCTAATTTTTGCAAATCTTGGCAAGAAGCCGATTCTCACCAAGATTTGCGAGAAACGCGAGGGTAAGTTTCAGCCCTAGTACCGATGCTGTAGTCAGTCTAGAATTATGATTTGGCTTGCTTCTCTGGTTTAGGACACCATTGTTAGCCTCAATAAGTTCTTCCTTGTTACTGCTGTCTCTCAGGCAGGTCAGGTCAGGCAAGTCTCTCTTGATGAGTTGCCTCAGCACATCAAGCAAAGCTGAGAGAAAGATGGCAGAGGGAGGAGGCAGAAGCAAGCGGGATTCTTGCATGTAATCTGGGAATTGTGCCGGTATAATGGTGATATTCTGGAATCCCCATCGAGGGGCTGAGGCTTGGACTTCTCATGCTGGTAGGTAATGGACAGCATCTCGAGAGCACAGTAGAGTTCTCTTGGATTTTTTCAAGGGAATCCCTGCCCCCAAGTATTTAACCACAATTTAAATCCACAACCAACACTATTTTTTACAAAAGAGAGATATGAAGTGAGGAGGTTAAAGAATCAAAAAATGTGTTGTGAGCAGAATGGGCTAACAAACCCTTCAATATAATTTCTACCAGTTAGTTAGAACTCTTTTTCAGTTCACCAGTTTTATCCATCAGTTTTGGATTACAACATGCTCTAGCTTTGCAAGTTGTAATCTAAGCATGGTCCTTGAAAATATCAATGCCCTTTTCTTGTTTGCACTTTGCACAGGCGCCATCTCTACATAGTATTTCCCTGCTTACTCATTAATGTACATGGTTAGAAATTGCTGTTACACCATTATTTTTCATCCACTTATAACCAAACCTCAGAATTAAAACAGACCTTCTGTGATCCAGTTAAGAACATAGGATATTTGTTTTTAATTTGATAAATTCATTGCATTGCTATAATCACCTGGAAAAAGGATTTTGATAACTCTGTTGGTGTTTTCTTAATTCAAGGGAAATTATAGCAGTGGGCAATACAGCAGACTGAAAGAAACAAGATGGAATTATTAAAATTATGTGTCTTGGAGAATCCTGATAAACTTGTAACTCTTACTTCTAATTTGTTGGAAAATAGCTCCAGATGGCATCGACCTTTTGCACCAACAAACCCTAATGACCACTAGGGGCATTGGGAGTAGAGATAGTGAGTTAGTGTAAGTGTCACTTTAACCTTTCCTGATCTCTGCTTCTAAGCCTCCTCCCAGGTGGGATGTGCCCAGGAAGCTCCTACAGGACTTCCTCCTTCTTCCTGACCTTTCACGATTCCTAACTTCTCTCTCTGACCTTCAACATGACCAGCCACCATGCTGGTGGCAGCTAGCTAGTAAGACCTAGGGATAGGCCTTTCCTATCACAATGTATTTCTCAATAAAGTAGATTATTTTAATCTAGAAACAATCTCCAAGGTGTTGATTACTACTAAGCTGTTGCTACTAAGAATACAAGCTGTTTTGTTTTTTTTGACCACTAATAAAATTTCAACATAATTTACCCTACCTTTTTACACTCATATTTAGGAGTGAGTAGGGAAATCATGTTATCCAAGTTGCTGGGGAAAACTGGGACTTATGCCCCATATAACATCCAAGGTGTCAATGGCAAGTTCATGGGCAAGTTCTCGGTGGCCATGCATGCCCTCTGGAATTCCCTCCTGGTGGGGGCCCGTCTGGACCCTGACCTCCCGGCGTTCTGTAGGAGTTGTAAGACCTGGCTGTTCCATCAAGCATTTGGCAAGGGAGAGGGGTAAGGGGATGGTGGTGTGTTTTTTTTTTTTCCTTATGCTGTTTTATGTTTTTAAATAGTTTGAATCTGTTTTATATTGTATCTTTATATTTTGATGTTGTTAGCTGCTTTGAGCCGCCAGTGGCGGGATGAAAGCAGGATAGAATTTTTAAAAAATAAATAAATGGGTGTTTTTGAGAAAATGGCTGGTGCTGAAATAGTGGTGTTGGGGGAAATATTGGCATCTAATTTGGAATCTAGAGTTAACTCATTGATAGAAATAGGAACAACTCTTTCTTCTTGATGCTAAAACAGTGAAAGCTTAGACTGAAGGTATTTCTAAATGAGCAAGATTTGGCGGAGGGAAGGGGGCGGAGGGGGCGTGGCTGTTGAGTGGCACAGCTGCAGAGCAGCCATTCAGGTGGAGTGAGTGGAGAGGGATTCTAATGGGTGGCTCTCAGCATGGCTACCTCAGCTGCTGCCAGGATCCCCAGCACTCATGGCCAGTTCCTATGACTTACAAAAGCTGTGCCCCCCACCCACATTGCCTCTGAGTGAGGGACCTGTCTACTGGTGTGGGTGGCCGGCAGCCACCCCAGTTCATATGGGTATGGGATGCATGGATGCCCTTTGCCACACACGTTTTTGCCTCGCCCCTCACAGCAAAGTCCAGATTTTTCGGCAGTGCTCTGTGTGTGGCCATGAGTAGGTGCTGAGTGGCTCACAGGAGCATGTATCCCCTCATCACCACCTTCAGATGGGCGGTTGGATGGGTGGCACATGGGTGGCCATGCATGGTAGCATCTCACTTTAAAACACCCTTATTTCTACAACTGGGGAAACTTCTACAGCAGAGTTTGTGGCCACAGAAGTGTTGAATATGTTATGCCCTTATAAATGTTTAGTAGGTTCATGTAAGATTGGAACTAAAGAACTGATTGAGGGTGGTAATTGGAATAGTAGTGCATAAGCTAAGCCTGGCGTAAGATCAGTTGTACTGTGATAGCAATGAATGATCCTTTTGTTGTATTGTGGCTTAGCATCTTAGCTTAACGTGGTGGCCAACTTAGCTCCCAAACCAGGTGTGGATGGCAAAGCAAGTTGGAGAAGGCTACCAAGAGCCCACTGATGATGCAGGCTAAATTTGTAATTTGTCACACATTTTAGGATCAGTGCATAATGTTATTACATCATCAGCTTGTACTTGTAGCGTGCTCTGAGTGATTATGGACCAATGCCAGTGTGTGGTATCAATGGGTTTGAAACATACTTCCTGTAGCCGCTAACAAGTTGCAGTATGGAGGCGACTGCCTATTTATGCTAGAAGAGGAAGTAGTGCTCTGTGATCCATCCTCTCACTAAGTTCTCCTGTCTCCTCATGTTAAGTATGTAACAGTCTTGGCTTTTATTGCAAATTCAGCACTCCAAATGAATGACATTATTCTGAACTTCAATTATGTGTTTGCATAGTGATTGTTTTAAAAAAAAGTATTATGAGAAATTTAAAATTATATAAATATACTGAGTTAACTATTGACTGTTATTTACTTACCTCGTAAGTATGGCTACATATGAATATGGGACAAGGCCCTGCAATGACATCTGTTGTTGCAGCTCACATATTAGCTTGGAATTTAAAAATGATTCATACCTGAGGGAAGGCTGGATACTCCTGGTACACAAAATACAGAGGGCATAAAGCAAAAAGAAACTTTGATCTAGAGTTAGTTCTGCTAGACCCATGTCCAGATTTTACTTCACTGTGCCATTGGGACTGCTTCATCCACCATCAGAGGATTCTGCTGAGGATACTGGGAAAAGGCAACCTTTGAAAATTGTGTCAGAGTTCCTTAAGAGCCCTGGCACCATAGTGATGGGAGCCACCACTAAGAGCATCAATAGGTAACCTTAAGAAGACTGTAGTGGATCAACTCACTTCTTGTGAGACCTGGCTGGCAAGCCCCCTGCATAAGGGTGATGATGTCTGTGAATGTAGCTGACTAGCTGTGGTTCCTTTGGAAATGTACTTCTCTTCACTGGAAGTCCTTTTGCTAGGGTCTGTGTTTTTAGATGTTAGTACTGATCCCGGAGTTACACAAGCCCCTGTTCTGAAAAGTAGACACTATTGGATATTTTGTCTCTATTTTCAAAACTTTGAGTCCTATTGAGTAGTGAGCATTTGGAAGCTGAGAATTGTTTGTGAATGGATTTTAACAAATTTCTATTTCTCAGGTTGTGCAATGTTTTGGTTTGTATCAATCCCTCCCCCTCTCCCCCCCCCCCCTCGTATGTAAGGATTAGAGAAGAACTTGGCAGAAAAGGGGAATTTTCCAGCCTGTTCATTTTTAATCACACAGCTCTGAAACCAATTGCTTCATGTTAGGATTACACCCTTATTAACCAATATGGCTTATCCAAAGGTCTTAAATTGAGAAAAGGAAGGGGAAAATTGATCAGCTCATTCTTTAATGTATAGATAAGTGTTCAATGAAAACTGCAAGTGTTCAGAATGATAGGAATACTTACTGATTTACTCAGTGGATAACATGTAATGTGATCATTACTGAAGTGTATGTAATACGTTCTCTTATGCTCTCTGACCAAAGGAAACCTTCATTCTGCACAAGCTTATTTCTGTACAAATTGCATTGTGGCTAGGAGAAACCCAGTGGTAGCTGGAGATGTGCAGCTATGTTGCTTCTCATGTCAGCTCTCCACATCTAAATTGTATGACAGGACAAGGGAGCAGATGAGACAAGCTGTCACTCAGCCACACTGCCCTTTGAAGAAAGGCCATGGAGGGGGGGCGGGGGGAAGGTGCCGCAAATGGGCTGTGAAGTTTACATACACTGCCCACTGTTAAACAGATTACCTCTAATGAAGTGTCTAATGCTCAGGCCCATATCAACCTAATCCTTGGTGGCAGTTCATCCCTCAACTGCCAAAAAACACCGCCCTCTGGCCCTCTCTCGCCACTCTAGCCGCCAAGCACAGGGAGGTGCCCAGTCTTAATAAAGCAAGACAGTGTGTGATCTGACATGCAAATGTAGGTCATTGCATATGTAAATGTGTGATTACAAACCTGCATGCCAAAACACATTAGTGAGACTTTGCTCTCAGCATGCGGTTGTCACACTGCCTTAGTAGTTCACGCTAATATTTGTCAAGTTACTGTGCAGACAGAGATTGCAATTCCCAATTCAAATTTGAGATATATAGTGCTTTTAAAGTATAGCTTATTTAATGAAGCTGTAGTTTACAGATCAGTTCAGTGTGATGAGGCAAGTCTAAATTAGAAAAAACAACCTCTTTTGGGCATTTCACCTCAAAATACTGCAGCTACCTCATTAGACAGATTATAGGGCTGAGGTTTTTTGATTATTTTTTTTCAATTTGCATTCTTACATTGGTGCTGTATGACTTATTTCAAAACAAGTAATGTATTCTTTCATAGACAGACATATCCAATAAATGTTTGTTCTTTTTTGTGTAACAGGCTTCAGCAGAACGGTGATGTAAAAATCACCAGTATGCACTTCTAAAATCAGTTGTATACTTAGATATTTTAATCACTACTATTTCATACTATACCTTTGAGCATGAAAGCAGGAAATGACAAATTCTTGTCTTTCTGTAAGTTTGTAAAAATGTTGTTTTACTTCAACTTCATCGTAGTTGAAGTTTCTGTGGAATGAATTTATCTTGTTATCCAAAACAGTGGGTGAAAACAAATGAGACTATGGCCCTTTTTACACAGACGCTCTAACACCCATAAAATGGGTGTTACATTTTATTATACATGTTGCACACCACTGCAGCCAATCACCATGGGCCCTGTGCACACATGATGCCTCCGCCCAGTTCCTCTGGGTGGAGATGGGTGTTGGCCGGTGGGTGGGGAGCATTTCCCTGGGTGGAGATGGGTGAGGGCATCTGTGTAAACGCCACTTTCAGTGGGTGTTGGTGAGTGTTTGCTCCTGGCCAACACCTATCTCAACCCACACCCACACATTCCAAGTACATCCTCGGGTGGTCACCCTCACTCATCAGAAGGTTATAGGGGCCTAAAGCACTGCTTTCACCCAATGCTTCCCGCCTCTCCTGACGTCCAATATCCGGCAGCCTCTGGATCACCATTTTCTTTGAAGTTTTATATCCAAGGGGGGCAAGAGCCTCCAGGCTGAATCCCAGTCACTGCCTGGTTCCTGTCTTGCCTTCTGTGTCTCCTTGCACCATGGACTGACTCTGCACTCCTTGAACTAGTGTTTCCTTTGAGCTGGCTGGAGCCCAGCCCTTCTGAGCTTCCCTACAAATACCCAGTCCTTCTCATCCCACTGGTGGAGTCGGGGAGTGTGAAGTGAGGACCTGACAGTGCGGTATCAGGACAGCCTGTTGACCAGCTGGGAGGGAGGTGCCACCGTAGAGCGGGGCGAGGTAGAGCGGGGCTTCATCAGGACGCAGCTGCCGGAGGCGCATGGCAGGGCAGCGTGCCTAAGGGCTGTGCGCGCAAGGGCGTGCCATTGTGCGCACAGCCTTAGGTGCTGGTGGGAACCCAGGGAGCTGGGACTCTGTCCTGTAGTTGTTTTGGTGTGTTCCTCCTGACAGTAAGAGTTCACGTACCTTCCCTCTGACATCTGAATATGACGACCAAATCTCAGAAAGACTTGGGGAGGGGCAGTGTGGGGACTCCTCCACTGAAACAGAGGAAGCTGGACAATTTTTTTCGATTGCCGGATACTCAGAAGGGTCCCCCAGAGATTTCTTTCCTTAAGTCTGCTGATATCCCCTTATCTAATACATTTTAATCGCTAGCCAATGACATTTTGCTGGACTGGGAAGGGGGTGAGGGTTCATCTCAGATGGCTGGCGAGGGTTCACGAAAGCGACAGTTGACTGTAAGCGAGGGATCTAGCCTGTTGGCTAGTTTATCAGGGAGCCCGGTGTCCTCTGCAGGTTTGGGTGATTGTCCGCCTGGTACTAGTCTGGAACAAGGTGATAATTCAAAATGGGCCCATACTCTCGCTGAGCAGACATTGTTAATAGGGAAAACCCTCCAGCATATTTTTGCCCAATTATGTATTCTCACCCATATTGTGGAAGAAAATAACAAGGGAATTCATGCTGGTTTAAGGCATACTGGGGGGGTGGAGGGGACCCTGGCTGGATTAAAAGAAAACTTTACACCAGATATATCCCATTCTGGGAGGAACACTCATGCTCCCTAGATTCCCTTGGGAGCTAGTGAAGGCCACAGGGTGGTGATAACTTCTCCCCTAGTGGGGAGGGAGTTTGGTGACTTAGCTCTTGCAGTACAGCATTGGTGATATTAGCGTACCCCCTCCCCTTGGGTTTTTTACCCCAATGGTCTACCCCTTTTTTGGTGGCACGTCATGTACGGTCACTTCTCGCTATTCCATGTCACCCAAGAGAGAGGGATCAGTCTGTGTTTAAATCAGTAATTTCCTTTCAGAAAAGCTATTGGGTGGATCGCCTTTTAAGGGCCAATCATGTACTGGCAAATAAGGGGATTCGTATTGCAAAAAATTTTGTTCATACTAATTTGCAACAAATTTGTGATGCTAAAGTAAAAAGGGGGGGGGGGTGGGGGTTTCCCCCTAGTCCCACTAGCTGGGGAAATGGAGGTCCAAAGGATTCTTGTCCACCAACAGAGGGTACCCCCTCCAGTTCCCAACATTATGACTACAGCTGGGAGTAAAGTGTGTGTGTGTGTGTGTGTGTGGATGATATTTCCTCAGATATGGAGATTGAGTTGGGGGCCCAATTGCTGAGAGAACTCCCAACTGGGTATGCCCTGCAGGGGACGGCTGTTTGTGCCTTAGGTGGAAAGGAGATACCAGATAATATTGTTGCCCTCGATGAGCGGTTGGATGTAGAGGAAGGAGGTAGAAGTTTGATGGGCTCCCTAAGGACTCCTATACTGAATTGCCCCTTGGAAGTGGGGGTACAAGTTATACAAACTGTGCCTGGCTGCTCTGGGGAGGTAAACTGTATTGATGGGGTTCAGGAGCCTGGCCAGGTTTATATAGCTAATCATGGTTCTAGTTGCCTGGAAATGACTTCTATTAACTGGACTAGTTGCAGAGTTTTGGAGGATAATGAAATAGGCTGTGATGATCTTGTGGACACTTCCCTGGCTGTGAGTATGACTGCAGTATCTAGTATGACAACGGGTCTAAATTGTCAGGATGGGAGAGGGGCTTGTAGGAAGTTACAGTCTGAAGGTCTGGGGAGCAGTTTGGATATGGTACCTGATTCTCGAGTTGTACCCCCTCACTTTAGGAAGTCACAAGGATTAGAAGTAGAAGTGAGTGAGGTCGATTTAGGAAATACAGTGGCTTTACTGTTATTGAAACTATCACCAGTTCCCCATGGGCCCCAGTCACCTGTGGTAATTTGGAGGGGGGGTGCGTTAAACCAAAGTTCGATTGGCTCTCTATGGCACATAAGCCTGGTTATTTGAATATTCTGTCTTGGAATGTGACTGGTTGGAAGACCAGGGTGCTAGACCCTGGCTCCCTCTCGTTTTTAAGGAATTTTGACATTTTGACATTTTGCTGATTAGTGGATGAGCTTATGTTTCAGGGCTATGAGATAATATGGCAGCCGGCAATCAAGGCTGCCATTATGGGTAGACTGAGTAGGGGATTAGCCTGTATAGTGAATATTGATTTGAATTTAGAGGTAGTTCCCCTTTTACACCAAATCACTCATGTGTGTGGCTGTCTTTTGAAGCTTCCGGACCTCTTGTTGCTGGTGATTTCAGTATATATCCCCCCGGCCAATGCATCTAGCTACAAGGAAGGAATATGGATGGAGGTGTCTACTTTTCTTGGTCCAGGAGACTGTATCCTGATGCATGTCTTCTCTTGGCAGGTGATTTTAACTCTCAGATAGGAGGCCGGGCCCAGGATTTATATAGTTATGGCTTCTTCTGGCAGGAGGAAGATTCTTCTCCCCGACTGGTAAGGTGTTCAAAGGCTTTGAGCCTAAATAGGAATGGTGTTCTCCTCTCTAAATTTTTGTCAGAATTTGATCTTTACACCCTGAATGGGCGGGGGTGGAACAACTATCCAGGAGAATTTACCCATATTTCCAAAAGGGGTAGTAGTACCATTGATTATGTTGCTGTTACGGCTGAAATAATTTCTCTTGTGCACGATTTTTATGTGGGCTTATGGACAGCTAGTGACCATATGCCTGTGATTCTTTCCCTAAATTTAGGGGTGACAAGTTTGCCATTAGACCGAACAGCTGTTTCAAAGAAAGGATTAATCAGAAAGAAATGGGATAATTCTCTGGGACTCTATCGGCCACTTTTCGGTCTGATGAGGGGAGGCAGGCTAGTAGGGCTGTTCTGCAGGCCCCCTCTCCAGATGTTGTCCTTGCCCTTTATCAGAAAGTGATGGAGTGGCTTCATCCAATGTTGGTAATTACCACCACTGATACCTCCAGGCCAAAGGAGGGTTCATCTTCGATACCTCCCTGGTTTGATAAAGACTACCGCTCTGCTAGAACTGTGCTTCGCCGAGTTTATCGGTTGTATAGGGTCTCCAATTTGGATATCTTGAGAGAAGAATTGGTGGCTAGAAGAGGAGTTTATAGGAAACTCCTTAGGGCCAAGAGAGAGAAATACTATAGACAGGTTTGGGAACAAATTGATAAAGTCTCTGAGCACCTAAACACCCAGAGGTTCTGGAAACTAGTTAGAGGAACTGGTAAGGGGTATAATTATGGGCGGTCCCAGGTATCAGCAGAGGCATGGGAGACGCATTTTGCTCTACACTATTCACCACCTATGGTTATCGAGGCCAATCTGGATTTGTTGCCTATGGCACTGGAATGGCCGCTGGTTACTCCTGAGGAAATCAGGGAGCTGATTTCTTCTTTGAAACCAGGCAAGGCTCCTGGGGTGGATTTCCTCCTGACTGAACTCCTTAAGGAAAATGTTGAATGATGGGCCCCACCATTAGCAGCTTTGTTTACTGCAATAAACACGCTGGGAAAGGTTCCAGAAGATTGGGTTGAGGTGATTGTGGTACCTATCCTGAAGAGGGTTGCTAGTGATGACCCTAAGAATTTCGGACCTATTAGTCTGCTTAGTATATTAGGCAAATTGTATGCAAAATTTCTCCTCCTTAAACTGAAAGGTTGGATAAAGGCCCAGGCTATTTTGGCTGATGAGCAAATTGGTTTTTGCAAAGGGCGGTCAACTATCGATCACTGTTTTTTACTTTCCTATCTTATTCAGAATATGCTACTCCAGGGAAGGCATTGTATGTGGCCTTTGTAGATCTTCAGGCTGCTTTCGATCTGATGCCTAGGGAGCGCCTCTGGCAAAAACTCTTTGTGCTTAACATTGCTAGGAGATTGTTGCACCTGATAATGAGGTTATATACCAATACCTATATTAGAGTTAGACTGAACCAGCAGGGGGCCTTATCAAATAGGATACAGACTAGGAGGGGCGGGTCAAACAGGGGCGTATTTTGGCCCCCACTCTGTTTAATTTATACCTGAATGATCTGGTTAGAGCATTTACAGTTGATAAGTAAATCACGCCCTCCCCCCCCCCCCTCATTTCCTCTCTGTTTATATGCGGATGATACCATGCTTTTTTCCCCCGCACACAAATTGGCTTGAGGCTGTTTAGGAAATCCTTGGGGCTGTTTGGGAAATACTGTCACGTGGATTTTGTCGAGATTAACCACTCTAAGACTAATGTGGTGGTATTTTCAAGGAAATCAGTAAAACATAGGTGGTATATGAGCTGCATTGCAGGAGGGGGCGGGATATAAATCTGAAAAATAAATAATAAAAAATAAATAAATAAATATATATAGAGGGAAAGGAAATAGAACAAGTTAGGGTCTATAAATACTTAGGGCTCTTTTTTCAAGCTTCGGGTGAATGGTCTTTGCAGTCCTTCTGTGCCATCACATGAGCCAGTCAATTGAATAAGGTCCTTTTGACCTTTTTTCCATCACGTGGTGGGAGGTTGATTAACCAGGCTATTAAAGTGTTTCTCCATAAATGCGTACCTCAGTTACTCTATGGTGCCCATCTTTGGGCATTGGATAAAATCAAGAACTTAGAATGTATTCAGGCTGGGTTTTTGCGTACCCTACTTACTGCTCCCCCTGGTCTGAACTCTCTGGTCCTGTATCTGGAATGTGGTGTGATCCCTCAACATGAAAAGATTTGGAGGGGAGCTCTGAATTATTGGCTGAAATTGTTTTTCAGCCTGGCTGCCCCCCTTACACAGGCTGTGATCTCAGATAGGGTTCCCTGTAGATGGGTAAAATTAGTTTAATCCAGTATGAATAAAATGGTCCATTTTCAGCTGCTTTGCCAGAGGTAATACTCTCGTTAATCTAGGCCTTGACCGTTTGCTTTTGACAGACATTATCATATACTATTTAGTCAGATTACAGTTATACAGTCTAACAGTTCTCGGAAGATATCAGAACCTTAGATGAGTGTCCGGTACTTGCTAAAAAAAAAATATCTACAAAATTCTGACCAATACAGTATCACAGTCAAAATAACTAGTAGGGGGAGGATTACACCCTGGTACCTTAGTGTCCAATTAACAATCCAACGCCCTTGCCCGACAGGTGCCTAAGGCCACGCACACAAGGGCACGGCCATAGGGATCGCTAGAGTATATAGGTCCCATGCGGAAGTGACATGGGTGAGGGGAATCCCTACTAATTAGTTGATCAATCTCACATGATTCAGCTCCATGCCTGCCTTTGCCTCCGTCCTTCAATCACTTCTAACATGTTCACAAGCAGTTGCAGTACACCTTTATGTAGACAGCGACCCTCCAGAACCTGCTGCTCAACTTGTTCTCGCACACCCTCTGCTAACCTCTGCTCCTAGGCAACTGGGGTTGGGCAGCACATGGTTCCTGGAGGGGCCACCTGGGCCCAGTGGCGGCAGCAGCAGCCGTGAATAAGTGTTGCAGGGTAATGGCAATGGTGACAGGATCCCTCAGGGGTAGATGAGAGCGGCAGCAGGAGCAGATGGATGCTGCAGGATGGCAGCAGCAGATTTATTGTTGTATCAATAGCATTTTCTACCTGGCTCCCAGCCCCAGCAGCGGCAGTAGTGGTAGCAGCGGCGGTAGTGGTGGCATGTGGGGGGCTCCCAATCTGCAGGTGGTAGCGGCTGGCTCCTAGCCCCCAATGGCAGCAGTCTGGGGGTTCTGGTGGTGGGATGGCTCAGCCGGCGGCGATGTTGTCCTGCAGTAGCACCGGACCAGCTGCTGGTTAATCCCCTCCCACAAGAAGGGGGATGTGGAGGACTCTTCAAGTACACTGAGCGGGTGTTTCCCTTTGGGCCGGCGCCGCCAGGCCCCAACACTAGAATAAGTACCTGGTCTCCCACTCTGTCTGTGAAGTCTCAAAGCCCTGGTTCCTGTAGAGAGGGTTCCTTTCCCAGGAGCTTCCTAGAGGCACATCCTCTCTCTTCGAGCTCCTGCTGGGTACTGACCAGATGTAATTGGTGAAATGCACTTTTCACCATAGCCCCCATCTGGAGATCCAGGTGGAGTTGGGAATCGAAGAGCACCCCCAGACTATGAACCTGGGGGACCAGCAGGGGAAAAACCCCATCAATGATATTTCTGTTAATAGGAACTGAAACTTTGGGTTCTTCATTTATTTGAAGGCACCACCTATTACAGTGCTATTCAGAGTTTACTGGGCCCTGTCTCTAGGCATGAAAAATTGCACTGTCCTAGAAGTTTCTCAGGCTGGAATAAGTGAAACCTCTACCACAGAGCTGGTGGAAGAGTAACTCACTATGGCTCCAAAATCTGCGGGAACAGTGGACAGTTTCAGTCTGGGTTAACAGCGGAACTCCCACCCGTGGTTCAAGAAGGATAAAAGAAATTTTACTATGCAGATTTTTACAGTGTCTGGCTAACCTCACCCAGAGTTGCACCAATAAGAAAAATGGAAGAACAACAAATATAACTGAAGTATTACACTAAAATAAAACCTTTATGAATATAATAAAAGCATAGAGATAATACGGATGACTCTAAGAAATTCTGATAACAGCCTTATTTCCTTATAGCAATCTTTTTTCAGTAATAACAACAACAACAAAAATATACAAATCTCTTCAGCACCCACAAAAGTGCACAGGACAGGTGCACAGTGAAGAAAATACATAGCTAAAACATAGATCATTAATAATACAGCATAAGTCTCAGTTGGGCAACCAAAGGCTCACAGTTCCTTAACGCCTGCAGATGTCCAGACTGCCCACTGTAGAAGGTAAATTCTTCCTACCTGGAACACTCCAAATCTTGTAAGCAGTCAAAGGTGGTTTGTAAATATCAGCCTCTGTGTAGGCTTTCACCACTGCTCTGATGCAGCTGCTCTCCTCCTGAGCCAGACTGAACTGACTAGAATGTTCTAATCAGTCATCCCTACCTGAAGAAGAGTCCACTGAGCATGCTCCAAGACAGCCATTTGGAGAAGGAGAGAAGAGAAAGATTTTGCCTCACCCTCTGCTGACAACTGCAGGTGGGCCTGTACTATTCTTAATGGTGCTGGTTAATAAAACTGTGACAACAGCATGGGTTACGCAAGAGTGCTGTGTTGTAACTTTTGCAGATTCCCCAACCATATATTTGACGGGTTTGCAACTGTGAGCGCAGCCATATGTTGTTGGTTACTCCTGTGGCAGGCAAGTTCAGAGATACATCATCTATGAAGTTAGTCTCCTTTCTCTGAGTTCCCTCCCAGAATTATTGGTTTAATTAGTTTGTGGATCTCTATTGCAGTACAGCCAATACAAATTGGTGCTCTGTGCATGGAGAGTGTTCATTTTCATAAATGTTTTCCCTTTATATTTGGACACTAATTTTCCATAGCATGCTCTGCAAAAGGTCTGAATGCTACATTTAGCCACAAGAATGATCTTCTTGTGGCTAAATCCAACCGCCTTTATTCTTCTCCTCCTTGATCTCTCTGCTGCCTTTGACACTGTTGACCACTTGCTCCTGCTTGAATCGCTCCACTCCTTTGGATTCTGGGACTCTGTCCTCGACTGGTTTTCCTCCTACCTTTCTGACCACTCCTTCAATGTGCCTCTTCCTAACTCCTCCCTACGCCTCTTGGTCGGAGTTCCCCAAGGCTCCATCCTTGGCCATCTCCTTTTCTCTATCTACACCCAATATTCACCTCAGTTTAAAATATTTGTATCTTTTCATCCTTAGCACAACTTACATTTCTGAGACTTTATTGGGCTAAGTAGTGCCAATGAAGTTCTGTATGTACACAATAATATCTTTCAAAGTGCAGTGTTTGTAGTACCAGCTAGCATCTAGATCAGAGGTGGAGAACCTCAGGCTTGGGGACCAAATGCACCCCACAACTAGCTTTTGTGTGGCCCCGTTCCAGTTCCTGACCCCAGACACCGAAAGACTGATTTCAAGGTAAGGGAGTAGAGATAAGGGCATACACACAATGATAGGGGACGAATCCATGGAGCAGAGTCATGCTTTTCAGCCTTCTGTTCCTGTACATACCCATTAAACACCCTCACTCTGAACAATTGTGCAGCCCTTGGAGTTTGTACTAATTTACAAAATGGCCTCCATTAGTAAAAATGTTCCCATCCCTGAACTGGATGGTCTGGAAGGAAGGACCAATGGATGGTGGTCTTTTGAATCATTGGAAGCTCTCCTTTGCCTTCAAGTTTTCTGCTTCTTCTTCTTCAGTTATACGGGAGTAGAGAATGAGAGTTCTATATGGTTTTTTTAAATAAACAGATGAGAACGGACTTTGAAGTGATGTGTTAAACATGTCTTTTGAACTAAATCACATGCACTTCATCAAAACACCTCATCTCCAGTAGGGATGTGCGAACGCGGTTCAGGGGTTCGGGGTTCAGGCTGAACTAGGGGTGTTCGGCCTGTCCGAGAACCCCCCAAACCTGAACTGCCCCCCACCCGAACCACCTGAACAAAGTACAGGTTCCGAACCCATTCAGGCAGGGGCGGGGGGCAGGGGGGAACTCAGTTTCCCCTCCCTCCAGGCTGCGCAGGTGGAAGGGACACCAGAGCTCACCTCCCCTCCACCCTGCGCAGTCTACTAATTTTTTTTTTAAACTCCACCCCAGGGACCCCCGCTACCTAGTGGCACCGGGGCTCCGGCCCTGGGTCCCATGGCGGCTCCGGCTTAGGTGGCGCTGCGGAGCGCTTCAGGCCTNGGTGGCGCTGCGGAGCGCTTCAGGCCTCTACTAGGCCTTCTGGGTCAGGTGACCAGTTCAGGTGACCCGGAAGGCCTAGTAGAGGCCTGGAGTGCTCCGCTGCCACCATCAGAGCCAGCCCTGCTGCTGCTGGTGCTACCCAGGGCCGGAGCCTCGGCACCGCCAGGTAGGTCAGGCTCCATCCCCGGGGCTGGCAGCGACAGCGGGGCTGGCTCTGGTGGCAACAGCGGAGCACTTCAGGCCTCTACTAGGCCTAGTAGAGGCCTGAAGCACTCTGCAGCACTGCCGGAGCTGCTACCACCACGGGACCCAGGGTCAGAGCCCCAGAGTCACTAGGTAGGGGGGTCCCTGGAGTTAGTAGGCTGCGCAGGGTGGGGGTGGGGGAGGTGAGCGCTGGCACCCCTTCCACCCGCACAGCCTGGAGCGAGGGGAAACCGGGTCCCCCCTGTTCCCCACCCCCGCCTGCCGCCCAAACAGGTTCACCCCCCCGAATGGGTTCGCCCCCCCGAACCCAAACGGTTTTGGTGGGCCTGAACCCCGAACAGGCCGAATCCCGAAACTCCAGGTGTTCGCACACCAATCTCCAGTAGTTACTAAATTCTTCCTGAATCTGTCTTCAGATTCACGTCATAGTTTAGACTATGGTCATAGTTCAGAGATATTAAAGAATAACAACTGTTGCCCAGTGAAAACTTAAAATACTTTTCTTTAGATTTAACTGGGATTGAATATTGTTAAATTTCAATAATAAAATGTCCAACAGGTCCCAATTAAATAAAGCCCATTTTCTTTTCTTGGCTATTTTTATCCATAGGAGAGTAACATGGAAGATTTATAACTGCCCAAGTGTGCACACTGGGTGCAGCCCTCATCCATCCAGGTGTTGCAAGGTGGTTACATACATATAAACTGTATACTGAAGTGCAGTTAAATGGGTACCAAATCCTAATTCACAGTGAGAGGCATTAGTCTGCATCATAAATGCAGTCAGTGGGCTTCTCTTATACTCTTCTACAGAGAGAATAAGAGAACTCCTCTAGAGCATACTTAGAAGTGTTGACCAAATTTGGGGCGGGGGGCTGTGCTGGGCTATGGAGGGTGACACTTCATCTGCAGGTGAGACTGGGTGAATGATGTCTCTATGAGACCGGGAATGAGCATTTGGAACCTACTTAAGTCTAGTACAGTGCTTCAGCTTGCTACTTACATGTGCATAACCCATTTGCACACCTGGATAAATGAGAATTGCACCCATTTTCTTTAGGCATATGTGAGCCACATTTACAGTATGGTATTTGTAGTCAACTCCAGCTCTGAGAAATTATATACATAGTACAAGGCAGAATACTTTGGCAAAATTCATCCTCAAGAATGCATTTCAGTTGTGCATTATGTTGACTCCCTTCCCCCTCATTCCCCTTATCATTCCAACACTTAATACCTTGTGTTAGAGGATCAAAAATGATTCCTTTTATCTGGCACACAGATTAATTATTCATCATGCATTGTCAGTGGATTATTGCCACTGGAGGATTAAATTAGAGCTAATTCGTTTTAAGAAAACATTTGTAGTTTTGCACTTTATAAAGCCTTTTGTCTCCATATTGCATTGGCTTAGTTTTAAGAAAGATCTTGCTGATCATTTGTTTCCCTAGTAATATTTTTTTGTTGATCCCTTTGTATTTCTGTGTAATTTTTCTTTCTTTCTGTAGTTTCAGATAGCACAATCCAGCTCCCATTGAAGTCAATGGGAGTTGAGCCATTGACTTTAATAGGAGCTGGATTGCACCCATAGTCCCTAGGGTATTGCTTTTGCTAAATACAGTACAACTATTAATACTTTATATATCTAAATACTCTATAAAGCTATTTTTATTTTCTACTTCTCTTGAAGACTATATACATCTACACTACAACCATTTGGTGGTGTGTTCTGAAAAGTAGTATCCTTCTTGGTTATTCTACCAGTGAAGTACTACAGTTGGAAGTCATGGTTTGATGTGTTCGTAAGTACTTTCAAGTTTTTCAGCGTACTTGTACATGCAGCCTTTCAGGTAGCATGTGTGAATGCACAAGATTTCACACAAAGAATTTGTGTAGGAAGCTAGTTTATTTTGCTGTTGATAATTTTTACTTTTAAACTATATAACCCACTTAACTATATAAACCATCCTGAGCCTCAGGGGAAGGACGGGGTATAAATGTGAATTAATTAATTAATTAACTGGGTAGTTCTGTATTTACAGCAGTTTACAATACCCTTCCTTAAGATTTTATCAGTCTCATTAGTCCTTAAAATTTCTTGCTAAAGCTCAAGCACTTTAGAATTAGGAAGCAACTGTAATTGTCCTCCATCTACGACACACAAGCAATAAGAGAAACAGAAGGTTAATTTAATGCATCCGTGTTAGTTTACGTATCCTGGCAACAACCTGGCATTGACTTTTGTTAAGAAATGTAAAAGGCCCTCTTGATTCCCCTCATTGGTATTTGACTAATTGTTTCCAGGAATTTAATAATGTATACTAATAGAATATGAGAGTTTATTTAAGGGGACTTTTGGCTATGCACTCTGTTGTGAGAAATAATGGATAATGGGCAATATGCTATTGCAAGCTAAAACTGACTAATATCAGTTCCACTTATTATTGTGATCTTTGTAGCAGAAGTAATTATTTCATATAAATATTAATTAATATCTTAGATGACAAAATCAGTAACTGGAAACTGTAATTAAAAGCCTTTTGTGTGTATGCGATATGATCTAACCTTTCATGCTTGTTTGTTGATTAATGTTAGCTGAAGACAGTGTTGATTCATTTGTCACAAAACTACTAAACTAAACAGTTATAATGCAAATGCCGACACCACCTTATTTATAGAGGTGTGTTAATGGGCATCTTTCTAGTAAATCACAGACAAAGGGTAACTTTTATTTTTCACTAATCTCATCCCTTGGAGTTCTCCTAATGCAATCAATTTAATCTTTACCAGGTGCTGAATGCTGTTCAGACAGGCACTTGAAAGGATGTATTAAGTCTTTAAAATCTTGTTAGCATGGCCTCTGTTTTTCTGTGTATGACCTCCTTTACTGCTGTTCCTTCTGGAGTACTTTTTGTAAGGTTTAAAGCAGTAATTTCTATTTGGGATCTGGCAAAGTTAGATCTTCTTGGTAAGGCTGGAAGCTTATTCCATTAGGTGCTTTCTGATTTGAGAGGACAAAGTCTGGCTGGTTTTTAGTCTGATTTTCAAATGAGCAAAAGGGGATGGAGGCTGGCTATTTGGACTGTGTTTGGTCTGCGTTTGGGCAGCTTTTTGCTTTTTGGTTTTGGAAGATGGATAATTCTTTTTCAGCCTTGTTATATGTGGTAGAAGAGCAAAGACTAACCCATAAAGAGTTACCAATACACAGGGCCAGACTTAGGATTTTAATGGCCTTAGGCACTTCTTAGGCTGTTGTCCCACAAAGCCACGCCCCCCTCAAAGCCCAGACTATTAGATCATGTGCTGTTCCTATGTTCAAGTTTTTAACTGACAGGGAGGGGGAGTCAGCTGAGGAGCAGACTTCCAGGCACCAGGGGTGGAGAGGCTTGGAATAGCAGCCAACCTGCCCAATCACCATCTCTT
>QEPC01007511.1:1283299-1294678 GCA_003113815.1 Sphenodon punctatus | reverse complement strand
GACAGACATGAGGGACTTCAAGAATGGCATCCCTGGACAACCGCAGGGATTGATTCAGAACCCAGGGGGTTGGGGGATGAGGCAGTCCCACAGATAAGCAGGGCTCAGACTGTAAGAACCAACACCGTGAATCGAGCCCAGAAGACTAATGGCAGACAGTGCAATGAGTGAAGAACAGGCGTTATATCTCACAGTGCCCCGCCCCCATAAGAAAGTGGGCTGCTGCATTCTGCACCAGCTGCAGTCTCCAAACCGTCACCAAGGGTAGCCCCACATAAAGCAGACTACAATAGTCCAGTCTTGAGGTGATGAAGGCATGGATGATGGTGGCCAGGTTGGAGTCCAAAATGTATGGCCAAAACTGCCGTAACAGATGTAACTGGCAAAAAGCGCTCCTTGCCACAGTCATCACCTGGACATCCAGGCAGAGCTGTGAGTCGAGGAGCACCCCCAAGCTATGAATCTGAGGAACCAGGGAGGGAAGAACCCCATCAATGAGAAGGACATCCACACCCTCAGCCTTCCCCACCAGTATCACCTCCATCTTGTCAGGATTCAGCTTCAGACGGCTCATCCTCATCCAATCCCCCACAGCTGCCAGACATCGGCTAAGTAACGAGACTGCTGGACCTGGGTCAGCTGAAAATGAGAGATAAAGTTGGATGTCATCAGCATACTGATGACACCGAACAGAGAAATCTCTCACAACCTCACCCAAAAGCTGCATATACATGCTGAACACAAGAGAGAACAGAATAGAACCTTGCAAGACACCGCATGTGAGATCCCGGGGAGACAAAGAACAGTCCCCCAGAACCACATGCTGAGTCCTTCCGGCCAGGAAAGAGCAGAACCATTGAAGAATGATTCCACCCACCCCAGCACGGTTCTGTAAGTGAGTCACCAACATCTCATGGTGAACGGTATCAAAACCAGTGGATAGATTTAACAAGACCAAAAGGGTTGAACAACCCCAGTCTAACTCATGGCGAAGGTCATCGACCAAGGCCAGAAGCGCTGTCTCAGTGCCATAACCTGGAAAAGAAGCCAGACTGTGAGGGATCTAGAAAACTGAACTGATCCAAATGTACCTGAAACTGCCAAGTCACCACCCGTTCAATAACCTTCCCTGAAAGGGAAGGGAAGGCTGCTTTTAGACATGCATGGCAAACACGCTGCATAAAATCATGCTGCGTGTAAATATGCCGTATGTGGGATTTAGACGTGACATTTTGTGTGTTAAAACTGGTCACGTGTTTTTTTAAAGCCGCAAATCAAATACCTTGATGTCGATGTATATAGTTCACGGCTTTACAAATGTTGCGTGTAAATCCCACACGTAGCATATTTACACGCAGCGTGAAGATTTTATGCAGCGTGTTCTCCGCTCAAATCTAAAAGCGGTCTTAGAGACCAGCCAATAGCTGAGAAGGTAGTCAATGTCAAGAGATGGTTTCTTGAGCAAGGGATGCACTATGGTCTCCTTGAGGCAACCAGGGACCCTGCCCTCCCGAAAGATGGACAAGGAACCTCTTCAGCATGAGATAGCTGTGTCTCTTCATGTTGCTCTGAAAGGACATTGAATAGGAGAGTTAAAATCATATAATAGTTGTCATAGGAAGGGAGTTTCCCTTGAATCCCTAGTCTGCACCTCTAAACAAAGGCATGAATCTGTTTTTCCGCTTGTGTTCTTCACAGGCCTCACCTCTCATACTCAGAGACATGCTTAGGTCCCTGCTGCAGGGCTTGTCACTACTCCTGAACAACCTTTGGACAGAATCAGACTGCTAAACCCTGAGCCATCCATGAATAGGGTTCCTCTGTAAAAGAAAAGGTTAGCTGGGTAAAGGTTCATCTCTGTATATGCATTGATGTTCCACTGTAATGTGCTGTGCTGTGCTGTTTGCAATAAGTGTTACAGATCACATTTCTTCTAGAATGAATGTGTGTCATAAAACCTTTCATAGCATATGCTATGCGACTCACTGAGGTGTTGGTTGTCTGGTTCTTGGGATTACTCCGTTTGTCCACTTTGTCCAATTCGTTGGGAAAATGTTTCCAGTTTTCTTGATTTCTTTTCTTTCCAGCAACTCTTGCTTGCATACAGCCTACTCCTTTGCTAGCGTTCTATAAGTTGAGCCACTTAGTCTTTTCCTACCATCTGACATTTTGCTTGACTTGACTGATTGTCTCTATGTGACTGAAGAGACCTGTGTTGATGGGAGCTGCCAGGGGTTGGAGAGCATTTTGAAAATCAAAGGTACACAGGGTTGAGCAGAGAGACACAGCACTGCAAAGCTGCGAGGCACAGGCACATACAATTTATTTATTTATTTATTTATTTATTTATTTTGTTAAATTTATTGGCTGCCCCTTCATGCCTATGGCATCTCGGGGCGGTTTTAATAAAATCATCAACAGTTAAAAATTAAAAAAACACCCACAACAATTTATAAAATATCAATAAAACCCAGAAAACATACCTACCTACCCCAGCCAGGTCTTGCAGACTTGAAGAAAAGCCAGTAGACCTGGGGCCAGGCGAGCTTCCTCTGGGAGGGAGTTCCAGAGATGTGGCCTGGCCACCGAGAACGCCCTCTCTATTGTGCCCCCCTCTGTTTAACATGGGGGACCTCCAGAAAGGTGCCCCCGGTAGACTGAATGATTGATTGCTCTGAGGCACAGAGGGTGAGGTGGTTCCAGAGATATGAGGGGCCCAGACCGTGTAGGGCTTTATAGATCAGTACTAACTAGGGGTGGGAAAACCGGAACTTCCGGTATCCGATACTGGGCATACCGGCATTATCGGATTCAACCCGGTAATCCGGGCCATTTCCCGGATTCCTGGTACTGGATTTTTTTTACATTGCGGCCATTCAAAAACCCCACAAAAAAAACGTTTCCCTCCCCCTCCCAGGCTGCGCAGGTGGAAGGGGGAGACACCCCCCACCCACCCTGCCCAGCCTGGATTTAAACAAAAAAATTCCCCTGAGTGTCCCACTGCAGCTCTGGGCCGCCACCGGCAACCCAGAGCCAGCACCAGCACCAGCAGCCATCCCAGCAGCATCCGGTAAGTATACTGTATGATCCCTGGGGGTGTGTGTTTAACACTCCCCCCAGGGATCACCCTACTTCCAAGTTCTCGCACCCAGGGATCTCGTACCTTCATTGAGCTCCAGCGGTCTGGAGGCTTCAGGGCCGGCTGTGGCTGCCGGCTTCAGACACTGGTAGACCTATATGCTGTCTGTGCCAAGGGTCCTGTACCCTGGCAACCCATGGTCTGCTGCTGCTAGTGTCAATGGCCCCCAGGCGAGGCCTATATGCTGTCTACGTCAAGGGTTCTGTACCCTGGCCACTAATGTCTGCTGCTGCCAATGGCCCCCAGGCCTATATGCTGTCTGTGCCAAGGGTTCTGTACCCTGGCAACCAATGTCTGTTGATGCTAGTGCCAATGGCCCCCAGGCCTATATGCTTTCTGTGTCAAGGATTCTGTACCCCAGCAACCCACTGTCTGCTGCTACCAATGGCCCCCAGGCCTATATGCTGTCTGTGCCAAGGGTTCTGTACCCCAGGTTGCCACCAAGCTCAAAGCCTGCCTCAGTCCACCTTCCTGCCTCTCATGACAAGGTATGTCTTCCCACCCAGGTTGCTGATGAGAGAGAGAGAGAGAGAGAGAGAGAGAGAGTCTCCCCACTGCTAGAAGGAGAGACAGACACGATCCCACCCATGCTGTCACCCAGGGCCGGCCTGAGGCATGTGCCACCAGTACCCAGGTACATGGCCCCGTGGTGGGGAAGGGCCCTGCACCACCGCAGGCTAGAGACTGACAGACGCTGACGGTTTTTGTTTTTTTCCCCACCGGGAGTCTCCGAGTCAGTGCTCATGGGGGGGGGGGCGTAAACTCCCTCGGAATCCCTGGCCAGTTATATGCTGCAGAACTAAGCTGACACAGTCAAGTTGCAGGTAAGTAACCAGCCGCCCATCCCTTGAAAATCCCCCACCCCACAATTCTAGTGAGTGCCGGCCGGCCTTTGGGGCCCCGCAGCAAGGCTTGGCACATGGCCCCTGAAACCCTTGGGCCAGCCCTGCTGTCACCTGCACTATTTGGCCAGAGAGAGAGAGAGAGAGAGAGGGAGAGGCTCCCCACTAGAATGAGAGTGATGGAGTGGAGGGGAGGCCAGCTCAAGCTGCCACCTGCCAGAACCAGGAAGAACTCCGATCTGTGCCCGATGCCCACATCCAGCAGCAGCAAAAGCGTACCAGAATGAGATGGAATATAACAAAACGTGGAACGTATTATGTGCCTGCCTGTGTGCATTTCTATACCTACCTATCGCACGATTGAATGAAGTGTGCCCAACCATGTACTACTTCTAGGGACATCATTCAGCTGCCATAGGCTGTCATTCCACTGTACCTGAAGCAGTCATGTCCGCCTGTCCCAGGAACCATCAACAAGATTCTGGGACCATCATTCCAGTCACGGGGGCTATCATTCCATTCTGGGTGCTGCCGCTGCTCGTGCCTGACTGGCCAGCGGCCACCGTCGCCCGCCTGCAAGGCTGCCCCCCCCAGCCTATTCATCTGCAACCACCTGTGGATTCCCACTGCCAAAAGAGCCTTTATCTCTTTTTCTCTGGCATACCCACATAGGCACAAGCCCTGCCCCTCCTGGGGGGCTGTCTGCAAGTTGAGACCCTGCTGCTGGCACATATTGGGGCTAATACACTAATGCTACATCTGCTTCTGATGTCAGGTAGGGCTGTGACACAGACAAGCTGTATATACAATGAGATTCAATTTCTGCTACCTGCCAGAACTTCAGCACAGAGGGATAAAAGATTGGCAGTACAAACAAACAAAGTTCAAAACAACAAAACAAATATAACTTTTAATAAAACCTTATAAACAACAATGCACATTCAACAACAGTGTAAAACCAAAACCAAATAATTATAAAAAGAAAGGAAACTTAACTTTTAACCTGGGGGTCTAGTCTTTGTCGGGCCTGTCCCCTGGAACTTGGGGGAAAGGCAAAAGCTGGGGTGCAGCACAGGACCGAGGGGTGGGCACCCTGTGGGCATCAGCGGGTGGCAGCGGATGTCTGCCACAGAGATAGAGGGTACTGTAGTGTGGGCGGCTCTTCCAGCAGTCAGCGGGCATTTTGTACCCGAGGGCCAAGATGAAGTCCACGGCCCTCGCCACAGCTGCATGCCACCTGCAGAGTGACTGGTGGTACAGTTTGAGCTTCTTCATCTCGGCGGAGACGTACTGGGAGTACGTCTCCACCTGATTTTTTTTGAGTTAAAGCTCCTGGAACTGTCCCACCAGGCGGTTCTCCATCGTGGCTGCATGCAGTCGTAGGCCCTGTATAAAGTGGTGGGTAGGCCTCTCCACCTCAGCCCAAAAGGCCTTTGCCACTGCAGACTCCCAGGACCTGGGGGACTCCACATCAGAACCAGAGGAGGGGTAAGGGCTTTGATGGCATTGTCATGTCTTTTGGGTTGCCTTCCCCCCCTTCTTCTGGTGCTGATGCTCCACCACGGCCACGCCAGACTCCTGCCGCTTCACCTTCTCCCCGTGCAGCTTCTCGATGTGGGAGATTAGGCCAGATGTGGTCCCCTCCCTGGCCAGTCTGAATTTTTTGCTGCATATCTAAAGAACATAAAAATATAGGAACATGAGACGTGCCATACTGTGTCAGACCAATAGTCTGTCAAGCCCTGCCTGCATTCTGTCTCCACAAGTGGGTGGCCATTTGGCCAATCTTTCTCTGCAGGGGACTTCTGTTCCTAACAGGTCATAGGGCAATCCATTCCCTGTAGTTCCAGCCCCCGTGCCTTACTGTGCACACGGCATATGTGTCACCCTTCACAAACCACCTCCAGACATCAGATCTTCTCCGCCGACTGTCTGGGGGTGGCACTGGTGAGTCCGACCTCTGCCTTGATGACCTGTGCCTGACATCAATGGCAACAGATTCCTCATCACCCTCTCTGAAACAGGAACACATAAACAAGTAGTTAGTTAACAACACCTAAGTAATATCATACATTTATGATGATGCCTCTAGTCCTCCTTCCTTGGGGTACTAGGGATGGCATCCAGAGACGGTGAACCAGGCTGCTGGCATGTGCAAATCCTGGCCTTCTTTGGGTTCTGGGGAGGGATGGCAATGGGGAGACGCTGGCTGACTGACACGTGCAAATCCTGCCCTTCTTTGGGTGCTGGGGAGGGATGGCAATGGAGAGACCCTGTCTGGCTTGCATGTGCAAATCCTGCCCTTCTTTGGGTGCTGGGGAGGGATGGCAATGGAGAGACCCTTGCTGGCATGTGCAAATCCTGCCTTTGTTTGGGGGTGCATGGGGATGGCAACTGGAGAGTGGACACCCTTGCTAGCCTGGCACATGTTTGGGTGGAGGTGCTAGTGCTTGACTGCTGGAAGAGCCGCCCACACTACAGTACCCTCTATCTCTGTGGCAGACATCCGCTGCCACCCGCTGATGCCCACTATTTGTGCCTGACTGATTCCCACCACCCATGCACCTCCCGATTGCCAGTGAGTTCGCTCTAATGGATAGTATTCTTCTTGTCCTCAAAGTAAAAAAAAAGTTTACAAACCTGGCAGCAGTGGCAGCAACTCCTGTGCCCGCCAGCTCTTGCTCCTCCTCCACCACCGAAGGTTCAGCAGCAGCGGCAGGAACCTCTTCTTCCACCACCAGCTCCGCCACCTTGGCGTTCCCCCAGGCCCGGCATTTAGTCACCTTCTTCATTTATTTATTTTTAAAACAATCACTAGCCAACACCAACAGTCACCCACCAACACTCTCCAACCAGCCAAACCAACAGTCAAACCAAAACCCAACACAGTCCAACACAAACACAGCCAAAACACACGAAACACCCAGCCAGCCACAACACACACTCTCACCACACAGCTCCACATGCACTCGAATTTCCAATTTCCGACGCGATCACGGGATCACGCAATACCTATTTCCGAACGGCCGAACCGAACCAAATTCCACTGAACTGAACCTGAACTCGACGACCGAACCAAATGATCAAACTGAACGGCCGGACCGAACCAGACTGAACTGAATGACCAAACCTGAACCGCGATCTGTTAGCACATCCCTACAGCTACCCGGCTCTGTCAGTCCCGTGCAAAATGTTCTGCCCTGGCAAGTCCCTCTTTTGCTTGCCCCTGAGTTATGGCCCTACCAGTGCATGGTGTCTCCCTTTATTGTACCGTTGAGTAGTTTTGGCTTTTGGTATTTTTCAAAGTTTTCCATTCCATGAAAAGATTTGACTTGTGTAGCGTTTCCACCCTCCTGTTCATAGCATTAAAAAGCACAAAGCATATGTGCAAGTGAATCATCAAAACTATCCCTTATGAAAAGAAATGGCACATCTCCTTTGAGAGAGAGTTCCTCCTTTGGTAGGACTGTATCAAAGAGAGAGTAATGTAGATGCCACTAAGATTTTTTTTTTTTTTTAACCCAATAGGACTATTTGCATGTTGGTAGTTTCAGGATTGCAGCCATGGGGTGTTTTCAGATGTGACAATAGCACTTATTTCCATGCTTTACCACACATGGAAATCCATGCTGCCATCATGCCTTAAACGGCCAACAGATGTTGGTCCACAGTGTAGTATGGGCTGTGATGGTGCTTAGTCCAGGCTGTTCCTCAGGACCATCCCTGAGGAACAGCCCAAAGCTAAGCATTGCTAAGGTCCATGCAAAACATGCTGGACCAGGGTAAACTGGGCTGTCACATCTCATCAGACTGCTCACACTTACCATGGTCTGTGTCCATGGTGCTTCTGGGTAGCCATGGTGGCCACAGAGGCCACCATGGCCACCCATCATGGAGGAGGACATGCTGTTCTAACCAGCGTGAGGGTGGGGTCATGCGAACACACGTCTGCATGGTGCCCTGCCCTTTCCCTTCCCACTACTTATCCTGACTGCTGTCAAGTTTATTCGGTGACCGGGCTAAATCCTGTGCTGTGTGAGGGCCCTCACTCTGGCCAGGATTAAAGCATGGCGGCGCTCACCATTGTCATGTGTGGAAACACCCATGGACTGCAATTTTCATCCTATTTACTCCAGTGCAATCTCATTAACTACTTCTGTGGGATTACTGTGAAGTAAATGGTATGAGAATTGCAGTAAATCAGCTGTGTGGGTGATGGTGGGAGAAGTCACTATAGACTACTGAAATTATTTTTCTTATGAAAATAGCTGTTACTGGATTTAGGTTTGTTTTATTTAATTTATTAATTAATTTACATGTATTTATCGCCCACACCCTCCTGCTCGCAATAGCAGCTCGGTTTTGCAAAGGGTGGTTGTTCTAACTTTAATAGCTACATGAAAACTTTACTGATTGGCTAATTTTAGATGGCTAGAGAAAAGAAAATCAAATGCCAAAGATGCCAACCAGGCTGTACACAGTTTAAGCAAGTAGCTCAGTATTGTGCTCAGGGGAATCACTAATGGCTTAAAAGGTTATCTGAAATTGCAACTGCTGGTAAATACTAGGATTAAGCCAGAACATAAAAAGGTGCAGTAACCCAACACTTTTTGAAGTAATTTACTAAGCATTAAAAAATATAAACTATGCTGGTAGGTCTCCCTGTATTACAAGGTACCGAGATCTGTCACCAGATTTTAGGATTTCTGGTCTCCTTCATACTTCAAGTTTACCTACTTGTTTTTCTTCATTGTCATTACAGAAAAATTGAACATTTCATGGCCACTTCATGTCCCTAATTTACAGAAGAAACTATTTAATATAGTTATTTATCTAAGCCCAATTTTGTGCAAGCTTCAAAAAGGAACTCTGATGCCCTCTGTATGTAGGAGGAGGGAAACAGATTGGTAGATCTGCATGTGGAAAAGAGGATTTTAAAAATAATTTTCTATGGGGAAATTATCCCCAGCCAATGAGGGATAATTTGCATAGGGTCTTCCAGAAGGGAATAGGAGGTAGTGCAGATTGGAAGATTTTTTTGCATCTATCTCATGAAGTTAAGGCCTGAGAAGACTGTTGTCAGGAACTTATCATGCATGATTCTAAAGTAATATATTTTAAAAAGAGTTCCCACAGGTGCACACCCACTCCAGCCATGGAGCATCGGGCATTAGAGCCCATTGCTCTGTGGGTGGGTGATGGGTGGAGGTGGGTGTAGTGCAGGAGCGCACACGCCCCCTCCCCCCCCATCTCCCACAGCATTCACATGGGCACTGCCACCCATCTCCACACACTGAAACTGCGTGGAGATGGGTAGGGGCATCTCATGTGAAAAGGGCCGAAGGGTGCTTGGGGATTCATGGTGGCTATGGGTGCTTTTAGACAAGCCCCTCCCCACCACCCACCCATTATATATGTTGCAGGGCACCCACAGAGCACCACTGCAGCCTGCAACATGGGGTATTTTCAGACGTTACGAGATCACAGTCAACCACAGTGAACCATGGTCAATTTCGCTGCGGGGCCAAAGCGCCCTGAACATCTGTTTGGTGGCCACCAGATGTTCACCATGGCCGATTCACACATGGGGTCAATTTCAAGCACACTTCCAGGGCTCCCCGTGGGCCGAGCTCTGAAAGCGTGGTCAAAGTGATTCCCAGCAGGAAGCAATAAAAAGTAATGTCTGGCCGGCGATCACGGCCCGGAATCTCTGGTGGGATTCTGGGCCGTGGTCAAAGCGGCTGGGTGCTGCGGCCACATTGGCCGCGGTGCCCGCCTGTCTCCCCAGAGGGCGGGCGGTGTGAGAGCGTGGGGGGGGGCAGGGACGTGCGGCTGCACGTTGCGCTGCGCGGTCCCTCCCCGATTCCCTGCCGGGATCAGCCGGCACGTCTATTTGGGCCTTTTTTTGGGGGGTGGTGGTTATTTCATTCACCCTCGCCGGGGATTCACTGGGACGAATCGGGACGGCGTAACGTCTGAAATCACCCATGTATAGTGGGTGGATAGTGGGTGGGTAATGGGTGGGGAGGTGCTTGTCTAAAAGCATCCTATGTTGGAGACTGTTAGGGTTCCTATCTGATGAATGTAGATAATGCCTTCTTAATCTGTACTCAAAAACCCTTTGGTTTAAGAGAGAAGTTAAGGCCCTTCTAAATTATATCATGCTCCAAAAATCATGGAAACCATAAGCTAAGGCTCTCACCTTAACTTTTGTGCCATGTAAGCAGTAAAGACATTGTACAGTCTCACGGGGGGGAGGGGGGCAACACTAAAGCTGGGGACAGTGCTGTATAAATGTTTAAGAAGAATTTAAAGTTGATACATATTGAAATTAATACAATGGAATGCCCATTGGAAGGAATGGAGGCAATAGTAATGCAAATTCAGAAATAAATCCTATTGTCCCAATACATACACTTCCCATCCCTGATTGTTGCCTAGTCACCAGCCTCATCTATGCATACACATCACTGGTTTCTCTACATTGTCCTTCATGAGCACCCCAACATCTGGCTTCCCCCTCTCAATTAAAACACTTCCCCACTGCCCAGCTGCTCTAACTCTTGTTTCCCCCCCATCTACAGTCTCCCAGTACTCAGCTGTTCCATTCTTCCCAGCCCAAATCAAAGGATATACAGAAAGGAGGGAGTAGGTAGGGGGTGGCAAGCTGCCCCTCACCACCTGCTGTCCCCAGCTTCAGTGTTGCCAAGAAGAAGAAGAAGAAGAAAAAGATTAGGCTGAAACAACAAGGCAAAGTGTGGGTGCATGGAGCCTACGTTGTAAGCGAGCACAATATGTGAGGCTGTATGTCTTTACTGCTTACATGGCATGGAATTTAAATTGGGAGCCTTCACTTACAAATCGGAATGGGCGAACGCAGTTCGGAAGTTCGGAGTTCGGACTGAACTCAGTCTGTTCGGACGACCGAACCCAAACCCAAATCTGAGCACGAACTGACCGAACTGAACTAGATCCGAACGTCGTAATTACTGAACAGTTTGGCCAGTTCGGATCGCGTTCGTGTGGCAAAAAAAGTGTCACTGGAAGGTCAAATGTAACAGGGAGGGGGAGTCAGCTGAGGAGCAGACTTCCAGGCACCAAGGGTGGAGAGGCTTGGAGTAGCAGCCAGCCTGCCCAATCACCATCCCTTTTCGCCTCAGACCACTGGCTTCGCAGTCTGCGATTGGCCACGGCTAGGCTGCACAGAGCCAATGGGGCTTGCGGTGAGGCGGGCGCAGCAAGAAACAAAACTGATTGCCTCTACCCTTCCCAACACTTTCTGAGCAAGTCACTGTTCCTGAACAGCAGGTGTTTCAGAAAGCTCCCTCTCTCAGCAGTTTTGTTCTCCTCAATCCACTGCCATCCTCCTCCTATTTCACCCATCCAACCCATTTACCT
>QEPC01007511.1:1253495-1270419 GCA_003113815.1 Sphenodon punctatus | reverse complement strand
GCACGCTACGGAGCCGAGCAGCGTGACCCGCTCTTACACAGAGGTGATGTCTTTCAACCGCATCAAGAAACAGCCACTCTAGCCCCAGGACCCGCCACCAGGGTTCTGCAGCCAAGTTACAGGAAGGGAGGGCTGTGGCCAATATCTTTAAGCCACCGTCATGGGTCTGGGTCCATCATTTCTTGCACAGCGAGCCTTTTTCCGAACGCCTGAACCGCACCAAACACGACCAAACCAAACGGCCGAACCCGAACGTGGTGAATGGACCGAACGGGTGAACTGAACGGGTGAACCGAACCGCCAAACCCAAACTGCTACCTGTTTGCCCATCCCTACTTATAAATCCCATGCTTTTTGGAGCATGATTGAATTTGTAAGGGCCTTAATTTCTCTCTTAAACTGAAGGTTTTTTAGTATAGAATTTCCTCCTTTTTTGAAAATGCAGTGCACTATATTCCCCCTGCTGGTACACTCATGATTAGTACCCTAACAGTGAAATTATCAGAATTTCAAAGCCTGCATACTGAAATACAGCTGGATCTGGGGTGAGGGTGTCCATATATATGAGAATCTCTCACAGTATACTGAAATGTGGCAATCCTGACCAAGTGTCCTAGCTGTGGGCACCCACCCCACACCCCTCTGCCAGTGCCCTGAAATCCTGACAATGTTCTGGGATAGACCAAGGCACTCACTCTCACCTCCCCCTCAGCCTGACCCACCCCAAACAGCAGCTCCCCATCTTAGCCCCTTACATAAAGCAGTCCCTCATTCTCTCACCCCCACACATACAGCAGCCCCCTCTCTCAGCCCCATTCTTTCATATATACAGCAGCCCCTCTCTTTCACACCCACCCACCCCACATACAGCAGCCCCTCTCTCTAACCCCAAACCTCCAATACAGGAGCCCCTCTCCCAACCCTGCCCTCTCCCCCACATACAGCCCCTCTCTGATATCCCCTATCCCCACCCTTTAGGAACCCCCATTGTACAAAAAAACATAAAGCAAAAGATTTTATTCACAAAAAAGGATTAAAGGATTTCATTTACCTGAAAGTATTTATAATTAAGGAGTTATTTACAATAAAGTAGTTTCAATAAAATAATTTAATTTTCTGTAAAATATTTATAATTAACTTTAAATTTAACAAGTTAGAGAATTAAACAATTGTTCTTGCAAAGATTGAAGATGAAAATTCATCTTCCATACTTATTCATTCTGGAGGACAAATTCTAGCTACAGGAAAACTTTTGCCTTCCACTAACCTTTCTGTCCAAAAAATCTCTTTACCTGCATCCTATCACCCATGTGCCCTATCCCCTCACACCCCACCCAGTCTCTTATCTAAATTACTGCCCCAGCCCCTCCATACTCAGTCCTACACACTCCAGAGTCAGTGAGGTGTAGTGGATAAGAGCTGGACTTGGACCTTGGAAGCCAGGGTTTGAATCCTGCCCTTGCCATGAACTCACTGCATGGCCTTCAGCAAACCACAACCTTTCATCCTAGAGAACCAGTGTGGTGTAGAGAATAAAGTGCCGAACTTGGACCTGGCAAGCCAGGGTTTGATTTGGGCTATAGCCATGAATTTACTCCAGGGATGGGGAACCTTTTTGAGGCCATAGGCCACTTTGTTGATTCCCTAACGTGTTGGGGGCCGCACGCCAAAATCAATTAAAATTGATTTTTAAATTAATTTAAATCAATTAAAAACAATTAAAACTCTATTAAAATATTCACACAAACACACACACAGAATATTCACACACACACACACACATAGAGCATGTACCTGTGATTCAGTCCCACAGCTCAGACATGGGGGTGGGGGACCCCACAGAAGGAGCACAGTCACTTCTGAGGTGAGTGCTGCCCTGGGTTCCCCAGCTCAGACCACAAGGATGGGGGACCCCACAGAGGGAGCACAGTGGCTCCCAAGGTGAGTGCTGTCCCTCCTTGCAGCTGGGAGGGAGTCGCTGGGAATGGGGTAGGGATACTGCCTCGCCACTCTGAGGATGCCTGATTTTTCAGACCGGATTATTGTGTGTGGTCCGCAAACCACTGCTCGGGCCACAGTGAGCCGGGTGATGGGTCGCACACAATGGGGAAGGGCTTAGAAGATGGTGGGCCATGGTAAAAAGCCCTACGGACTGGAAGTGGCTCATGGGCCGGAGGTTCCCCACCCCTGATTTACTGGGTGACCTTGGGCAAGTTTCAGCTTCGGTTTCCATCTGTAATAAATTTCATTTCATTAGTTTCATTATTTCTATACCACCCCTCTCACTGATCATGATTCGAGGCAGTTTACAAAGCATTTTTAATATACAATACAATAAATGAAATAGCATAATACATAGATGAAATACATAATCAATAACCATTCCATCAACACATATAAATACATTAGCCCCAGGAAAGAGAAATACATCACCATATTTCCCATGTCCACCTCACCCTATACCCCCCCAGACCTCTATCTCACCAGGGTACCATTCCATCCCTCCCCAAACATCTTGTACCCCTCCTCTCACCAGGGGTGCCAAGACCCTCTCCCTAACCCATCCCCCCTTCACTCCCTGCTCTCGCTAGGGAGCAAAAGCTATCTCCCCACAACCCACCCACCAGTCCCTGAGGTTACTGATTATCCAACCAAAAATACTGCCTAACAAACATCTCTTCCTCCGATCAAAACCTCCCCCACAACCCTCAGTCCTCAAGACCCCTCCAAAGGACCCTTCCAAAGGTCATGCCCCTTTTGTTGCATCTGTTCGGAGGGGGCCCCCACAGCACACTCCTGAGGCATGGCTGTTGCTCTTCATCTTTATTGGTCATAAATGTCTTGAACCATCATAGCCACCCTGAGCCGTCTGGGAAGGGCAGGGTAGAAATGTGTTTAGCCTCACAGGAAGGGGGCTCCTAGCTCCTCTCTGCCCTGAATGGCCACTGAAGAGCCTGTGCCCTTTCATTGTCACCCTTTGGGCTTCGCCCTTGGCAGCCTCTGCCCCTTATAGAGAGGAGGCAGGAGATGTTACCTGGGAAGGAGAACACACAACAGGTGGGTCCAATGAGCTCTTTCACACAACCCAAGCAGATCCCAAGTCTTGGCATCCTCTGACCCTTATAGGGGGGAGGGAGGAGATGTTACCTGGGAATGTGTGTATGTCTGTCTCTCTGTGTTCCCCTCACCCGTGTCCATTTTAGATTATAAGCCCACTGGGCAGGGACTGGTCTCTGATAATAGCCATTTTAAAGCACCCGGTACACTGCTTCTGCTATATAAATGCTTACTACTACTAAATAATAATACTACTACTCCCTGTCCCACTGTACCCCAACAACCCTTACCAAAGCCTGAGTCTCTTAATACCTGTTTACACTGTCCTAGCAACTCATGTTTCATGCTTTCCTCAGATCCACTCACTGTCCCACAGTAGTTTCTGACCCCTCCCTAGGATACCCAACAAACCCTTGTCCACCATCCCCCCATTTTGAGGCTGTGAGGTGATCAACAATAATCACTAATAACTTTTTTTGGGGGGGCAGAGACTCCCCAATTGCTGACACCATGTCCGGGAGATCCCCATTACCTATCCCAACCATCAGTTTGTCTGTGGATGGTCATTTCTTGGGTGCTGGAAAATGGGGGGAGGGTTGCCCCCAAACTCAGTCTGGGGGGGGTTGAATTGTAGAAAAAAACATATTGGGGTTGTGGGAGAATCCTCTATCAAATTGATGGTTTTAGTGAGTTCCCGGGCCCTGTTTAATATTGAATTGTACTTTTTGATATGTTTTAAATTGTTTTATATATCTTTTATATGTATTTTGTATTGTTGGAAGCCGCCCCGAACTGTTTTTAGGAGGGACAGGGTAGAAATTTAGAAAATAAATAAATAAATAAAATAAATAAATAAATGGTTGTCTTTTTTGTAACACCAAGGGTGACCTGCCCTGATCAAAATGGCCACCATTGGAATCACACAGCCCCCCCAGCTCAGAAAAATATGATGGGGGGGGAGGGACTGCAGTGAAAAAAACATGGTTGGGGTTGATAGTCTCTAACAAATGGTGGTCTTTTTCCCCCTGGGCGTGCCCCTTGATTTTCAAAAAGGCCACCATTGGAGGTGTTGCCCCCCCCCCCCCCAATTTGACTTCAGAGAGTTTAATTGCAGAAAAACAAAACAAAAAGAAAAGCATAGTCGGGGTCAGGGGAGTCTCCTTTTGTGGTCTTATTTTACCTTGGGGGTGACCCCTCTGAATTCAAAAAATTGCCACCATTGGAGTTTTTGTCCTCTAACTTGGCTTAGGGTGGTCTGAATTACAAAGAAAAAGTATATTCGGGGTCAGGGGAGTCCTCTATCAAATGTCAGTCTTGTTTTATCCTGGGGGTGACCCCCAATTTTCAAAATAGCCACAGCTTCACTTCCTGCTTCTCTTTTAGTGTTTTCTGAGGTTCTTAGGGTCAGATCAAATTCAAATCTTGGATTTTTAGGTAGCCCTCCAGATCTTCATGATCTGCTTGCTCTTTGTTGTAAACTGGCTCTGAATCTGAGCCTGTCAGATCCACTACCTCTGTCCATCTGTACAGCACCGGCTGCTTCCAACAGGGTGTCTTTATCTCAATTTCTTTCTCAAATTCCTGTACCAAAAACTAATCCACCTGCTCCCAGCGCCTCCTGCCCACAAGTTAAACCCTCCTAGTCCACCCCGCCCCTGCACAACCTGCATTTCAAACTTGGGGGGGGGGGCATCTTCCCTGCTCCCTGCTTGCTCACGTCTCATTCACTCTGCTGGCCAGCTGATAGTAATGCACATGTGTGACATTATGAAAGCTTCAATAAACTAATATGAGAATTTAAGAAATTAACAACTTTTAAACTTCCAAATGGATTTTGAAAATTTAAAAAGGGAACACTCAAACACACCCCTGAATTCTCTAATAGCACTAAAAGTCAGCCAAATGCTTGAAAAATACACTTTGGATCCAATTAAAAACACGTCTAAGGGCCTTTTTAGACAAATGGGATTTTAAAGCCGTGGCTCTTGGGACACCTGCACAGGGGGGCTTTAGATGGTCCTCCATGAACCGGAAGTTGCCCGGGTGCCATTAAAAACAGCGGTGCTGGGCGACTCCTGGATGTCTGGAGACACGGTGCAGTAATACCTTGATAATTGAGGTCTGTACTACGCTGTGTCTCAAAACACCCAGGAGTCGCCTGGCGCTGCTGTTTCTAATGGCACCCGGGTGACTTCTGGTTCAAGGAGAACCATCTAAAGCCCCCCCATGCAGATGTCCAAAGAGCTGCGGGATAAAAATCCCATTTGTCTAAAAAGGCCCTGAGACTCTGACATAAAAGCAAAATTTACTCTTATTTCAAACCGCTGTAACTTCTTTGGTTTTGTCCAATTTACATGAAATTTGGACAGATTATACCCCTCATGCAGGTGATCCTCTCTGCCATATTTCAGGGAAAAAAGAATAAATAGTGCTGATTTTATAAGCAATAGAATGTTTATGCTTTAAACAGAAACTTGCATGCTGGCCTTGACTATTGAGCGGTGCCAGTCGTTCTATAATAAAGGTTGCTGTTTCAAGACAGAGTACTTATACAAGGTTGAATCCCTTCTGAAAGGACCATGAACCAGTGTTTTTATTAAAGTAGGAAAGACTATTTCTTTATCAAAATTGCCGTTTTGGGATGAGGCTGCCACCAGTATCAGACCTGTGGCTGTTGTCCCGACGGGTGTTGCTGCTGCCGCGTCTGGAAGCACCCAGACCAGGCATTTCCATCAGGGACTTGGCCTCTCCAGGACTTTGGGCTGCTAGCCCCAGGTGTCATCAAGACCCCCTTCCACCTGTGGCGTGAGGGTGGGGCCACGGTGTACAGCCGGGAGCTCTGAGTCAGGTGTGGCCAAAAGTGGCCTGTTGCCCAGCTTCCAGGCCTGCTGCTGCCAGTACCAGATGAATGGATATTGTCCTGGTGGGTGTTTCTGCTGCTGCCACCATAAGGAGCCAGGCCAGGCATTTCTATCAGGGACTTGGTCCCTCCAGGACTTTGGGCTGCCGGCCCAGGTGTCATCAAGCTCATCTCCCCACTGTGGAGGAGTGGGGGTGGGGCCAGGGCGCAAAGTCGGGACTTCCGGGTCAGGTGCAGCCAAAAGCTGCCTGCCACCCAGCTCCAGGGGACCCTCTGCTGCCAGTTCTGTCTAGGAGCTCAGCTCCTCCTCTGCCACCACCCTCGCCTGCTCATGGCTCCCCTGCTCCTCAAGAAGTATCCACCCTTTTTCCCTGGCAGCCCCCCATGCCTGGAACTCCCTCCTTGAACACATTCACGCGGCTTCCTACATCCAAATGTTCAAATCCCTCTTTAAAACCCACCTCTTCCGTCAAGTTTTCCCTGGCTCTTCGTTCCCCTTGCCCCCTTGCTAGCTTAGCCGGAATCATCGTATCTTGTGTAACATTAAATGAGAAAGTACACCTTTGTAACTAAGCCAAGCACGTGTATCTGAGACCCCAAAAATTCATGTATGTATCGTTGTCTCTTCTTCTGCCCCCCCCCATTTCTCTTAGATTGTAAGCCTGCTGGGGTAGGGTCCGTGTCTCTTTCTTACAATTGTAAAGTGCCGGGTACGTTGCTAGCACTATATAAATGATGATGATGATGATGATAATTATTATTATTATTATTAATAATAATAATTAATAATAATAAATTAAAATTTTCCAGAAGATATCTGAATCACTGAACTCCCTCATAAATACCAGGTTACGCTAAGAGTCCCCTTCTCTTTCAATCTATTTCCTTCAGCTGTGGTGTTGGGTAGATATGTGGGTTTTCCATACAAGTTGAGGACTTGTCGTTCTGTAACCCTCCAAGAATCTAATCTATCAGTCATGTTATTCTTGATTGTTCATTATATAACGATCTGCGAACCAGCCTGGTGGAATCTGTTGTTAATAGACTCCCTCCTCGCAGTCAGGAGTAGGGCTGAAATGCCATACCGCTGTGAAAGCATTTACCGGCAGAAAGTGCTCTTCCGCACCAAGCAGCACGGTTAGGAAGGGAGACTTGAACTCGTGGCTTTCCGCAGTTGCTGCTGCAGTATTTTCACCACTGTAGATTTCACGTGGAAGCAGCAGGTTTGCCACACTTTCCCCTTTCCCTTAAGCGCGACAGCTTTGTGATTCTCACAGCATTGCAGTCAGGGACGTAGCCACTGTGGTGCGGGGGAAGTTGCTGCCTTGTAAACAAAGTTCTTCTTCGAGGGGCTCCTTCCATTCTCACTTGCGTGCCCTTCTCTTACCAGCATATACCAAGCTCACTAGCTTAAAAAAACAACCACGTGACGTTCACATGCCCCCACCCTATAAAAGGTTCCTAAACCCAACACAGTTCCTTCCAACCCTAAGCAATTAGAAAGAAAATTCCATGTGGGGTCAGAAGAGTGGGTGCTTGTGAGAATGTCTGAGCCATCTCGAAGAACCTTGTTTACAAGGCAGCAATATTCACTGCAAAGGAGGGGACTGGGGGGACTCTTCCCCCACCCGTGTAGCAGCACTGCGGGGCTACAACTGAGCTGCTTAAAAAGGTGGTGCCGGTGGTGCAAGAGAGACTCCTCTGGAACTCGGGAGCAGGGCTTCCGGCTCCCGTGAATGCCACATATGCCTGGGGCCGGCCCTGATTGCTGCCGGCCACCACCCAGAGCACGGTACGGGTGCAAATGCGCCCCCCCTCCCCGCTGGCTATGCCCCTGCAGCGGACTCTGAAACAGGTAGTCAGAGTCACCCTAAGTTCATTCATTCAATGATCTATTAGTCAGCATCACGGTGCGTCAGGGACTCGCGCTCAGTGGCAGAAGGCAGCATAAAACCGCTTGTGTTCACAAACTGAAGACATGCTGCATCTGCAGATGCTGGCAGCAGATAATGCGGAATCGCGGAAATATTGAGGGGAAGTCGACGGCAAGACACATTAAGTGCCTCGTTCTCGGAATGGAATGGCGGCGCGGTAACAGCTGCTGCCGCTTCAGCCCTAGTAAGGAAGCTCTGTTAAAATGTCTCTTAGCAGACAGAGTCGCCTCTGCTACTGAAAGAATAGCAAAATTTTGTGCAGCAGCTTTGCGACTGCGGAGTGCTCTTTTAGGGCAAGCTCAACTCTGAAGTGTTTTTGCAAATGGGTGGAACAAAGCTCAGTTTTGCATTCTTCTATCAATTATATTTGTATGTATTTGGCCACTGGATGTGTGTACAATCATGTCTTCATTCTTTTTTTACTTTATTTTATTTAATGATATGCTTTTGTGTATGATGATGATGGCTGACACTACATAATAAATAAATAATGCTGATGAATACCAGGTCATAATACTTGAGACTCATGCCAGGGTGTTTAAGCAGGAGTGGTTTCTTCATTCTGGCTCTACAATTTATAGCAAATGCAGGCTGTGACTTCTCCTTTGCCAAGCATATCCCTAGCCCTAACTCATATACACTTGCTTCTGTCTTTCCCATCAGTATTGGTTTGCATCAGTATTGGTTTTCATATTTATTCAGAATTTAATGTCTTTTCATCTTACTCGGATATTATTCTGTAAAAGCAACATTCCATTCATGTGACTTATCATACACTGTTTCAATGTTGTCATTCAGTGTTTTTCCTAAATCATCTCTTCTAGTTCAGTCTATTTCCCATTATTCTAGTATTAATATATAAATGCATGACAGTGTTTTTACTCTTTTCTGTTAAGTAGTCCTGTTTCCGCTTCCTCTGTTTTTCATGGCTTGACTTTTTAATAATATTTTGGGTAATATCTTCTTCATGAGGTGTTGCAAAGTGTCCTGTCCCCTTACTGCACATGGAATAACCATTAGTGTTAAACATGCCTTGCTTTCACTCTGGTCTAGGAGGGGAAAGGACCAAGGCAGATCAAGTGAACGTACCAAAACAATCAAGGTTTAGCCACTGGAGATGAAAGTTCTGTGCACTCCCTCCTGATTCCTTTGTGCCACTTACCTGTGCAACCCTGCTCTAAGACATACAGCAGTTGTGCCTCAGTTATATAACCTTTCAGAGTCTTCCAAACGCAGCAAGAATGTCAAATTAAAGACAGGCAGAAGCCAAAAAACAAAACACTATTTTTCTAAACAGTTTACTAAGTAGATTTTGGCAAGCAAAAAGTTAAAAGAGCACGGATTAGACACAATGGCTCCAATCCTAAACAGACTTGCTCATGAGTAAATATCATTGTAATAAATGGGACTTACTCATGAGAAAGTGTGTTTAGGCTTGGGACCAATGTAAACAAATGTTCACATAATCAAGGGCTCCAAGAGACTGGCATGTGATGTGAACATTGAAGCAAGAGCTCGTTAAAGCTTTGGTGACTATGCTAGCCAATAGGATGGAATGGGCTGGGCAATGTCTAGCTGCTTCTGTTGCTTCATCCATATGCAACTCTCTAGGGATCCATTGATCCTTAGGCTGAGGTCTGATGCTTTCCTCTTAGACTGCTCCTTTCAGTGCAAGTCTGCTACTACTTCTCTTTCTGCCAACCTTCCAGGGGAGCTCATTGTTGGGGAGTCTCTAAGCAGTTGGTCTGCCAGCCTCGCATGCCAAGGGAGCACAGTCAAATTTCTGGGACAGTAGCAGCATGGCCAATTCCTCCTTTTTGAGAACTCGATCCATGAGGACAATAATCCTGGCTGGAGTGAAAATGACAAACTCCTGACAGCACTTAGCATCAGGCTCTGACACCAGTATGGAAGCAAGAGCAAAGCTTGCTTTGGACAAGCGTCCTACATGGTGACTCATCGCTGATGGAACCATCCAGGTTGATCCCTGCCATTCCAGACCTGCAGATATTGGCTCCTGCGCAACCCTCTCTGCATTGTCTAGCCATCCTGAGCCAGCTCTGCTTCCTAACGTGTCGAGCACCTTCTCCCAAAGACCTCATTTGGTGCTGTATGCCAAGTACAGCTGCATAGAAGATGCTGAATGGCCCCAGACCATAGCCATGCTACTCTTCCTCTCTCCACAACCACTGCTACCAACCCCATAGATGTAGGGACTTCCTTGGTAAATTTTTCTCGCTTTGTGTGCCCTGTTCACCATGGCTTGGGAGTGGAAATTCTCTTCATGCTTGATTTGATCTCCGTCCTCCCCCACCAGTGGTTCCCCATCAGTCAGCTGGAACAACAAAAAGTTGGCTTGCTTTTGTTCCATGCATGTCAGTCTCTGCATCCTTCCACTAGACAGTACAAAGTAGATATTTCTTTCTTGCACATGTTTCTGTCAGAAGAAGAGTGCTGTAATTTACTGTCCCTTTCTGATTTCCCTCACCCTTTCCCCTCTATTGTTTTCCTACCTTAATTCTGAGGATAATTGCTTGTTACTACCCACATGTTAGTCTATGAGATAAGAAATAAATATATATTATGTGTATGGCCATTTTCACACGGATGGGGGTGGGGGGGATGGGGTGCTCGCACAGTGGACGGAGGTGTGTGTATCCCTTTACATCAGGGGTGGGGAACCTCAGGCCCGGTGGTCAAAGGCGGCCCATGGCAAGTTTTTATGTGACCCTTTTCCACTTCCCGAATCTGGCCCTTGGATCCAGTTCTCACCTCCAATCACTGAAAAACTGAGCTCAGGGGAAGGGAGCAGAGATGAGGACATGCAAACAAGGATAGGGGACAGTTCCATGGCACAGATCCACGATTTGGGCCCTCCTTTCCTTGAGTGCATCCCTTAAGCACCCCTTCCCCTAATTCTGTGTGGCCCTTGGAGCTTGTGCAAGCTTTCAAAATGGCCCCTGGGAGGGAAAAGGTTCTCCACCCCTGCTTTACATGGACACACATCCACCTCCACCCATGGGGCCTCCTCCAGTTTTCCAGATGGCCCTATGGGTGGAGATAGGTGGGTGATGGGTGTAGGTGAGTGTATATCGATGTGCACTGGGAGCACACACGCACAAATGCCCACCGCCCATGGCATTTACATGGGTGCACATTGAACACACACCCATCCCCCCCATCGCCAGCCTGTTTACATGCACTCCTCCCCACTGCCCACTGCCAGAACACCCATGGTGGGTGGGGCCATCTGTGTGAAAATGGTCTATGAGAATATAGCAATTCTCACCTGGTAATGTGTAACTTCTTAAGAAAAGCCTTCTTCATCTCAGAAATGCTCTCTCTCTTGGATGTGGCTAGGGTTTATTAACTTTATCTAGTTTTAATTCCAAATGTTGATTCAGCTATGGCCATTTCTTATCTGGCAATATGAGTGGCATCCCATCCATTATACCCCGAGAGGTGTAGTTGGTACTAAAACTTTGTGGAGCTACTACTACTGTCATGAGCTTAGGGATATGCTATCCACATGCCATTCTCCAGACTGGGGGAGTCCTTGGTTAGGAGGGGGTTTTAGTCATTTTTTAGTAGGCAAGAAATGGTCTACTCAAAGCTATACAATCTGAGAAAGTTCAGAGTTTCCAGTAAGCATTTTCTCCTGTTGGCCAGGCTCCTTGAGGTAGGTTTCAACATTTGAGTTAGGAACTCTCTAGGTGGGTGCCATGTTTGTGCTCAAAAAGAACACTCCAGCTCCACAGCCTCTGTGGTTGCAGCTCCCTTCATGACTGGCTGGCCCTCCATGATGAGTGATAGGATGGCCTGGCTGTTCCCTTCCAGACAGTCTGCTAGATTTCAGTGATTTGGAGAGGGATCCTGGAGTCCCCAGTGATGCTACCGAAGGTAAAGCCTCTTCAGGCCAGAACTCCTATTTCATGCCAGAAGGGCCTATTCTGAAGATTTATTTTTTGGTTTATTTCAGTGTTCTTTTATCCCACAATCCTCCTGCTTACAGAGCAGCTCAGGGCGGCTCACACACAGAGTCAACAATTCACAATTTAAAAATCATTAAAAATATACTCAAAATACACTAAAAGGGCAGCACCAATCCCCCCCTCCCTTAATCCACCCCACCCTACCCATCTCCCTCTCCAAAGGCCCGACAGCACAGCCAGGTCTTACACTGTCTTTGGAAAGAGCGGAGGTCTGGAGTCAGGCGGGCCTCCATTGGGAGGGAATTCCACAGCCTGGGAGAGGCCACCGAGAATGCCCTCCCCATCGTCGCCACCCGGGAAACCTGGGAGACTTTGGGGCAGGCATCCCCATCTGACCACAGGGGCCGCAATACGACCCGGGGCCTGAGACGGTCTCACAGGTAAGCAGGGCCCAGGCCATTTAGGGCTTTATAGGTGATTATCAACACCTTGAATTGGGCCTGGAAGATAATAGGCAGCCAGTGCAGAGAACAGAGCACTGGTGTAATGTGCTCGCAATGACCCGTCCCCGTTAGGAGACGGGACGCTGTATTCTGCACCACTGCAACCTACAGATCATCCCCAAGGGAAGACTCATGTAAAGTGTGGATGATGGTGGCGAGATCGAAGTCTGAGACATACGGCTGCAGCCATTGCACCAGATGTAATTGGCGAAATGCTCTTCTCACCACCGCCTCCACCTGGGAATCCAGGTGGATTTATGAATCGAGGAGCACTCCCAGACTATGACCTGAGTGGCCAAAGGGGGGTAAACCCCATCAATGACAGAAGCTACCACCCCCTCAGCCTTACCCACCAACATCACCTCTATCTTGTCAGGATTCAACTTCAGACGGCTCGTCCTCATCCAGTCCCCCACAGCCGCCAAGTACTGGGTGAACACCAAGACTGCCAGGTCTGGGTCTTCAGAAAAAGAGAGGTAAAGTTGTGTATCATTGACGTACTGATGATAATGCACGTTGAACCTTCTCACGACCTCGCCCAAAGGCTGCATGCACACATTGCACAGGAGGGGGGGGGGGGGCAGAATAGAACCCTGCAGGACTCCACACACAAGGTCCTGGGGAGATGAAGTATACTCCCCAAGAACCACATGCTGAGTTCCCCTGGCCAGGAATGAGCAAAACCATTCAAGAACAATACCACCCACTCCAGCCGGGTCCCGCAGTCGGGCCACCAACATCTCGTGGTCAACAGTATCAAAGAGCTAATAGAATTAACAGAATCAGAGATGATCTGCCCTGATCTAATTCGTTAAGTACAACAAAAATAACTATCCAAAACGGAGGACAGGTTCTCAAATAAAGGTAAATGCAAAATTTAATAAAAGGTGATACAACAATTGCTAGCTCGAAATTGTGTCTGTGTAGCCACAAGTGTAGACAATAACACAAAGGATCTAACCATGAATATCATATAGACATTAGAAAATTAGCTAGAGCATACCTGAATTAATCACAAGGCATAAATACAGGTACAAACGAGAGAGCATATACATTGGGCAAACCTGATAATCAATACAAGTATATAATCAGGACTAAGCAAAAATAAATGTAACCTGGCTGCAAGTGCCAGGTGTAAGCCCAATTAAAACCATCATCACAAAAAATTAGCTAAATCTGACGTTTCGCTGTGACTAGCAGCTTCTTCAAGGGATAACAGTGATATCTGTGCTGTGTTTCAATGAGCAAGTGGCTCTTAATGAGCTCCAATGACCCCGAACGACAAAACTCCTTTCTAAAGTGAGAAAGGGTAAAGGATCCCATCAGGTTAAATACATCAATAATTAGGCAAGTGCCAGGATTCAACCCTCAAAGACGTTCTCATTCCAAAGCAAATTATTTTTTGCAAAGCCTGCCCAGGAGGCAAAAGCAAAGGCTCAAAATAAGGAGCCCTAGTACAAACACAGGGATTTCTGAAAGGGCAATGCAATGCGAGGTACCCGTGAAGGCTACATCAAAGGAGCAATTTATCATGCACTCACCTACTTTACTGTTGAAACCTTTACTGTGAAACCTTTAGGCTGACTGATCTAATTCATGACAAGTGCAGTCTCCGTGCCATACCCAGGACGAAAGCCAGATTCTGAAGGATCAAGAAAACTGACCCGATTCAGATGCCTCTGAAGCTGCCGAGCCACCACCCATTCAATAACCTTTCCTAAAAAGGGAAGATTAGAGAGTGGACGATAACTGGCAGGGGGTCAATGTCAAGAGATGGTTTCTTGAGCAGAGGCCTCACCACTGCCTCTTTGAGGCAGTTCAGCACTCTGCTCTCCGTAAGGGAGGCATTGATAATCCTCACCAGCAATGGCCCTAGTGTCTTCTGGCAGGCCTGCCCTTGACCAGTCAGAATGGGCATGGATCTAATTCACAACAAGTGGCCCTAACCACCCCAAGGACATCTGCCGCATCAGCGGGCAACACCCACTTAAATTGATCCCATGAAAAGAGACAAGGCTGTTTACTACCTCAGGTTCACCCACTGTTATAAATGTAGCGTCGAAATAGTGGTGAATCTGAGCAATTTTTATCCATGAAAAAGTCAACAAACATGTCACAGCGGGCACTGGAAAATTCCAGTTCCAGGAGGTGGGAGGTTGGACTGACCAGCCTTTGCACCACCCGGAAAAGCTCCACTGGACATGACTTCATGGATGCTATGAAGGTAGAAAAGAACTCTTTCTTTGCTGCCCGCACTGCCACCGCATAAGCTTTTAAACTAGCTTTATGCTGCAATAGAACGGCTTCAGCATGAGTACAGCGCCACCATCATTCCAACCACTGACCCCCCTGCTTCATCCAGCACAGGTCCTCTGTGAACCAAGGGGATCTGCATTGTCAGCAATCCAGAAGCGGACACCTGGGAGCCGTTTGGTCAATGGCCTCAGTCAACAAAGTATTCCAAAAGGCAATGAGGTCATTGAGCGACCGGTCATTGAGATTGGGAGGTAATTCCCCTAGGGCATTCCAGAACCTTTCTGGTTCCATTACTCTCCGGGAGTGAACCAACCAAACTGGTTGTACACCTCTCCGAGGGCAGACATGCACCATGCGACTGGCCTGGACGAGATAATGATCCGTCCATGACAAGGGCATAGATGATATATCCACCACCAGCAGATTAATTCCCTGCCTCAAGGCCAGTGCAGAATATCAGGTCAAAGGTATGTCCTCCATCATGTGTCGGGCCCACAACCCTCACCCATGGTTATCATGATGGCCATGAACTCACGCTCCGCTCCCCCAAGATTGGCGTTGGCATGGATATTGAAATCCCCCAGGACTAGAGTCCTGGGAGATTGTAATACCACTTCTGACTAGGGATGTGCAAATGTGGTTCGGACGTTTGGAGTTCGGCCCAAACTCAGCCAGTTTGGACGCCTGAACCGAATGCCAGAACCCCTGAACAGTTCAGCTGCATTCAGATGAGTTTGGGCACGTTTGGGCAGGAAAAACTTGACTGGCAGGCCCACGGAGGGGGGACAGCTGAGGAGCAGTCTTCCTGGCACTAGGGGTGGAGAGGCTTGGACTAGCAGCCAGCCTGCCCAATCACCATCCCTCTTTTCCTCAGACCACTGGCTTCGCAGTCTGCGATTAGCATTGGACTACGCTGCACAGAGTCAATGGGGCTTGTGGTAAGGCAGGCGCAGCAAGTAACAAAAGTCATTGCCCTCCCCCCTTCCAGTTCCTTCTGAGCTAGCCACTGATCCTTTCAGCAGACATTTTCAGAAGTCTCCCTCTCCCAGCAGTTTGTGTTCTTAATCCATTGTCATTCTCCTCCTATTTCACCCATTTCCACAAATTTTCCTCCATAGTTTCATTTATTTAGATTAGATTAAGGTTTATTTTGTATTTTTTACCCCTCCCTGTGTTTATTCTTCCCCTCCATTGAATCCTTCCCTCCTCCCAGTAGATATTCCATCCCTCATTCCCTTCCCCTGTTCTTGGATTTATTTAGAGTAGGATTAGATTGATTTAGCTTTCTTTTCAGTTTTGTACCCCTCTCTGTGTTGTTTGTTGTGAACTGTCTGTGTCCCACCCCCATCCCTGTGTGGATAGATAGATAGATAGATAGATAGATGTAGGAGTTAGCTTAGTTATAGAGATAGATAGAGATAGTATGTAGTGATTCAGTTTTAATATTTTATAGTGTGTTTGTAGGACTAGGCCTTTGTAGATATAATATTCCATTTAGTTCCATAGGTTTTAGAATAGTTAATAGCAGTTAGAGTTAGTGTAGATATATATAATACAATCCAATTTTGAATAAATAATTTTTTTAAAAAATAGAAAATCTTTGTGTGCATAATGCCATAATGCCTCTATACAAATCAACGGTATCTGGAATATTGTGTGCAGTTCTGGTCACCCCATCTCAAAAAAGACATAGCTGATCTAGAAAAGGTACAGAGAAGGGCAATGAGAATGAAACAGCTCCCGTAGAAAGAGAGGCTTGACAAGCTGGGTCTCTTCAGCTTAGAGAAGAGAAGACTGAGAGGGGACATGAAAGTGGTTTATAAAACCTTGAATGGTGTGGAATGAGTAGATAGGGAATGATTATTTACCCTCTCAAATAGTACTAGAACTAGGGATGCTCCATGAAACTAGCTGCTGGCAGATTTAAAACAAATATAAGGAAGTACTTTTTCACTCAACACATAATTCACATATGAAATTTGTTGCCAGAGGATGTTGTCAAGGCCAGTAGCATAGCTGGATTTTAAAAAGAACTAGATAATTTCTTGGAGAGTAGGTCCATTAATGGCTATTATACAAGTAGCTCACGGGATGAAATTTTTACTGTTGGGAGCTGGGAGTGAACAATGGGGAATGGATTGCCCATTGTGACTGCTGGTTCTTCTCTCATGCGATCAATATTGGCCACTGTCGGAGGACAGGATGCTGGGCTTGATGAACCATTGGTCTGACTCAGTAGGGATGTACAAACGCAGTTTGGACTTTTGGAGTTTGGCCCGAACTCAGCCAGTTCGGATGCCCGAACTGAACGCCAACCCCCCGAACAGTTTGGGCATGTTCAGATGAGTTCAGGTGCGGGAGGGAAAAACCTGGCTGTCAGGC
>QEPC01007511.1:1232083-1246369 GCA_003113815.1 Sphenodon punctatus | reverse complement strand
GGGCAAGGCTTAACCAATTTGCAGTAGAACTTCTTGAGATCGGTCGAGTACGATGTCAGCCTGCAACACCCAGCCAAGTAGGGGTGCCAGCCACTAAGCCCTGGCCGGGCCTCTGCTGCTGCTCCACTGATGCCTGGCAGCCTGCAACATCTGGCCTCTGCTGCTGCTGCTGGATCTCAGCCAGCCAGCCATGCCCCCACAGGTACCCCCTAGGGCCAAGCTCCTAGCCTGCCTGCCCAGACAACCCGGGGTGCTAAGTTCCAAGCCTTCCCGGTCTCTGCTGTTGTTGTGTCTCCGATGGCCTGCCATGCCCCCACGGGCACCCCTGGAGCACCCCAAGCCTCCAGGTGGGACCGAACTTTCCAAACATTCGTGTGGGTCCGAACTCCATGGGACCGAACTCACAAACCCATCTAAGTTTTTAATCCCAACGTCTGAACATCCGAACTCTGGTCTGTTCACACGTCCCTACTTCCAACACCAATTTATATAGAGCGTGTAGGAATGCTGCTGGACAGATAGGTGTGCAGTATATCAGCAGCAGCCCCACTCTGTCTCCAGCCAAATCAGTCACCAGATGGATACCCTCCATGTCCAAGATAGTCTGCACCGGATACCTCCTCACAGATGAGGTGTCCTTAAAAATAACACCTACACTACCCCCCCACCCCTCTGGTCTGGTCTGGTGCTGTATAGAGTACCCGGCTGGAACAAGGTTAGCCAAAATTGGCCCTGACTCAGTGTCCAGTCAGGTCTCTGTAATGCACACGAGATCGGCTATTTGATCTGAGATTAACTCCCAGATCGTTGTAGATTTATTAACAACCGACCTCGCATTAATCAGCAGCAGTCCCAGACCAGGGGTCCTCCCATTCTGGATCACCACCTTACCTGTTTGGGACCTGTGAGAGGGACAGGCACCAAGTACCTGTCCCTTCTCATCGTTGTCACCTGCCTCCCAGAAGGACCATAATTTCCCCGGCCCATCATGACCCCAATGGGTGCAGAATCACCCCCGCCCCCCAAGTGGCTGTCCCACCCAGCCCCCGAGGGAGACCCCCCTCCCCTCCCATGTATCCCCCTCTCAACCTCCCCAGCCCCGACCCCCTCCTCCCCTCACAGGAGAAAAGAGTTGGAAATGACCGTGAATTCAAACCAAGATGGCAACAGTATTGTAACTGACAGTGGAGATAGGAAAGGGAGGGAGAAGAAAGGATGACAAAAAAGGTAGTTCAGAATCATTATTGAAGAATGAGCTTGAGATATTGGAACAGTGGCAGAGAGTTAGAGTGGATATCACCTATTATTGTCTATAAATAGGTAAAGGTTGTGATGTGAGCCATGAGAGTTGTCACATTTCCAGCAGTGAGTGGACAGAACACCGGAAGCAAAAGTGATTTGTGAAAGGAGTAGAGACATGAGAAGCAATGGTGATATTGAAGGAGTGGCCAGAGAAACCTCTGGTTAACAAATGAAACAATAGCCCCATGTAATGGCTGAGAGTGTTTTTTGTCACTCACTCGCATCCAGTAGGTGTTAGTGCATAACAGATGGATACTGGTGAATGTTGCCGACACACAGGGCTTTTCCCTTCCAGTCCCCTTCCCATTGGGCTTCTCCGGGAAGGCTGCATCCTCCATGCTGATCAAACTGGGTCCTGGCTTAAAATAGAAAAGTGTGGGGGGGATGGAACGATTTTTGCTGGGGACAGCTTGCTGGAGAGAGAAGTGGTTTCCAGCTTGAAATAGACCAGCATGAGGGACAGCCTGCACTCCACAAAAGGATCCCTACCCTGATCCCTCTCATGCTGGTGTATTTTAAACTGGAGACCACTTCCTGTCTTGAAATAGACCGGCACATGGGAGAGAGTGGGGATTGCCGTGAGGGAATGCATCAATATGCTCCTCTACTGTGATACCCTGATAGATGGAAGAAATGTGTGTTGCCAACACATATTCCTGCCTTAGCCATCATGGGGTTGTAATTGATCTGTAGGACGATGCTGAGTGGGGTTCACAGACCTCAGTGAAGTGCACATGGACCGGGAACACAAGTTCCTGGTCTGTATCCAGCTATTAACTGGACCAATAGCCACCCTACAAGTGGTGACTATTGTTTTGTTTGTTTTCATCCTAAGAGAGCAGCCAGGAAAGCAGAAGAGGAAAGCTAAGGAGTGTCTATGGCATGTTCAGGCTAATTGTACAGAATCAGATGCCTTTGAAAAACAAACTAGGTTGTCACTGAGTTTTCCTCACTCTGGCAGACATATCCCAAACCACTTTGGCAGCTCTCCCCCAAGCTTAAGGGATGGGACCTCAAACTGACCCACAGGGCTAGGAGCAGCAGCCCCAGCATCTGAAGCTGCTTCCCCCAACCCCTTACCTTGAATTCATTGCCTAGGGTACTTGGTGGAATCCACTGCTCCTGGGGTGACTGCTGCATTTTCCTGAACTTCCACAGCAGTCTGCTCTGATGTTCCACTCTCTGCTGGTGTTACCGCAGGGCTGCTCCCCTGGTCTTCTTCCTCCCCGTGGAGGGGAGCACTGGACCTTTGGGGTCCGGGGTCATGGCCGGAAGGCAGGTGTTTACCTGACCTTGTAAAGTCTGGTTCATCAGCCCAAGGATCTGATATATCTGCTGTAGGACTGCTGTAGGACTGCTGTAGGACCCTGGGCAGCTACTGGAGCCTCAACAGCATCACCCTTGCCTCTTAAGGAATCCTCTTAGGTCACACTGTGGGGTATGGGCCCACCACCATCACCCTTTTAAGGTCCACAGTCATCGCCCATTTAAGGGTAATGGAAACAAGTTTTAATCGGATGTGCAGAGCTGGGAAATCCCAGCTGGATCCCAGAATACTACCAGGAACATGGAGATCTGCCAGGTGCTCATGGAGATGCCCCAGAGGTGTGTCTCTCAACAGCTCCCTACCAGAGCCTGGGAGCACTGCAGAGGAGTGGTAAACTGCCTGTCTCTGGGCAGAAGGGAGTGCCTGGCCACTGAGGTGGCTGTAGCTGAGGAAACCCTGGAAGATCCTGGAGCGCCCAGAGTGAATGTGCTAGAGAGTGAAGGGGTGAGCCAGTCCAAAGGCAGAGGGGATTGATCGGGCCGGAACACATAGAGTGAAGGTGCTGGATCCTGGAGTGCAGGGTGACGGGGTGAGTGGGCTCCAAGGCAGAGGGGAGTGGGCAGAGTCCCGGGGATACCAGGGAGTGATGTAAAACACTAAAACAAAGAGGACCCCTCCACTAAGACAAAGAGATTCCCAGCCCCAGATGCAGAGGGGGGAGGAGAATGGGGTGATAAACTGAGAAGGACCAGGGATAAGATAACGGACTAGAATGTGCACCAGGAACCCATTTCATTTTTCTTTTCTCTTATTTTTTTTTAATACAAAAATTTATTTTTAGTTTTTTGTTATCAAGAATTTTCATTTTCATTTTTTTTAAGTTTCATTTTTGTTTTCCTTTGGTTTCAATGGGAAATGGATTTCTGGCTATAATGGTTCATTACGCGATGTCGATGGTGATTAAGGCAACAACGGTCCAGCAGGTAGTCCTGGACTATGCCACCGATCTCGTGTGTATCACATAAACCTGGCTGGACAATGAATCAGGCCCTATTCTGGCTGATCTTGTTCCAGCTGGGTATTCCGTTCAGCACCAGCTGCAGTTGGAGGAATGGGGAGGCGGTGTAGCAGTGATTTTTAGAGGGTTGGTCTGTGATGAGGTATCCAGTGTGATCCATGGTGGGCATTGAAGGTCTTCATCTTGTGTTTGATTTGGTAGGGGACAGTTTGGGAGTGCTGCTGGAATGGCATGCACCTACCAGTATGGCAGCTGTCGTGGATTTTCAGGCTGAAATGAGAGGAGGCTGCCAGGAACGTTCAATCAGGTTTATTCAGATACACAACTGTGGGACACACTGGTATTGTTACCAATGGACCCTGACTTACAGCAGAGAGATTTCTTTTATACCCAGTAGTAAACAAGCAACCACACAGGGTCAGCATCTAATCATACATGTACACACATAACCATATCTGACAGAAAATACCTCTTATTACTAGGCAGAAATTGGGTTGCTGATTCAAGCAAGTTCAGTTCCTCTGAACTAGAGATAAGGGGGCCCAAGGGTGGAGCGGGACATCTGTCAGGGAGTGTAGCTAACCCACACACACATGTGTCAGCATTAGATATAGATAAGGACCAGCACAAAGATGACAACAGGAAACCTCCTGGAAAGCTTTGCAGCATTATTTTCTTAATAGGTTATTAGAGCAAAAGGCAAGCTGCATTGCATAGTAATGGAATCTTAGGCCTAAAGCATTCTCAAGGATTTGTAGGCCAAAATACTATATAGCTTTGGGATTCTTCCATACAGCCTCCCTGCATGTTCTGGTGGAGGCTATGTCGGAGGTGGTGTTGCGGTCCTCAAAGACAATAGTCTTGGGGGACCTCAAGATTCATGCCAATGCGGTTCTCAGAGGAGCTGAACATGAGTTCATGGCCGCCATGCCAACCATGGGTCTGTCCCAGAGGATCAATGGCCCGATACATCTTGGAGGGCATACCTTGGACCTTACGTTTTGCACTGGCCTTGAAGCAGGTGCTCCATTAATGGGGGAGATATCAACTGTGCCCTTGTCATGGACAGATCATTACCTCCTGCAGACCTCCCTTCTAGCACATGCCTGTCCCCGGAAGGGTGTGGAACCTATTAGGATGGTCCACTCTCTGAGGATTTTGGACCTAATGCAGTTTCTAGGCGCTCTGGGGGAGTTACTTTCTGACCTTGACGACTGTCTCATTGATGACCTCGTCAAGCTATGGAACACCTTACTGACAGAGGCCATTGATCAAATGGCTCCCAGGCGTCCATTGCCCAGGTGGAGGCTCTGCAGACCTCCTTGGTTTTCCAAGGAGCTGTGGATGCTGATGCAGGTGGGATGTTTGTTGGAGCGATGGCGCGCTCCACATGGGGCTACCTATGGTGACAGCTTGGAAGCTGCAGCTGGTGCAGAATGCGGCGACCCGGCTCTTGGTGGGGTTGGGCCACCGGGAGCACATTAAGCCAGTGCTCCGATTTCTGCACTGGCTACCAATAGTCTTCTTTGCTCGATTCAAAATGTTGGTTTTGACCTATAAAGCCTTACACGGTCTGGGTCCTGCCTACTTGCGAGATACCCTTACTCCCTGGGTTCTTGACTGGCCCCTGCGGTTGTCCGGGGATGTCATGTTGGAGGTCCCCAGGGTTTTCTGGGGGGCCACACAGGATTGGGCATTCTCGGTGGGCGCACTGCACCTTTGGAACTCCCTCTCAGAAGGGGCTCTTCTGGCTCCCGACCTCCCAGCTTTTTGTAGGAACTGTAAGACCTGGATGTTCCATCAGGGGTTTGGGGAGGGGGGGGGGTAAGGGTTGGGGGGGGGGGGGGGGGGGGAATTGGCGGAGGTGGGGTTTCTTTTTCTTTTATAGTTATTGATGTTCCACTTCATTTTATAAGATTTTATATATATTGTATATTTTATTAATGTTGTCAGCTGCCTGTGGCAGGAGGGGTGGGGTATAATTTTTAATAAATAAATAAATACATTTTAAATAAGTAAATATTTTGATTTGCATGAAATGTGGATAACTTATACCCTTCACCAATGGGATCCGGTCTGCCAAATTACATAAAGATTATATAAAAGGTTCCAATTTTATAAGCAATTTAATTTCATGAATTTTGCACACTTTTCCAGCTATAATGTTTTTGTTTTGCAACCAGTTTGGAAGAAATCTGAACAGATCCACTCACACAAGGGAGCATCTCTGAGAAATTCCCAAAGGACTGGATAAAGGGTCCCAATTTTAGAAGCAATGTAAATTTCGTGATTTTAGCAGAAGTTGCAAATTTCCTTAAATCACTTGCAGGTGTTTCCTCTATTTAAACTATAAAGATTTTACTGAATGCAGACATCTGCATTTTTGGAGTACTTATAGAGAGAATGAGGAAGACATGAGGGGATGGGCAAAGCAGAGGAGCAGGTGCCAGAGGCCCTAGTCCTGGCACAGGCTTCAGTCATTGGCACCCCAAATTCTATAGGGGCATACATCGAGGAGAGTAGGCGCAGAGTCTGCAGCATACACAGACACACACAGAGCACTGAACCAGCGTATGATCCACATAAGATCTAGCATGATGGGGGCTGTGCTGCTTTGCAGAAGCTTATAGTTGCTCCCCAATGCCCACACCCCAGCCTCCCTGACTGCAGTGATTGGGTACTGGCAAGTTGGAAGCCAGAGGCCCTGGCACAGGCTTCAAATATTGGCACCCCAAACTCTGGCCATTTTTAAATGGACCGCAGATGGGTGTGCAGTGGGGTGGTGCTCATAAGATAAAAGAAGCTTGGGCTCATTGGGTAAAAAGAAATGAGACGCTGGTCTGCTGTGGTCCAGGACTCACCCGCACGTAGTCTCATGCCACCACATGTGGGCCCGCTACTGACACGGGGCGGGTAAGTGGCTGGCCAGGGATGCGCACTTGGGAAAATCTCTGAAGCACAGTCCGGGCCAAGGGCCTACCATGTGGGCCGCTGTGGTCCAGAAGTTTGTTCAGCTCTGCCATCCTCAGTGTGGGGCAGAGGCTGCCATGGCCATGAGATATGGCTAGTCACCATGGCTGCACATCATGATGGGGGAGTGGGGCTCTGGGATAGGGGCAGGGCTGCCCGCATGCTTATTGCAGTCCCCCACTTCCAGTCATCCAGGCAGTGGGATGGCTCTCCCAGTGGCAGGCACATTTGTTTCCTGCCACTTACCAATACGGAGAGTGGCAGCTGTGGTTTTCCACCCTGGGCTGGGGATCCACATTGCCGCCTGCTAATTTGTTTTTACTCATCAAGAGAGAACTGGAGTAAGGCAACTTCTTAGTAAAACAAGAGAACCCCCCTGTCCTTCCAGCCCATATCTGCGGAGGAGCTGACCCAACCCGACCCAAGAAGGTGGGGGCCCTTGGATACAGCACACATTGCTGGGGATAGAGGGAGCCCCGGACCCAGTTGCTGAACCGGAGAAGATCCGCCCCAGCTGGGGGGGGGGCATGGCCAGGTAGCCTGAGCGGCTTACAAGCGGCTGCTGCAGCCGGCAGCGCCAGAGGCGCGTGCCGCGGCAGTGTGCCTAAGGGCTGCATGCGCAAGGGAGCACCCTTGTGCACGTGGCCTTAGGCATGTGGCCTTAGGCGCGTGTCAAGCATAGGGAGATCTCCCCTTGTCCACCACTGCCTGTACCGGTTAGGGCTGGTGGCTACGGTTGCTGTTGCTGATGACGGTGGCTCGAGGACCAGCACGGCGAGGCAGTGGTGGAGGGAGCAGACGGATCCAGAAGGGTGCTGAGTTCTGGGACACCTTGGCCTTTACGTACATGCCACAGCCACAGCTCAGAGCAACTGGGGACGTTACAATGGCTGATAGACTGGTGGTGAGAGAATGGGGTGCCTGTGCTCCAAGGACATACTCAGACTTTGTGCTGATCAAGGATTAACTGGGCAGCCCAAACGCTATGAAGCTATAATCTTCCAAAGACCTTTTGGTGGGAGGGCGTGGTTTTGTTTATTACCAATTTTTCTCCTTAGGTTGTTGTAGCATATATGGTGTACTGCTGGGATTTGCCCCTACTTTACATAAGGGACTACGTGAGTAAATCTCTCGCAGCACTGCTATACTAGCGCTTATTTGGGGTTATATGGGAGTGGGCAAAGGTGTTACTCCTTTTGAGATCTGGGGGGGGGGATTAATTAATTAATTAGTCGATGATAGTAGGTTATTTTATGCCAACGACAGAAGCAATTGATAAATTCTATGGCAAGCTGCTAGATGTCCCTGGGCTGTGATATTTAGCTATCTGTTTTACAGACAAGAGGAATTTGGATCTGAGGTATAGTACTTTGACAGGTCCCCGACCATCTTGTTAACATGATGACTCGCAACAAGAAAAAACAAGGTGTTGCTTTAGATGAAATACCATCACAACCTAGACCATTAAAACTGGATTCGTTCATTCTCTCTGATTTGCATAAGTTAGGAGAAGTCACTGCCACCCATACCTTTCCTCCTTGCACGCCTACGAATTGTAATGAGAGTTTTATCAACAAGAGCCTCTCTGAACTTTGGAATCTAGATGGCTCTGGAAATTCACTTGATGCCAGTGCAGTATCTTTCAATAAATCAGATATTAATCCCTATGACAATCTGGGCAGCCACTGCTTGCAAATAGGGGGACTAATTAAAAAGTTAATAGGCCCGATGAATAAAGTCATCGACCTGTTGGAGGGGCAAAAAAACCTACTCACGCTCCTTCCTGAATCTAATTACAGAGATTAGGGAGGAACCACATAGACATACCTGCCCTCCTAATGTGCAGTTGCGGCAGCTAGATCAGAAGCATAAGACAACTGGTAAAGCAGCTGTGTTATATCAGTCCCCGACGAATCAGATGATAGATCAGGAGCTATTCTTAAAATCTACGACAAATAATAACAGGCCGGTGCCCCCCGGCAAGAACTCCAATTTTGTAATAAATCCAAATGTTATTTCCTTTCGGATTATGCCATTGCCAGGAGGTTTCGTTCCATCTTGGAGGTCCAAGTCTGAGATTTGTCAGCACCTGTAAGAAATCTTGCAGGTGCATATACCCCTATCAAAAATAACTCACTTTCAGAGGCTCCCTTTTTTCCATGGGCTTCAAAGAGTGATAGTACGTTTTCGCAATTTAAGCTAGCTGCGGATATTATGAGCCAATTTGACTTATTTCAGTCCCTGGGCATGATAGTTGGCGAGGTCTATATAGACCAGACCCAGCAGTCCCTGCTGGATGTACGGATAGGCAAGTTACCGGACACTCAAGTTCATACATCGGCGACACTAGATAGCCGCCCTAACCCTAAAACAAATACACTCCCAATAGCTGGGAGCAAGAGGTCCTTTCTTCCCCCACAAGCCCGGTCCTTGGAAGCCTCTAAATCCAAATTTTTGGAAAAGCGAACTGATCGAGGTAGTAAACCTAAGAAAGGGGGTTACTCGAAAATACCAAGAATCGGGAACTCCCCTTCTACATTAAAATCCCCCAAACCTCCTGTGACTGAGGATACACTCAGTCAGGGAGCTTGCCTCCAATCTTCCATCCTGCCCGATCAAACCGTGGGAACTGTTATCACTCATATGCAACCCACTACGGCTTTCACGAACAGGATTCCAGGTACTAATCAGCATTCTTACATAGACACCGTAGATAATATAGAGGGTTCTGAGGAGCGTAATCCTGGTCAACTAGCAGGAGATCTACCTGCCTTAGGACATTTATCAAGATCTAAATGACTGAGTGATATGGATCAGGTATTATCCCTGTCACTCTGTTCGTGGAATATTACCGGATGGGAGGGACGTAAGATGCATCCAACATTTATTATCTACCTTAAGTCGTTTGACATAGTGCTGCTACAAGAGACATGGACCAAGTCACATATTGTACTGGAGGGCTTTAGTTCCTACTCCTTGCATGCTGTATCAATCCACAAAAAGGAGCGATCCTGTGGAGGAGGGTCTTGCCTAGTTGCCTCATCGTTAGGATACGAGTTGATCAAAGAGTTATACTTGGCTGCTACTGTAAGTGGAGTAGTAATGGGTAGGGGATCCATACAATTGATTATTCTATCTATCTATATTACCCCTTTGAATGCCACCCTCTATGAAAGAGATATATGGACCAGCTTACAAATCTATATAGAAGAGTTACAGCTAGAATTTCCCAATGCCAGAATAATCCTCGGGGGTGATTTTAATGCGAGAATTGGGGAAAATAATATAGCAATAGCTAAATATCTCCCCTCAGATTGTGATCAGATCAAGATTTGTGGATAGGTTATCCAAGGATATTAAAATAAATAACTTGGGACTACAATTAATAAAGTTAACAACGTCATTAAATTTAACCATCTTAAATGGATGCTGGCATGCAGATAATCCTGGAGAATACACTTTTTTCAGGCCACTAGGTAGTAGTGTGGTGGATTATGTTATAATCAATACTGCACTATCTCATTATGCAATAAACTTTAGTATAGGACAAACCCAACACAGTGACCATCAACCGTTAGAGCTAAGGTTGACAGACTTTACAGAAGTAACACATAGGATACCTCCAACTTTGATGGCAGAGGAGCAACCTGAGGGCTCACTCAGATATCTCCCCAAGAAATGGGATGCACAGTTGATCATGTGGCTTGCGGATGTTTTGAATAGTGAACCTATTAAATCAATACGAACTAGATCTCTCTCTGGCCAGGGTGGGGAAGCACTTATCCAAGATTACGATGGCATGATTCAGATTCTGACCCCCTATTTAACTAGGGATGCTGAAGTATCCCCTTCTCATCAATACCAAAACCAGCGTTGGTTTGACAAAGAGTGCTCAATTGTGAGCTATTTAATTCGCGGACTTTAAAAATGCACAACCGCCATAACATGCGCATAATAACCCACTTCCGTCTCGTCTAATTACATCATGTGGATATTTCAAAATATGCACAATCGCGATGTGCAATCACGCGCCGCTCATCTAAAAGCGACCTAAGTCTACCATTGAACAGTTATAATGATTCTTTACCATCTTGCATGCAAATACAGCAATATTAATGGTAGACTACTTGTAGCCTTCATGGATCTTTGATCTNCCCCTGGTCTGAGGTGAACCTCCACCTGGAATGAATTCCAAAGTGATGGCCCAGCTGCTGAGAACACCCTCCTGTCCATTCAGACCCACCAATAAGGCAGGACCTCCAGGAGGGCACTCCCAGACTACTATACGAGTCACCCAGGGGGCCAGTGGAGGAGGCGATCTGTCAGATAAACAGGGCCCAGGCCATGAAGGACTTTAAAGCTCAAAAGAAACACCTTGAATTGAGCCCGGAAAACAATAGGCAGCCAGTGCAGTGCTCGGAGCACCAGCTGGATATGCTCCATGTGGCCCGCCCCAGTAAGCAGGTGGGCCACTGCATTCTGTACTAGCTATAGCTTCTGAACCATCACCATGGGCAGCCCCACATACAGCGCATTGCAATAGTCTAGCCTCAAGATGACAAATGCATGGATGACAGTGGCGAGGTCAGAGTCTGAGATATATGGGTGGAGCCTCTTCATCAGATCTAATTGGCGAAAGGAGCCTCTGGCCACAGCCAACACCTGGGAATCCAGGCATAGCTGTGAATCCATGAGCACTCTCAGGCTCTGCCCAGATGGAACCAATGGAGGACAGATACCCCCAATTATGAGAGCAACCTCCTCCCCCAGATCACCCCCCTCCCACTAGCATCACCTCTGTTTTATCGAGATTGAGCTTCAAGTGGCTCAGCCTCATCAATCCTCCACAGCAGCCAAACAATGGGAAAGCAACGAGACAGTGGGGTCTGGGTCAGTTGAAAATGAAAGATACAGCTGGGTATCATCAGCAAATTGGTGGCAACAACCCCCCAGCTGCATACAACCTCTCCTAGCGGCTTCATATACACGTTGAACAAGAGAGGGGACAGAATTTAACCCTGCGGGACCCCACATAGCATGACACCCTTACAATGGATATGGATATGGATATGGTTTATTACTGGCTGACTTTTGCCCTTGCCACCAAAAACAAATTTTTATACACATACAACAAATATAAAAACAGAACATATAACAACTAACATTGCTAATACAAATTACAATTACCATTATAATTATAATTATACTATCAAAAGCAAGTTGGCTTATATCCGTGGGGCTATCCTAGATTTAAATGGCCCCTACTGTAATTAATCTGATGAGTAATTAATCAAATGCATTATTCCTACTGGCCTTCACCTTTGTAGCCATACAACAGGCCAATCAGGAGATACAAGAAATACAATGAAACACTTCACTATATGTATTGCTATCCCCATAGTCCTGCATCCAGAAAATACAAGGAGACAAACAAAAGAACTATAAGTTTACCTTACTCTTCTGTAGGGCTTGCTACAACAAAGCTTGACCCCTATTACCCTACCAACCCACTATCCTGTCACATGGGCCTTCAACTAAATCCTAAGCCCAAGAGATGAGCGACATAAAGGATTCCATGGCCAATACGGCTCTAGACACCACCACCCATGGTTTACCCTCAGAGCCTGCAGATCTCACACACACCCATGTTCTATTAACAATTCTAATATTAGATTTTTAATTTTACTTCTAGTAAGTACTATCCCAATTGACTAGTAACATATATAGAACTGAGTACAGAACTGGATGTGTCAAGAAGATTCCCAGCCGATTATGATTGACACCAATTTAGGGGGTCGATTATTATCCAATTTTATTAGAACAGCAAAGGTCAGATATGGTGCCCATCCCCTGTCCATGTTCTATGCACTAAGACAGAAGTGGGCCATAGACTACTTAAGAAGTAGCTATATACCCTCTCTTGGATGCTAATAAAACAAAGGAAGCCAAGGCCTTCACTGTCTCTTCCTGGAATAGAGTAAGTAAGTATAAGTAAGATCCCTCTTCTCCGAAGGACAGTCCGTCAACCATCAAGGGGGCCAGCCAAACCCTTTGTAAATCTTCATAAACAGGGCACCTCAGCACCAAGTGTTTGATGTCCCCAATCTCCCCCATAGAACAGTTACATAACCTCTGAGCAAAGGGGATACGCTGTAACCTACCCTTAGTAACTGCCGTTGGAACTAACTGGAGGCGCAGGTAAGTATATGCCCACTGTAAATAAGGATTGTTTAGTTGATCCAGATATGGTTCGAAAGAAGAGGTCAGTTTGATTTGACTAAGCCGCGGGGCTTCTTTCCATGAGCTTACGATAGTCATATCTTCTTGCTGGTCAACATCTCTAATCCTCCCACTTATTTCAGAGAGTTAATAGGGAAATATGGTGGGAGAAACTCCAAGCCCTTGGTGCGGAGCCATGACTGCTCTTCTTAATTCGTGCTATGTATCAACAGGCTCGGATGGTTGTTAGATTGAACAATAGGGGACATTTATCAAGTGATATTGTCCTACAAAGAGGGGTTCGGCAGGGGTGCCTGCTGGCTCCGACTCTCTTTAATGTCTACATTAATGATCTGGCCCCACTCATGGCAGAGTCTGGATTTCATCCACCAAAGTAAGCTGCGCGGCCGGTAGGCTGTCTCCTCTTTGCCGACAACTTAACAATAATGTCGCAGACACGAGTGGGTCTTCAAAGACAACTTTCGCTGACTTCTGTCATGCCCATAAGCTAAGTATTAACCAGGAAAAATCAAAAACACTGATTTTCTCTAGAGAGAGGAAAGTATATGCCTGGACAATAGAGGGCAGACCAATTCAACAAGTAAATGAATATAAATACTTAGGTATTAGATTCCAGTATAATATGCATTGGACAGCACAATATCGGCAGGCTAGGCAAGATATAGGGGGTGCTCCCCTAGCAATAGCACGGATTTGGGGACATTTTGGCAAGGCGAATATAACATGGGCTATTGGGACATTTTATGCGAAGGTTAGGGCAAAATATCTATATGGAGCCGGGCTGTGGGCAGTCCTGCCTCCAAAGGACTTGAGTCTGCCCCAGAATTAATTCCTTAGGATGATGCTGAGAACACCTCGGGGAATTCCCCTTGAGGTAATAAGATTAGAAATGGGTTTGTCTAGCTGGGAGACCATGGCAAGAAGGGAAGGCATTTGCCTGTGGGTTAAAATTAATTGCTCAGTCAATCCCTTATTGGGACTTATCCCAGGTGGCACATTTGTTAGCCCATGGATAAAGGAAACGAATGCTTATATATTATCCATGGGATTTTCAAGAGACAGCCTTCTGTCCAAAAGACAACGACACAGGTTAGGTCTGAACTTATCCAACGGCTATATGATATAGAAAGGCAAGAAGGGGTGGCTAGAGTTAGAAATACCCCCTTCTTGAGAGATTATCTACCTATCATCCCACCAATAAATGAAATGACAAATTACCTAGTTTCACTTCCAACTTTCAGGCTAAGGTATCTGTTCCAGTGCGCGTGCTTGAATTCAGGGGCAGCTGGTGGCTTTTTAGTTTGGAGGGGCAGTAAGGCCGTCCGGGCCGGCGAGCTGGTGGGCGGAGCCAGGGCAACGGTGGGCAGAGCCAGGGCAATGGTAGGTGGAGCCAGGGCACAACCCAGCAGCAAGGAGTTCCCAGGGTGAACATCAGAAGATGGAAGAAAACACAGTAGTCTAAAATGCACTTCAAGCTTAAAATGAATAA
>QEPC01007511.1:1213992-1230469 GCA_003113815.1 Sphenodon punctatus | reverse complement strand
CCCCCCTCCACACCCATCCCCCCCGGGGGGTGGGGAGGTCAGGTACAGGGTGGGGGAGGGAAGGGTCTAAGCTTACCTGCTCTCTGAGTCTCTCTGGCATGGCAGGAGGAGCAGCAGTGTGGGGAGTCTCTCTCGGGGGACATGAGGCAGGGAGGAAGCACGCATGCACGCTGCTCCCCCTTCGTCTGTCCCCCGCCAAGCTATCTCGCCAGGGCTGTCAGCCCGACTGCCCTGGCCAGATCTTCCATTGCGCCCATTGAGCGCAATGGAAGGCTGTAGTCCCTCCCTCCACAGCACGTCCCATACGTGCTGTGGACAGAGGAGCTCAGCCGCCCCAATCGCGTTTTCCATAGGAAAACACTTTGGGCGGCTGATTTTTGAGCCTTCTGCGACCCACTCCTCTGGAGAGGGTCCCAGAAGAGAAGTAAAGCTGCAGCAGTCTCTGCCTTGCCTTTGCTTAGAGCGGAGGCTGTTGCAACGGCGCTGTGGTCAGTTTCAGTGTGAAACTGACTTGAAATTGACCACAGCGCTGCAGCATCCTCCGCTCTAAGCAAAGGCAAGGCAGAGGCTGCTGCGGGTGGCGGGGAAGCAGCGGGGAGGTTTTTTTTTATTTATTTACTTTGAGCGGGGGCACCTGTCGGGGCGCTTGGGGGGGGGTCAATGCCCCCAACGCCCCTTAAAGGAAGCCGCGCCTGCTTGAATTCCTTGCCATCTAAGATCCAGGAGGGCAGAATTTTAAACGTACCATATGCTCAACGCTTATGCCCCTTTGATGCACTGGGGGCAGAAACAGTTGAGCATATTATACTAGAATGTAATCTGTATGCAGTCCCTCAGGACCGACTCCTGCTTCCCTATTTAAATGATTCCAAGACTGGCTCAAATTTTGCGAGACTGTACAGGTTATTGGAGGACACCAATATTAATGTAACAAGAGCAGTAGCAGGTTTCCTGGTAGCTGCCTTGGGGTAAGAGATCGCTTTCTTACATTTCAGTCAATAGACAAAGAATCTGATGAAGACTATTATATCTGAGTATCAGTTTTTGCATATTGGAATTTTACTTTGTATTATAATTGACTCAACTAGGCTAAGGTATGTAGCCAGGCAAATACACTTAGGAGACTTTATGATGTGTATTGGACACCTATAATTCTGGATATAATACAGCGAATGATAGTGAAATTACCGTTGATATTCTATGATTTTATATTTATGAATTTATATTTATGCCCAAGAGGGACCCCTATGGGGATATAATTTAGTGAGTGCAAGAATGTGTTGAGAACTGAATATTTAGTATTAACTTTGATTGGGTATATTTTCAAAATTCTCAAAGTCGGTGGAAATGATGTTTTTGTATGTTGGCAGGAAAATTATGTTGTTGTTGTATTTTAAGTCTATTAATTGTATATTTGACCTTGTAATTATCCCTTGCAATGGCCAAGTGCCAAGCAAATAAACTTGATTTGATTTGATTAGTAAAACAACTAAAGCTGTGCATTGTGAAGAATTTTGAATTTACTCAAATTGTATTTCCTTATGTGATGGGCACAGCTGGTATACTCCAATTAAGTTTGTAACATTCCAATATAAGCTTCTGTTTCTAGTTTGTTATAGCTTTGCCAAACCCTCAGTTTTTGGAAATATTTAGCAAAAATGTGAGATGGTCAAAGATGTGCAAGACCACAGTTATTAGCACTGTCATAATCCCTTCTGTGAAACAAAGGAATTGTAGTTTATTTTAGGTTTTGGAACAACTTGAAATTAACTAGTACTGACATAGTGGGGGTGTTAAGGTGACACCCTTGTCGTGGTTGGACCATTATCTCCCAGAGGATCGGGTCCTGGTGCCCCGATGCCCTCATTGGGATGCTGTACCTATTAAATTGGTCTGCCCCCAGAGACTCATGGATCCAATTGGTTTCTGGAACTCTCTGGGGGAGTTTCCAACAGATCTCAATGACCACTCTGTCGATGAACTCGTTACATTATGAAATAACTTCTTGACTGAGGCCATCGACACAGTGGCTCCCAGGCGTCAGCTCCCACAACTGCACCAACATAGGTCCCCCTGGTATACGGAAGGCCTGAGGCAGCAGATGTGGGAGGGTAGGTGGCTAGAGCACAGGTGGTCCCGGACTCAAGCTGAATCCAACCTATTGCGGTATAGATCATTTTTGAGAGACTATGCCATGGTTGTGATGGCAGCCATGAAGGCTTTCTTCACTGCCATCGTAGCATCTGCAAAGTCATGTACATCAGAGCTTTTCCGGGTGGTGAGGGATTCAGTCAGTCCAGTCTGTCTCTACCAGGAACTGGCAGAGTCCATTGCCTGCTGTGACATTTGTATTGATTACTTTGCAGATAAAATCGCTTGTATTCACGACTTTGACGTGATCGTTTCTGCTGCAGAGTCAGAGCTGGGGGTTATGGAGGCCAAGCCTTATCCTTTTTTGGGGGGGGATCGGTTTCAGTTGTTGTTGCCCACTGATGCAGAGAAGGTACTGGGGACTGTGTGAGCCATCAGTTGTGAATTAAGTCCATGCCCATCCTGGCTGGTGAAAGCCAGCCAGAAGTCATTGGGGCTGTTGCTGGCTGGGGTGATCAATGCCTCCCTTCAGGAAGGCAGAGTGCTGAGCTGCCTTAAGGCAGTGATTGTTCAGCCTCTGCTTAAGAAGCCATCATTGGACATTGATTCCCCTGCCAACTATTGGCCTGTCTCTAACCTTCTCTTTTTAGGGAAGGTTACTGAAATTAGCGGTGGCCGGTGGCTTGTCAGCTTCAGGCGCATCTGGATGGTATCGGATTCCTGGGCCCTTCACAGTCTGGTTTCAGTTCTGGACATGGCACGGAGACTGCGCTTGTGGCTTTGGTCAATGACCTTCACCTGGAGTTAAACTGGGGAAATTCTACCCTGTTGATTTTATTAGATCTTTCAGCGGCTTTTGATAATGTTAATCATGAGGTGTTGTTGACTCGCTTGCAAGACCTGGCTGGAGTGGGTGGGACTGCTCTTGAGTGGTTACACTCTTTCTTGGCTGGGAGGTCTCAGTGGGTGGTGTTGAGCAATTGCTCATCATCTCCTCAGGATCTCCTTTGTGGTGTCCCACAGGGTTTCATTCTGTTCCATCACTTGTTCAATGTGTATATGCAGCTACTGTTTATATGCAGGTCATTCTGAGTTTGGGGTGCGGTGCCATCAGTATGCTGATGACACCCAGCTCTATCTTTCTTCTTCATTTGACCCTGGCAGTCTCAGTGCTTACCCGTTGCCTGGGTGCAGTGGGGGACTGGATGAGGACGAGTTGACTGAAGCTGAATCCTCACAAGACTGAGGTGATGATTGTGTGCCGGTCTTGTGCCCTGGGATTGGGACTCCTCTTATTGATGGGGTCTGGCCCCCTGTGGTTGATCAGTTTCACAGCCTTGGATCCTTTGCTGTGCCTGGATTGCCAGGTCACGGTGGTAGCCAGGAGCGCTTTTCACCAACTCCATCTGGTGAGGAGGCTGTGGACTTTTCTTTATGACCCAGATCTGGCCACTGTCATCCATGCCTTCATCACATCAAGGCTAGACTACTGTAATGTGCTCTATGTGGAGCTGCCCTTGCTGATGGTTTGGAGGCTGCAGCAATGTAAAATCTGGTGGCTTGCCTCCTTATGGGGAAGCATCACTGCGAGTACATAACACCAGTGCTCCGTTGACTGCATTGGCTGCCAATCGTCTTCTGGGCCAATTCAAGGTGCTGGGGATGACCTTTAAAGACCTAAACAGGCTAGACCCCATCTATCCGAGGGATTGCCTGACTCCCTGTATCCCATCACGGCCTCTGTGATCGACTGGGAGCACTTTCCTGAAGACTTCATTTTTTCGCCAAGTCTCGACTATGAGGAGGGTGTTCCCAGGCATTGCACCTCTTTTATGGAACTCCCTGCCCCAGGAGGTGAATCTGTGTTCAAGCCTGGCAGCCTTCCAGGGGCAATGTAAGACCATTTTGTTCCATTGGGCTTTTGGCAGCAGGAAGTGAATTCATGGGGGTGGGGGCAGTAATTTAAGGGGAAGGATGAGTTGGAGGCTGGGGAGAGGGACTGGGTGGGAGGTTGTTGGAGAGTGGGATTTGGTTGGGTTTTGTGGGGGATTTATTTTAAATGTATTTATATTGTTTTATATTTTTTGTAAGTCACCCTGAGCTTTTGGGGAAGGGCGGGATATAAATACAAATAAATAAATAAATATTCTTGCAAGCTGGGAAATGATGATATATAGCAACATTTATCACAGTATTCAAGATTACCAAATAGGAGTAAACTGATAAAAGTTCAATGCTGTGTCTGCTGTACTCAAATATTAATTTCCTATAATATGATAGAGACGTATTCCTATCTTCCTTATTAGACACACAAAGTCCGCCAATACATACATTATATGTGTGTGTATGTATGTGTATATTATATGTGTGTATGTATGTGTGTATACACACACACACACACACACTGTAACCAAGACAAGAAAGTGTACCTGAGTTACCGTGTCTATCTTATTTTTTGTAAAGCGCCAAGTACATCGCTGGTGCTATATACATGCTAATAATAGATAGATAGATAGATAGATAGATAGATACTTGGAAAGCAACTGAACAGAACAACTCTCAAGGAAGCTCTGGATCCCAGGAGGATGCAGTCAACCAATAATAATTTTTTGTAGATGTAGATTGATAAACAAAGGCAGATGGAAAGATAATAAGCTGATGCTGAAGCTGGAGCTAAACGTTTCAGCGAAGGCAGAAGCCGAAATGTTTAGCTTCAGCCTCAGCATCAGCTTATTATCTTTCCATCTACCTCTGTTTATCAATCTACATCTACAAAATTATATATATTCAAATGAATGGTTTTGAGTTAATATACACTTAGACTATACAGATATCACTAAATAGTATTTAATTTTAAAATATATTTATTTTTTAAATTTAATTTTAAAATAGAAACTTTTTAGTTCTTTGCGCCTCTTTAGTTCCAGTCCTTTGTCCTTTTGCAAATTGCTTAGCAAACTGCCAGTATTTTGAACATGCATTTTGACGTTTTCCAGTAATCAAGATAAAAGTTTATTTAATTTTTCTTTTACTACTTTCAGAGCTATGGCTTACTTTGAAACTGGGTGGAAATGAGGTTAGGAATTTTTGCCATTTGAAAGCTTCCTCCTAAATCACAGGAGCACACTGCTTTTGTTCCATGATTTACTACAATAAACTTAGTACAATAAACTGCATGTTATTTTTTTAAAAAAATTAATTTAGGCTGCTCATCAAGATAAGAGCAAGAAATGTAGTATAGCATGGTGTGAGTATGGTGTAGTTGACAAGGTGCACTTGAACTTTGGAAAGCAGGGTTTGAATCCCACCTTTGCAGTGGCGGCTGGTGGGTTCTAAGACTAGTGAGACAGTGGGAGGGGCCAATGGTAGGCGGGGCTAAGCCAACAGAAGGCAGGACTTTGAAATTAAAATGGAATTTTACAGCCACAATTCCCCATCTGTAAAAAATGAGAATGTGTGTGTGTCTGTCTCTAACTGTGTTCCCCTCACTCTTATCCTCCTTAGATTGTAAGCCCTCTGGGCAGGGACCTGTGTCTTGTTTCTGGTCCAGCAAGGAAGTCTTTTTTAGTGAACCGAGCATAGGACTGTGAGACAAACCTCTGGATTCTCTTCCTGGCTCTGCCACTGGCTTGCTGTGCGTGCTTGGACCATTTCCTTTCCCTACTTTGATTTTATATAGGGCCAGCAATGTACCTGATGCTTTCCAACTGTTGAAAATATACTGGGTTCCTGCCCCGGGGATCTTACAATCTAAGAAAGTCACTCCCCTACTGCACTCTGTCAACTCACAATATATACACTCGAAACAACTATCTAATAACTGCATAAACATAAATTATTTTAAAAATCTATTTTAAAAATTGTCCAGCCAACAAGAGGGAGACGGTCCCCTTTCCCTGGCTCTTTCCCTGTTCCAGGGAAAGGGGGCATCCTCCATCTTGTGAGTTGGACCATTGCTGCTGCGTTGTGCAAAGTAACCAATTTGGGGCTTTTTTTCTTGCATTTTTTGACCCTTTCCTTACCAGAATGAACCAAGTCCCTGCCCCGGGTGTTTACAATCTAAGAAAGTCACTCCCCTGCTGAACTCAGTCAAAGCAAAATATATACATTCTAATTAAATATCCAGTAACTGCATAAACACAAATTATTTTTAAAATCTTTAAAAAATATATTTTTTAAAAAATACAGAATTTCAATCAATGCACAAACCAAATATTAAAAAACATCCAAAAAATAGTTTAAATTCAATAACAACCAAAATACCCCAAACTCTAAAAAATAAACTTTAAAAATCCTTGAAATGTATTAAAAATTCCCAGAAAACCAAATTTAACCCATACCCTAAAAATAAATTTAAAAATAAAATATACATTACACAGGAAAGGGGAACAATTAAAAATAGAAAAGCAAGTTAAAACTATTACTCACCCAAAGGAGGGTTTTAGTTGTCCTTAGCCTGCAGCAGCCTGCAAACAGGCCCAAATCTCCTCTCTCTAACCCCTACCCTCTCACGCCACCCTAGGTTCCCATTTTGATCTCTCCAGCCCCTCAATCTCATCTCCTCAGCCCCCAGGCCCTCATTCTCATTTCTCCAGCCTCCCCCCTCACACCCCCAGGTCCCCAGTCTCATTTTTCCAGCCTCCCCCCCAAGCCCCCATTCTCAGCTCTCCAACCTCCCCCACCACACCCCCAGGTCCCCATTCAGATTTTCCCACCTCAAACACTTACCAGGAGCAGCAGGCAGAAGAGCTCTCTGAGAGGCCAAGGATGTACTGAGCCTGAGGCAAGTACAGTAAGGGCGCTTTTAGACGATCCCGCTGACAAGCGGGATCGTTAAGTGCCGGCATATCCCCCCCTCCTTTCTCTCTACGCCGGGTCTGATGCTCAGAAGAGCATCAGACCCGGCTTAGAGACTCAGTGCGCATGCGCTCCCTTCTGCGCATGCGCACTCGGCAAAATATCAGGGAAGTGTGCCGTGAAGCCGGCACAGCGGCGATCCGCGTCGGAGGGGGCAGGATTGCCTGCCCGGTCTGACGCCAGCTTAAATGTAAGTGTGTAATTTAAACGAGCGCAAAGAAACGCGGCTGATCAAAGGATCAGCCGTGTTTCTTGTCTCGTTTAAAAGCGCCCCAAGTCTCCTGCTCACCGGCTCCTCCTCCTCCTCCCCTTCTCTCCAGTGCCTAGGGAAGGCTCTTTCAAAGGAGCCTGCCCTGGCCATCAAATTTCACAGGCTAGAGTTCCAATGGAAACTGATCTTTGCAGTGGCCACGCCCTCAGGCTAAGCTGTTTTGGTGGGTCACTGTGAAGAGAGCCCTACTGCTCCTAAGCGCCCCTCCCTCCTGAGACTCTCTGTCCAGCATACTAGCACAGGCAGGGGGAAGGGCCAGACAGGCTTCACTGATTCCACCTGCAAGTGATTAACAGATCCTACCTGCCTGTTGCACTTGAGTCAGAGAGTGGAGCAGCACTTCATGGTATTGGCATCCCCCAGCTTTTTGGGGTGTGTGGGTGGTTTGAGGGTGCAAAAGGGCATGGCGACACTGTCCGCAGAGTCCCTATAGGTGGGCTTCCCCTGCACCTTAGCCATGAGCTCACTGGGTGGCCTTGGGCAAGACACTACCTCTCAACCTCAGTTCCCTGTGTCTCATATGGGAATGTCTGTGTTCACCTCACCCTTGTTCATCTTAGATTGTAAGCCCACTGGGCAGGGGCCCACCTCTGAAAACCTGTGACTGTAAAGCACTGTGCATGTGTACTAGTGCAATAGAAATTAGTAGTAGTAATAGCAATAGAGTGAAATATCTATTTATTTTCTTAGCAATTGAATCATCCAAATGTAATTAAATACTATAAGAAAACTAAACATAGTGCTGGAATGAGCAGATAATAGAGACATCTCGAGAATGATCAAATTAGATTTTTTTTTGTTTAATTGAATTTTGAGAAAGTTTGTATGGTTTTTGTTTTTGCATCTAATGCTCAAGTTTTGTTTCAGAGGTGAGCCCCTGCCCAGATGGGTCTTTGGATATCATGCATGATAAATAATGTGTGTATTTACTTTGAAATCTGCCCCTTTATTGTTTCTTGAAGTCAGATGCTTGAAGAATCAAAGAAATTCTTAACACTTCTTTTAGTGTGGGCTGTTATGCAATTCCATGCACATGAAATGTTAAAATTAAAGTATTGATTTCTTGTTGAAAGGTTATTCTGAAGAGGATAAATGGGTTTGGCATTTTTATAGGTTTGTTTTTTTAAACAGAAATCACTAACGTAGCATCTGTATGTGTATGTGGTGTGGCCATGATAACTCAAGAACGAGTTGACAGATTTGTACCAAATTTGGCACATAGGACTCTTGTAGCACAAGGAAGAACTAATTAGTTTTTGGCCAGAAAGCCAAAACTGGAACTGGGGGAAATTGGGGTTGTTTGGTGTAATTTGTGGGAGGGGTTGGTTGTGAATATCTCTGCAACTCATGCTCTTATTGACATGAAATTTCATACAAAAGATAGTTATTAGATCCCCAAACACTGGCATAAATTTAACTGGAAACGTCCTACTAGAACTTGTCAAAAAGCCCATATTCAGAAAACTGCATAACGAGAACCAGAATCTTATTATTTTATACAGGATTTTTATGTATGCAAAACATATATACATTTCTGTATAAGGAAGTCAAGTGGAATATATAAGGGAAATTCCAATTAAAACGACTCAGGTAACATATATCTTTAGAAAGGGGAATTATGTAAAAATGAGGAAACTAGTTAGAGGGAAACTTAAAGGAGCAGTTGCAAGAATTAAACGTCTACAGACAGCGTGGAGAATATTTAAAAACACCATCTTGAAAGCTCAGATTAAATTCCACAAATTAAAAAAGGTAGGAAGAGGATCAGACATCTGCCTGTGTTGCTAAATGGTGAGGTGAAGGAGGCTATTGGAGCCAAAAAGGCATCCTTTAAAAAATGGAGTGTCCCCTGGTAAATAGGGAAGAGCATAAGCGTTACCAAAGTAGATGTAAAAAGTTAATAAGGCAGGCCAAAAAGGATTTTGAGGAGCAATTTGCTAAAGATGCTAAAACTACTAATAAAACCTTTTCTAAGTACATCAGAAGCAGGAAGCCTGCTAGAGAGTCAGTTGGGCCGTTAGATGACTAGGGGGTGAAAGGGGTGCTTAGGGAGGAAAAGGACATTGCAGAGAAGCTGAATGAGTTCTTTGCTTCGATCTTCACTGCAGAGGATATTGGGGAGAAACCTATGCCTGAACCTTGCTTTGTAGGTCATGAATTGGAAGAGTTGTCACAAATCGTGGTGACTCTGGAGGAAGTTCTAGAGTAATTAACAAACTAAATACTAACAAATCACCAAGACCAGATGGTATTCACCCCAGAGTTCTGAAGGAACTCAAATATTACATTGCAGACCTACTGTTAGTCATTTCTGACCTATCACTAAAATCTACCACTGTACCTGAGGTCTGGAGGGTGGCAAATGTAACCCAGATAAAAAATGGATCCAAAGGGGATCCTGGAAACTACAGACCAGTAAGCCTGACATCTGTGCCAGGCAAAATGGTGGAAACTATCATTAAAAACAGAATCGCTGGGCATGTTGATAAACATGGCTTAATGGGGAAGAGTCAACATGTATTTAGCAAATGTAAGTCATGCCTCACTAATCTGTTGGAATTCTTTGAGGGTGTAAATAAACATGTGGACAAGGGAGACCCGGTAGATATAGCATACCTTAATTTCCAGAAGCATTTGATAAGATCCCACATAAAAGACTCTTGAGAAAATTAAAAAGTCATGGGATAGGAGTGTCTTACTATGGATCGGTAACTGGTTAAAGGATAGGAAGCAAAGAGTAGAACTGAATGGTCAGTTTTCACAATGGAGAGATGTAAAAAGTGATGTGCCCCAGGGATCTGTATTGGGACTGCTGCTGTTTAATGTATTCATTAATGATCTGGAAAAGGGCGTTAAGAGTGAAGTGATCAAATCTGCAGATGACACAAAGTTATTCAAGGTAGTTAAAACATGAGCAGACTGTGAAAAATTGCAACAGGATCTTATGAGACTGGATGCCTGGTCATCTAAATGGAAGATGAGATTTAATGTGAACAAGTGCAAAGTGATGCACATAGGGAAAAAATAATCCAAACTATGAGTACACAATGCTGGATATTAAGCTAGGAGTTACCACTCAGGAAAAGGATCTGGGAGTGATTGTGGTCTGACTACACACTGAAATTCTCAGCCCAGTATGCAGCAGCAGTCAAAAAAGCAAACAGAATGTTTGGAATTATTTGCAAAGGGATAGAGAATAAAACTGAGGAAGTCATAATGCCTCTATACTTATTAACAGTGCCTGGAATATTGTGTGCAGTTCTGGTCACCCTATCTCAAAAAAGACATAGCTGATCTAGAAAAGGTACAGAGAAAGACAACGATAACGATAAAGGGTACGGAACGGCCTCCATGCAAAGAGAGCCTTGACAAGCTGGGTCTTTTCAGCTTAGAGAAGAGAAGACCGAGAGGGGACATGATAAAGGTTTATAAAATCTTGAGTGGTGTGGAATGAGTAGATAGGGAACAGTTATTTACCCTTTCAAATAGTACTAGAACTAGGGGACACTCCATGAAACTAGCTGCCGACAGATTTAAAACAAATAAAAGAAGTACTTTTTCACTCAACTCATAATTAACTTATGGAATTTATTACCAGAGGCCGTTGTCAAGGCCAATAGTACAGCTGGGTTTTAAAAATGACTGGATAAGTTCTTGGAGAGTAGGTCCATTAAAGGTTATTAATCAAGTAGCTTATGGGATGAACTTCTTACTGTCGGGAGCTGGGAGTGAACAATGGGGAATGGATTGCCATTGTGACTGTTTTTCTCCCATGCGATCAATATTGGCTACTGTCGGAGGACAGAATGCTAGGCTTGATGGACAATTGGTCTGACTCGGTATGGCACTTCTTATGTTCTTATGAGGGGGGGGCTACTCCAGATTTTTTAATAAGTTTTTAATAGAAATGCAGTATGACGTTCCATACAAAGGTATAAAAAGATGAAATACACAAGTTGGTTTGCTATGGTAGTGCAATGTTTGCATCAAAATGCTGTAATACACAATTATTCGTCCCGTTTTCTTTTTTTTAAAAAACCCACAACAACCTTCTAGTCATGTTACCTGGGGAAATATTGACATTAAGTCATTAATCATAGTATTTTTAACTGTAAAATTATTTTAAACTGTTTAACTGGAAGCTTGGAGGATCATAACATACAGGTTTCCTGGACAAAGAGAACATACAATGTTTAACAACTCACAAATGCTGTTTATAAGTGCAGTTTATCGGCATTTGTCTTAATATTAATAAGAGTTAATAGTCACTGTCTTCATCAGACTCATTAATCCCTAGTGCATCTTACATGCTTACATATTCTGCCACATTTTGGTACTGCTCAATGCACCCACGTATTTCGGTACATGGTAGACATGCATTTAGACAACTACAACTTCCAGAGTCACATCCCTCCTTGAATGAGCATTTGATCAGGAGTAGGATGGATTGTGGTGCATAACTGCCACCACCATACTGATGCATAACTGCCCTCCTCATCCCTCCATCCATAAACAGTTGGGGATGGGAAATATGGTTGTAGATCCTCAGCATGGACCCACAACATTGCCACATAATGTGCTCTTGATATGTGTGGTTGTAGAGTTCCATTAGTTGGGAGGTAGTTTTTCTCCCCTTTGGCATGCTTCTGCGTAAACAGGTGCCAACGGATTTCCAAAGTCTTTCTGTTTGGTGTGTTATAGCTATAGAGTCTCTATACAAATCTCTCCAGAATCTCAACGGTTTCATCACAAGGGAGGCCTACTTCACAGCCCAAAGTCTGAAATGCACAAAGAATCTGTGACTTGGAGGTCAGAAATGTTTTGAAGCATGTACCTTTGCTTATGCCAGAAGATTTGCTGGTTGTGTCAGCACCAGTGAACGCATGAAAGTCAAGGGCCTTGGCTCTTTCCTCACCTAAGGCTCAATATAGGAGCTGAAATGGAATAGTGCACTTTGAGGATCCCTTACCTGTAATAAACTGGGTGTTTGGGCATAGCTGTGGGTACCAATGCACCAGCAACAACAGGGCATCAGTGTCAGGTGAATATATGTCCAACTATCCTGAAGGGGAATTCTTGTTGGCATTGATGGCATGCAGAATAATTATTGGCCGTTTTTACATGGATGCCCCCTCCCCCGCTCGGTGTTCGGGCGAGTGTGTAGGGGGGGGGGTCCATGTAAATGGCTGGAAGTGGGTGTGTGTGTGGGTGTCTGCTTGGTGTTTACCTGTGTGAACACCGAGCAGGATGGGAGGGTGTGTGTGTGCATGCACGCCTGCACAACCCCCACCTCCACCCATCGCACACCCATCTCTACCCACCGCAGCCAAACACCCATCTCCCCACCCACCTCCGTCCATGTAAAAAGGATCATAGGGTGTGGGGATGGGTGTTTGGCCATGGTGGGTAAACGGACACACACCCACCTCCACCCATGAAGTCTCCTCCGGTTTTCTAGAGGGCTCCGTTGGTGGAGGTGGGAGAAGATGGGTGTGAAATGAGTGGTGGGTGTTGCGTGGGAGCATGCACACATCCCCTCCCATCCCGCTCGGTGTTCACGTGTGGACACCCATCCCTCCCCCACCTCCAGCCGTTTACATGGACGTGTCCCCCCCCAACACCTACTTGAATTCCGAGCAGGGAGGGGGATGTTCGTGTAAAAATGACCTTAGTGATAATTGTGCTGTCAGCCATATGGTACTGTACCTCACCACCCCTGTGTGCTTATTCCTCATCTGGGAGCCACCCTGTCAATGGCTTCGTCCAGCAAGCTGTTCCAATGCTGGACTAGCTCATCCACAGAGTGGCCGTCCCAGTCCAAGGTTAACTCCCTCAGGACCTCTTGGAACCGCTGGGGTTCCATCAGCCTCTGAGGGCGGATCATCCTAACTGGTCCCTTCCCTTTCTGGAGGGGGTGCGCTAGAAGACTGGCCTGAAGGAGATAATGGTCTGTCCATGACAAGGGCACCGCTGTAACCTCCCCCACAACCGGCCCCCCCGCCTCAAGGCCAGAACCAAAGATCAGGTCGAGGGTATGTCCCCCCACGTGGGTCGGGCAGATCACCTCCTGGGGCAAGTCCATGGTTGCCATGGCGGCCATGAATTCTCGCTCCGCCCCAACAAGGCCGGCATCAGCGTGGATATTGAAGTCCCCCAGAACCAAAGTCCTGGAGGAGCCCAACACCACCTCCGAGGCCAGCTCTGCTAGAGTGATAAGGGATGCCGCCGGGCAGGAAGGCTGCACTGGCTGCCAATAGCGTGCCGAGCCAGGTTCAAGGTGTTGGTGTTGATCTATAAATCCCTATACGGTCTGGGTCCCTCATACCTCAGGGACCGCCTCGCCCTCCACGCCCCAGGGCGGCTTCTGCGGTCTGCCTGGGGTGCCTCCTTGGAGGTCCCCCGTGTTAAGCGGGGGGCCACAATGGAGAGGGCATTCTTGGTGGCCAGGCCGCGCCTTTGGAACTCCCTTCTGGAGGAAGCTCGCCTGGCCCCAAGCCTGTTGACATTCTGGCAATGTTGTAAAACCTGGCTGTTTGCCCAGGCCTTTGGGGAGGGTGGGAGGGTGGGGTGAGGGGTTTTATCTCCCCCACCTAACTTATAACTTTTATTTATATATTGCTAGCCCTGTTTTAAATATTTTAAATTTTTTTTGTACTGAGTGTTTTAAATTGTTTTTATTGTATTTTATTGTTGTAAGCCGCCCCGGGCTGCATTGCGGGGAGGGGGTGGGGGAGGACGGGATATAAATCTATTAAATAAATAAATAAATAAATAAATAGCTTCTCTTTCAGAGATCCTTGCAAATACCTATCAAATATCAGTCTCACTTCAGGATAATTATTTGATACCTGGACAAGACCTGCTACAAAATTTTCAGCAAAGTCCTTGCACATTTTCATGTGATCAGTTTTCTGTGTTGTATATACTAATGCCATTCCATCCAAAAGTATGATCCTTTTCTGAGAAGGTGCAGGCATGGGGGCATGTTGGACATTTGCTGGTTGGTGGGTAGTTTTCACCACTTCTTCTAGGGCATGCATGACTTTGGAATTGTCAGATTTAAGGAGCATGTTTCCATCTGGAGTGAAGAGTGATCTTGGGAGAGCTGAGAACTCATACTTTCCAAGTGTCTCTTTGAGGTCAATGTGTGGCCGACTTCCCATTACAATGATTAATCTAGCTAGAAGATTTCTCTCTTCTCAAAGCTCAACAATTTTGTCCTTGACCTTGGTCTTGTTGCATTTGGAGGAATCTTTAAATAGCTTCAAGGAGGCTTTTTTCATTGGGGACCAGACTGGCTGCTGAGCTGTGATGATTCTTTCAGACACCAATGAGGTCCCTGTTAAGAATGTCATGTTGGATATTTCCTGGCATCACTGCCTTTGTCACGACATTGACAACCTCACATGACTTGTCACGAAAGGGGTCCCCATGTTCTAGAACAATTTCCAACTTTGAAACATTGCAGAACACTGTGTAATGTTTGGACCCTGCGAATTCATGGTGCTTTCTATGTGTTGGCCTGTCTTGTACACCACTGACTTGTTCAAATTCTTTTACTAATCTGGAGAGTTCTGACACTATGAAGAAAAATCTATCAAGGGTAACTTTTGATTGTGTAATGCCAGTTATTCCCCCCCAACACCTTCATGCCTCTGTTTTCATGCTCTATTCCATGATCATGACCGATGCAGCAGAAAGGAATGTCACTTTTATTAACACAAAAGTCTCCCAATTCAAGAGCATGCCATGTGTCAGGATGGGTGTGCTGAAGTTCCTGCATCACTGCACAGTACACTGGACTCAGGCGGGCATAGTTTGTGTGATCGTGTGCAAAGAAATACTTGTTAAGTTCTTCTTGGGCTGAAAGATGCAGTTTCCAGTCTGCTTGCCTTGAAACTCTCACATGTCAAGGATGGTCTCGAACTGTCTCATGTAGTTCAGAAGAAACTTTGTCATTCCTTGGCTCTTGTTCTCATGCTCCTGCATCTTGTCAAGTAGATTTGTCCTTTCACTTGTGTCTGTTATGCTTTTATGCATCTCAATTGACAATTCATCCTGGCCATCATGAATTGCCTGGTGCATTTCTTTTGCCACCTGTTTGATGATGTCTCTTTCAGTGGGGTGTTCCTTCCACACTTCATTGTGGAGCAGATCATAGAGTGCCACTAGTGTTACCAAATGTGCTTCCATAGAATGGTACAAGTGCTTGCCCTCCAATATTTGTTGTTGGAAAGTACATGCCTGCTTCTACCCACAGCTGGTCAAGTCCACTCCCCTCAATATATTTCCCCAGGGCTTTTAGAGAAGAAAATATTGTGTGAAGCTCTCCAATGCGAAGTACAAATTTGCCTTGCATATCACCTTGGGACATACATTTTTGTGCATTCTCGTACACTTGCAGATCCAAGGTGACAATTGTGGGTATAACAGGTCCAGCTACAGTGACATTGATGTGCCGTGCTCTCATCAGTGCAATGTACAGACCAGGCCACTGTGCTGGCGAACATGTTGGGGCTACAACACCAACATTGGTTTTTGGTTTAGTAATACGTATCAAGTTATCTGCAGCCCAAATGGGTTAGTTTCTATGATGTTGGGCATTTCTCTGAATATCCTCAACTGGGGTCATATTGTAATCAACTGGAGCATCAGTGGTTTCAGACATTTCAGGATTCAACACACCTTCAGAGAAGACATTCATGTAATCTGTCACATGCGAGCTGTGGGTTCTATCCTCTGCTATTGCATTCCCTGTAACAGGGTCCTGAAACTGATCATGGCATCCAAGTATCTATGCTAGGTCATTCAGCTTGTGATAATTTGATACATTTTTGTTTTGTCCTATATTGAAGTTCGGATGTTGCATGGAAGGAAATTTTGGGCATGGCACTGTAGTAGGCTCGCTCGCAGTGGTTCTCTTATAGATGTGTGTTTACTGTGCAAATAAAGAGTGAGGGTTGACACCATGCTACTTGTTGCAGGTACCATACGTTGATACCTTACCATGGCTGCTCCATGCAGAGTGTCTTTTCCTCTGGGTGTCTAGAAATTAGGGATGGGCGAACGCGGTTCGGTAGTTCGGTGTTCGGCCCGAACTCGGCCTGTTTGGACAACCGAACACGAACACGAACACGAATGCACCGAACGGACCGAACACCGAACACCGAACACCGAAATGGCGAACACACCGAACCGAACCGAACACCGAACTACGAAATGGCCGAACACACCGAACGGAACCGAACACCGAACTAC
>QEPC01007511.1:1173395-1206971 GCA_003113815.1 Sphenodon punctatus | reverse complement strand
CGAACCACCCGAACACCGAACGACCGAACACGAACGCACAACCCGATGGCGAACGAACCGAATGGCCGAACACGAACGTATGACCTGCCCGAACAACCGAACACGAACGGCCGAGACACGAACGACCGAACCGAACGGGCGAACATGAACGCGAGGTACGACCGAACGACCGAACACGAACACACGAACCGAACGCGGCCGAACCGAACGGCCGAACGCGAACACACGAACCGATCGCGGCCGAACCGAACGGCCGAACACGAACCGCGATCTGTTCGCCCATGCCTACTAGAAATAGACAATCGACTTTGTCAATAGCAAATTACACTGACTGATTCTTCACTACAAAGGGAGGTATGCAGATGGAGGTGTCGAAAAGGAGGTGTGTCAGCTTCATTCTTTTGATCACAGCTTGTGCAATTTTTTCCTCTAGTTGTAGAATCCCAAGATTCATTCCTGAAATTGCTTGGACCAGGATTTTCTTCCTTGTATATTGGTGAAGCAACAAGGAAAGTCCTAGAGAAAAGGGGGTTTCTCTTCTGGTCCAACCACTCTCAGATTTTGCCATGTATTTCATTTGGCAGTCCAACTTATAAGTCTTTATGATATGCTGTGTGATGTTGATTACATCATTGTTTGTGGGGTAACTGGTTTTGTGTTTTTCAAGTGTTGCCTTTGGCCTGATGATCAACCATTGCAGGAATGAAGAGAGTCTAGGGGGTGGGGTGGGGTGGGGGATGGGGAGCATCAAAGTCTGAAAAAGATTTTGACACATTTTGAAACTTCTTGCCTTAGAATGGATGCTGCCTTTAGAAGAATTTTAACATCAGATGCCTCATCTTTGGTCTTTGTAGCAATGTGTATGCATTCCTCCTTTGCTTTGGTAGAACAAACCTTTTCTGGCTCATTTTTACATTTGGATTTCACAACTTCAACATCTGTGACGTTTCAACAATTATGTTCTTTAGATAACGTTTGAAGTTTCCTGATGCCTCAGTGGTAATTCCTTGTTGTTCTAGATGACTGTGCTAGGTATTGTTTATATCATTCATGCCTATTATTGGTGATGTAGAATCCTGTATGGAAGTTTAAACAAGGTTCAGCAACTCTGTACCTCCAAGCACTCTTCCAATTTGGCTTGGTGAATCTTCATTTGTCTTTTGGCATTTTGAGTCTTCTCAGTCTCTCTTTGCACCTTGACCCAACAAGAAATACGATACTTCATGTCATATGCTACAGCATCACCAGACTCATTGAACAAACTCCTCAGTCAGACTTTAAGTATTTTATTGTTTGTTGTGTCAACAGCCACTTTTATTTTTTCCCCCATGTTAAATGTTTGAACATCATGGAGAAGTTCTGGTTTGGTTTCTAGACAAAATATGCATAAATCTTTGTTGAATGGCACAGGAGAAGAGTGGAAACATCTTTCATTTGGTGCTGTTGTGGATGAACATGGTACTTCAATGGATGATGGTCTTCCATGCTTCTTCACAAAAGCTACTCCTGCCTTCTTTGGGGTTATATCTTTTTCATATTGTTCCCTAGCTCTTTGAAGCATTGGATGAACAAGGTTGGAATAGCATGACCTGTGATTGAAAGCCTTGCTGGCAGATAGATTTCCAGGTGAAAGGCTTTCAAGTCTTTTTGCCAGGTCTGTGTACTCCAAATTTGGACCTGTCCTTGGCGAAACGTAACAGCTTTTCCAAAGAGGATGTCTGAGGATTTGCAGTAGTTGTGCTCCTTGGATTGTGCTTGACAGATTATGTAAAGACTGTAATTGTTGTCGCATAGTCTCTTCTGTAATGACTCACTGTCCTCCATCTTTTCTTATCTTGATTCTTTTACAATCCACAAAAGAAATAAATCACAATTATTAGGTTTCAATATTCATTATATGTGATATATGTAGTCCATACCATCAATAAAATCAGAGTAAAGGGGGGGGGAAGCAAGCCTCCACTTAATTTCCAGTGCACGTTTTTGTAACAGAAAAACAAAAAAAAATTGATGACCACCCCATCACAAATGAGTAGCTTTTCAAAATGGTGGCCACACGACTTTTCAAAAGTTATATGTGGCAGTCAGCGTGTTAAGAGTAATGCAGATAAACAAAGAGTCAGGGTTACCGAATTTTTACCTCATTTGATTACAAGGCCAGTAAACCTCCAAAATGCCAAAAAAAATAAAAAAAATACATTTTAAAAAAAACAACCCAATCCATACATTTTTCTCTAAAGAATCCACACAACACATTCCTGCCGTAAAAACAATGTTAACATTCCATGCACATCAGACCACCAAATATGAATATAACAGCCCCCACTATTTTATTAGGAAGGAAATCTTTTCTTAAAGATCTTAATTTTTTTACCTATCCCTTATTTGTTGAACATTAGGAAGAACCTCCTAACGGTAAGACCTGTTTGACAGTGGAACAGACTGTCTAGGGTGGTGGTGGGCTCTCCTTCACTGGAGGTTTTCAAACAGAGGCTGGTCGGCTATCTGCCAGTAGCTGTGGATTTTCTGCACTGAGCAGGAGGTTGTACTAGATGACCTCTGAGGTACCTGTGACAAATTAGGTAGTAAATCCTGCTACAATAGATGCAGAAGCCTCATAGAGGGAAAAGAGAGCCTGCAGACAGGGCTGTAGGTGCCCACAGCTGTTTCTAGTTGATGTGAGGTTTTGGGGTGGGAAGGGAAAAGGAAGGGAGGAAAGGGGTACTCCAGACTCTCGCTCCCACACTAAACAACAAGGCCTTGCCTGTAAACAAACACTCAGGATCAAAATTGGCTTCTGGGATTAAAACCCCCCAGCCAGAATCATCACAGGATATTGGGGATGAGTACAAGCCTTCTGGTTGCCAATGCACCCACACACACACGGGGGTAAGGAAAGGGAGTGGGGAGGTGAAATATGGTGAACGGGATAAAGGGTGCTAATACCTGTGGTTCAGGAGTGAGACAGGAGAGACACACAGGGAGGGTCCAGGAACAGTGAAACAAAGGAGGTACAAGAAGGAATCCCACGCTTAACTTGCAAACAATCCACCAGCACTCACCACAGTCAAGCTTCTCAAACGCACCCACAAACAGTATCTCTCACACGACGATAATGATTATCAAGCAAACAACGCGGGGCCAGTCTCCTAGGCACGTAGGCACTGATCACCAGCAACGCTAGCATGGCAGGGAGCCGCTTTTATCCCCTGTGACTTGCAAGTTACACAAGCACTCATATTCCTCGATGTGACTTGGAATGAACAGTGAAACATCTGGTGGACGCCAGCCACAGGATGCATTGCAGGGAGGGGTGAGGCTACCCAAGACATTGTAGCTTCCCTTACCTATCTCAGCTGGCTGCACCCGCAGTGAACACACCTCTTGTCCGACTAAGTGAATGGGCAATAAAATGGCAAATGTAGCTTAATGTTGGTAAGTGCAAGGTGATGCACATAGGGAAAAATAATCCTCACTCTACACAATGTAGGTTCTGATCTGAGTATAACTACTCAGGAGAAGGATCTTAGAGTCATTGTGGATAGTTGCTTGAAGGCATCGGCTCAATGTGCGGTAGCCTTCAAAAAGGCAAACAGAACGTTAGGCATTATTGCGAAAGGAATAGAAAATAAAAGGGAAAACATCATAATGCCACTGTATAAATCTTTGGTATGACTCCACCTTAAATATTATGTCCAGTTCTGATTGTTCCACCTCGGGAAAGATATAATAGTACTGGGAAAAATTTGGAGAAGGGCAACAAGAATGAAAGAAAGGCTGGATCGACTTCCATATAGTGATAGGCTCAACAGGTTAGGATTGTTTAGCTTGGAAAAGAGGAGACTAAGAAGGGATATGATAGAAGTTTATAAAATCATGAGCAGTGTGGAAAAAGTAAGTAGGGAGCTGTTGTTTGCCCTTTCTTACAATAACAGAACAAGGGGACACACTCTGACATTTAATGGTGGCAGATTTAAAACAAACAAAAAGAAGTAACTTTTCTCACTTAGTGGACAATACAGTTGTGGAACTCGTTGTCAGAGGAGGTGGTGAAAGCCAGCACCATAACTAGCTTCAAATGAAAACTTGATAAATTCTTAGAGGATAGAGCCATAAATGCTTACAGCTGGGCTTAAACCCCTGGCTACCAGAAATAGGAAGTGATTAGCAGGAGATGGGTCACACCTCCATGACCTGTACTTGTATTTCTCTAAGCTGGCCACTGTCAAAGGTAGGAGGCCGGGCTCGATGGACCATGGGTCTAACTCAATATGGCACTTCTTAAGTTAAGTCCCTGTCTATGGGGTTCTATGAGACTGTGGTAGTTGGAAATAAGGGATTTAAACGTGATCCCACTTCACGTACATACAAATCCTGTGCACATATTTATGTGCTTTGCTGACTAGGGACTGTTTGCTAAATCAGGACCATAAAAATGAGGGTACAGTAATCTGCATACATGGTGGTGGGGTGGAAGACAGATCCTAGCAGTTCACTTGTAGTCTGGCATTGTGCCATCACAGGAGAGTCTGCGTCAGTATTTTCATTGTAAATTCCTGTTTTCAGGAATTCAGCTGTAAAACTTTCTCTAAGATAAAACTTGGCAAATATAGACTAACCCTAGGAATATGTTATTTTCACTACATTTGGAAAATATCATTAAGGACACTAATTTATAAAACAGTAAAAATATAGTGAGCACAGGTGCTTTCTTGAAAGCTCATTTGAGCATTTTCTTCTAAAATGTATGAAAGACCCAAGTTTACATTATACAGCAAAGATTTTACCAAATTTTTGTTTAAATTTCAGGCTTCTCTGTGTCAGTTAAATCCTTCCTGTCCTGTTTTCCATTCTTTGTTTGCATAAACAAGTTAGTTTTGAATACTTTCACCACATTCCTGACTGTTTTGGCAGAATGACGACTACCAGTTACTGCTACATATTAGTCTACACAGGAAGTAGAGCATCTCTGGCAGTTGAGAGAAAGAAAGAGGGAAATATTTTCTATCACCTTTATTTTGGAGTTTCCAAATACAGTTGAAGAAACTTTATAAAATAAAGTTTCAGAAGATGTAAAAAATATCTCAATTATGATACTGTCCCAATTATAGGATAAAATGCCTTAATCACAATTATGCTGTGTTAATAATTTATGACATGCAGAAGAGAAGTTTTGTTGTTGTTTTTAATTTCTAAATGGAAAGAAAAAGGATAAAATCATATGACATTGTGACTAAATATTAAATGCTTCATTTGAAATACCAGTTAATTGTGTACTTAGCTGCTTCTCATTGAATTTTCCCTTCCACCATCTTCTTGCTCCACTTTCCTTCACAAATTATCCAAGTCGGTCCACCGTTTGCAACTTCTGGGATAAGGCAATCACTCTGAATAGTAATTTCCATTCCGTATGTGAATTAAACAGCATTGGTTACAACAGTCACCAGAGTTCTTGTTCATCTCAACATCCTGATAACATAAGAAGTGCCATACTGGATCAGACCAGTGGTCCATCGAACCCAGCATCCTGCCTCCGACAGTGACCAGTCATGGTGGCTTGGGAGAAACACCCAACAGGTCACCATGTTATCCATTTCCTGTGGGTCATCCCCAGGCTCCAAAAAGTAAAGGGTTTTGTTCCCCAATCCTATCTTCCTGAAACTTGTCCAAACTTCTTTTAAACTCAGCTATACTGCTGGCCTTGACCACCTCCTCAGGCAGTAAATTCCACAACCTAATTGTACGCTGAGTGAAAAAAATACTTTCTTTTGTCTGTTTTTACTCTGCCACCTGTGAGTTTCATGGAGTGTCCCCTAGTTTTATTACTAGTTGAGAGGGTAAATAACTGTTCCCTGTTTACAAGTTCCACACCACTCATGATTTTATAGACCTCTATCATATCTCCTCTCAGCCGTCTCTTTTCTAAGCTGAAGAGCCCCAACCTATCAAGCCTCTCCTCATACGGGTGCTGTTCCATACCTTGGATCATTTTTGTTGCCCTTCTCTGTACCTTTTCTAGTTCCGCTATGTCTTTTTTGAGATGGGGCGACCAGAACTGCACACAATATTCAAGGTGCGGTGGCACCATTGATTTGTATAGAGGCATTATGACATCCTTATTTTTATTCTCTATTCCCTGCAAATAATTAAATGGTGCAAATTGTACTAATTGATAATTTTAGCAAATAAAGTCCTGATTCACTGCTCATACTAGTATAATTTTCTAAAGAATGTTAAATGTTTCTTTATTTAGACATTCAAGATTGTCCAAATAGACTTAATTGAATTATTCAGCTAGTACAGTATTTGGTGAATTGCATGAAATATTGTTGAGAAAAATATTTATGAAAAAATACTTGGGCCAGTTGTGTACTTGGGCATATAGTATTCCTACTTTATACTTTCTTTTCCTGCTATTTGAGTAGCTCCCATCTAGTTAGAGTGCTAACAAAAGCAGAATTGCATTTGTCAGATTCTCAATGTGCCAGAGACACATTGCAACCCTTCTTATTTTTAAACAGAAGGTAAGTTTATTCTGAAGATTTTTTTACCTCTCAATTTCACACACTGATTAATCTCCCACTGCCATATATTCTCCCTACTGCCATCTTGTTTTTACTGTATCTTGAATGTCACATGGCCCATTAATTTATTTCCTTCTGCGTGCACTAATATCATTGATGAACAGCAAAACTCTGGCCATTTATTTACTGCGCTACATGCAATAGCAGAAGCATATTTTGGGTAGACATTATAGGAATAGAATATTAATAGGATAGTGAGATTTTGAAATGGATTTTTGTTCCTTGAAGAATATAGCCCACCAGTCTGACAGCTTTAAGGTAAGGCAGTCAAAATATGGGTCTAAAGAGACTGACAGTGTCCCGTTAATATTTATATCCAAATGGGATATATATATTTTTCTGTCTCATGAATGATTAATTCTGTACACTTACACTTCATACAACATAAAGGAAGGTTTGTCTTCTCTTTTGAATGTACAGATTAGACACAACACTTATTAATATGAGTAGTAGTACTCTATGACATATTGCCTTATGGCGTGTCTGGTCTTATGACCCATTGACGCTTTTTTTCCCCTTCCACCCAATATGTGTGTAACGTCTCCCTCAGTGCTATTGGCCTCATTACACCTCGTCCAAGTCTGTGGGTATTGCTTACTCTCCAGCTCTTGCAGGCGGTTTATGATGTCCTCTTAACACAGAAATCATGTTTAATGTAGGAAACCTAGATTGCTGTTTGAAGTTAATGACAGCCTATCAGGCTATCATTAAATATGTACGAGGTGTCACGATGCACTCTGTCTTCATACTGCTTCTAGTAGAAATGATAGTCTGCTGTTTAGTTGGTAGGAGTTTGTTTTAGGTGTGTGTGTGTATGTGTGTGTGTGTGTGTGAGAGAGAGAGAGAGAGAGAGAGAGAGAGAGAGAGAGGAGGAGGAGGATTTCTGGTTTTTATTTTTAAGGAAATACTTTTTTAAAAGACAGAAGAATAGTGATATATAGTGGAATGGTGGGGGAAACTAGCAAAACTGCTATGCGAGAACGAACATGTGTGGTTTGTCATGTAAGAGGGAAGGAAATACAATGAACAGGTGTCAGAGGCAGAAATAGGACCCAACTTTCCAGTAAGAAATTTATTTCACTACTGTCAGTTCTGTTGGGTGGCAAAGAATGGTCTTTAAAGCTACATTCTCATGGTGTTGCCATGTCACAGTGAGAAGGAGGAAGTATGCTTTGGAAAATTCAAATTGGTGCAGCTTCCACAATGAGTCAACAATTTGCCATGGTAGAAATGTAACATCATTTGGTTTTGTGGGTAACATACATGATGCCACTGCCCTTTCACCTGTGGAACCTAAATGAGTAAACAGCTGTTGATAGTAACCATTTGAATTCTGTCTTATTGACCAGGGAAGCAAGCCCATATGTCCCCATACAATAAAGAAGCTATGTTGTAAATGCATGAATGTTCAGTGTTCCGGAGATATGTAAAATGAGTCCTAATTGGTGAAGAAGCAAACAAATATTAGTATTACAAGACAGAACACAGACCTATTTGATGGTTCTGATCCAAGGAATAACTATTTGCAAAGACCAGTTAGAGGCAGGTAGAAAATAATTCGACACTACAATCTGGGAATAAGCCAGCCACTAGGTTGTCTCTTATACATAAGTGGCAAAATGAGGGAGAAGGGCTAAGAAGCAGCCTTTACTGCAGCCAAGTCTCTTCTCCTCACCCATTAAATAGATGGACAGAAGGGTTGCCAGTTTGATGACCATTCTTGATGGCCTAGTGCATTACTGTTGTTTTCATTTGAGATCTTGCCATAATTCAAGCCCGTGCATCATACACGGGCCCTTAAGAATATTGCTGTTGGCTTTCTGAAGGGTTGCGACTACTCTCAAATCAAGTGTGGATGCAGCTGGCAACATTTCTAGATAGTTATTATCCAGCTAGTTTTGTGACTGAAAAACTGTAATAAAGTTTTGAAAGTGGATGATTCTCTTTCCTATTTTCAGCAAGAGTGAATTTTCCCATTTCTAATGTGCAGAGTAAAAAACCATGTATGAATATGGGTGAATAATTCAGTCTGAAATAATGATTTTCATGTTAATGTTTGCAGTGGCATTGTATGTGGTGTAAATGGTGAGCTTTTTTCTCCACGTTTGTCCTTCCTTCCCTCTCACCATGCCAGTCAAGGTCCCGGTGGCTAGACCCTGGTTCCCAAAGGCAGTCAGAGAGGAGAGGTGTTAGGTGGAGTGAGCCAGTCAAGGATCCAATGCAGGAAGCTTCCAGTAGAAGCAGGCAGAAATCAGTCAATCTCCCACTGCCCTCTTACCCTTGAATGGCTCCCCCTCTCCCAATGAGAACAATTAAAAAAGAGAGACACATTCTGGATCTCTAAGGCAGATGGTGGAGAGTTCTGGAGAAAAGCGTTTTGGGGGGAAAGGACTATCGTCCCCTGGAAGACAGTCTGCCAGGCCTTACACAAGGATCATGCAGTCCTCTAGTCCACTCCCTCTTATGATACAAACTGCAGTCCCCCTTCTGAGACAAATCCTCAGATTCTAAGCGTGCTGCTCCTTCTACATCATCTCATAAAAACAGGTTAAAGAGAAAATAATTACAGTGACTCCTTTGAATTGAAAATGAATTTAAAGAACCAAAGGGAAACAAAATTAAATTCAAACTCCATATCAGACCGTGGGACAGGCAAAGAGAGGGAAGAAAGAAAGATTTTCTTCGGGAAAAATTAGACTACTGCTGATAACCGTCTAATTTTTCTTCTTCTTTGGGAAAGATAAAATTAGACTTGCTGAGAACAATCTGATTTTACTTCTTCTTTGGGAAGCAAGACTGAAATTAGACTATTTATAAAAATTATTTATTTAATTTTTTTATCCTGCCCTTCCCTAAAAAAGGCTCAGGGCGGCTCACAATATATATAAAATATATTTTAAAAACTTCATAAAAACAGTAAAAAAGTAAAATGCAATTTAAAAAACAAACAAAAAACAACCCTCCCACAACCACTCACAAAACTCACCCAATACCACCTCCCCCATTTCTCACATCCAACTCCATCTCACCACTGTACCTCCAACCCCTATCTCTGCCTGCCAAATGCCTTTACAAACAGGAAAGTCTTACACTGCCTCTGGAAGCTCAGGCTTGGGCTCAACCGGACCTCTGGGGCAAGGGAATGCTACATAATTTGGGCAGCAGCCAAGAATGCCTCCCTGCAAGCCCTCACCATATGAAAAAGGCTAACAGTCAATACCCACAGAATGTGCTCCTGTTTGATCACAGGGGTTGCAATGGGACATGGAAGGACAAGCGAGTTCTCAGATATGTGGGGTCCAGGTAGTTTAGGGCTTTAAAGGTCAAAACCAGCACCTTGAATTGTGCCCAAAAAGCTATAAGGAGCCAGTGCAGACTAAGGAGTGCTGGTGTAATGTGCTCCCAGCACCCCACCCCCAAAAGGAGGTGAACCGCCACATTCTGCAGCTGCTTCAGCTTCCAAACAGCCATCAAGGGCAGCCCCACAAAGAGCGCATTGCAGAAATCTAGCCTCAAGGGGATTAAAGCATGGGTGACAGTGGCCAGATCTGAATCAGAAAGAAAAGGCCTCAACCTCCTCACCAGATGGAGTTGGTGAAAAGTGCTCCTGGCCACCACTGCAACTTGACAATACAGATGTGCAGCGAAGGGTCCAGAAACACTCTGAGGCTGTGAACCTGACTGAGCAGAGGGGGCAGAACCCCATCCATAAGAGGAGTCCCAATCCCCTCCAGGCAACAAGGTTGGCCAACCATCATCACCCCAGTCTTGTCTGGATTCAGCTTCAATTGCCTCACCCTCATCCAGTCCCCAATAGCAGCCAGGCAACAGGTAAGCACTGAGACTACAGGGCCTGGGTCAGATGAAAAAGAGAGGTAGAGCTGGATGTCGTCAGCATTCTGACAGCACTTCACCCCAAACTTACAAATGACATCCCCCAGCAGCCTCATATACACGTTGAACAAGAGGGGAGACAGAATGGAACCCTGTGGTAATGAGTAATCTCTAGGGGTGGAACATGAGGACAAATAAATTTTAAAATTTTAAAATTTTATTGTATGTTTTAATGCTGGAAGCCGCCCCGAGCTGCATGGCAGGAGCGGTGGGGTAGAAATCTATAAAATAAATAAATATATAAATACCGGGTACCGGTTTTACCGGTTCCCGGATTTTAAAAAACCGGCTTACTGGATTAATACCGGTTTACTGGTACCGGATCTTTTCCATTGATTTCAATGGGGAACTGTCCCCATGGAAATCAATGGAAAAAATAAAAAAACAAAAACCTCCCCCCTCCCAGACTGTGCGGGTGGAAGGGGGACACCCCCCACCCACCCTGCCCAGCCTGGATTTAAACAACAACAAACATTTCCCCTAAGTCCCCTAGTGCGGGCTCCGGGCCGCCACCGGCGACCCAGAGCCCGCACCAGCACTGCAGCAGCAGGTAAGTGTACCGGTACTGTACTGATCTCTGGGCTGGGGCGTGGTTTAACACACACCCCCACCCCAGGGATCACCCTACCTCCCCAATGCCATTGCCTAGTACCTACCTTGAGCTCTGGGTGGTGGCGGTGGCAGTGGCGCTCCAGAGGCTTCAGCGCTGGCTGTGGCTGCCGCCAGCTTCAGCACACTACTAGGCTTTCCAGGGAACCCAGAAGTTCCCCGGAAGGCCTAGTAGTGTGCTGAAGCCGGCAGCCACAGCCAGCGCTGAAGCCGCCGGAGCGCTGCTGCCACCCCCCGGAGCTCAAGGTAGGCAATGGCATTGGGGAGGTAGGGTGATCCCTGGGGTGGGGGGGTGTTAAACCACCTCCCCACCCCAGGGATCAGTACAGTACTGGTACACTTACCTGCTGCTGCAGTGCTGGTGCGGGCTCTGGGTCACCGGCAGCGGCCCGGAACCCACACTAGGGGACTTAGGGGAAATTTTTGTTGTTGCTTAAATCTAGGCTGGGCAGGTGGGTGGGGGGTGTTCCCCCTTCCACCTGTACAGCCTGGACTCAGGGAGGGAAAGTGTTTGTGTTTTTTTGTGTTTTTTTTTTACATTGCGGCCATTCATTTGAATGGCTGCAATGTAAAAAATCCGGTACAGGGGGAATCCGGTAATTTACCAGGATTACTGGGTTTAATCCGATACTGCCGGTACACCCAATACCGAGCAGTATCGGATACCGGTAGATCCGGTAGTCCCACCACTAGTAATCTCCCATCACCACTCTCTGGGATGGGACCTCCCTGATAGGAAGGAGCAGAACCACTCAAGAGTGGTCCCGTGCACCTCCACCAGGTCCCATAGTCAAGTCAACACCACCTCATAATCAACTATATCAAAGGCTGCTGAAAGATCTAACAGGATCAACAAGGCAGAATTACCCTTCTCAATCTCCAGACGCAGGCATTGGCCAAGGCCACAAGCACAGTCTTCGTGCCATACCCAGGATGGACGCCTGACGGATGATATCAAGATGAGGCTGAAGCTGTCGGGCAACCACCTGTTAGGGATGTGAGAACACCGGAGGGTTCGGTGTTCAGCCAAACCTGAAACCATTAGGTTTGGCCCATTTGGGGGGGAAGTTTTCCCTTCCCCCCTCCCCCCTCCAGGCTTCATGGGTGGAAGGGGTTCCAGGGAGCACCCTCCCAGCCGTATAATTTAAAAAAAACAAAACATAAACACCCCCACCCCAGGGATTGCCCTACCTGGTGGTGCCGGCCCTCCGGCCCCGGGTCCAGCAGCAGCGGGTCTGGCGGCGGGTCCAGAGGCAGTGGCACTCCAGAGCACTTCAGGCCACTCTTAGGCCTTCCGGTTTGATCTGGAAGGCCTAGTAGTGTCCTGAAGTGCTCCAGAGCGCCGCCACCTCCGAACCTGCCACCAGACCTGTCGCCGCCAGACCCGGGGCCGGAGCCCTGATACCACCAGGTAGGGCGATCCCTGGGGTGGGTTAGGTTAAAAAAATTATGAGACTGGGCTGGGGGGGAGGTGCTCCCTGGCATCCCTTTCACCCATGCAGCCTGGAGGGGGGAGGGAAAACTGGGTTCCTCCCTGCCCCCCATGTCCCCACCCAAACCAGCTCATAACCCAAACTTTGTTTGGCCTGTTTGGGTGGGGGGCGGTTCTGATTCGGGGTGTTTGCGAATGGTCCGAACACCCTGAGTTCGGGCCGAACCCTGAACTTCTGAACCACATTTGCACATCCCTACCACTCGTTGAATAACCTTCTCTAAAAAGGAAAGGCTAGAGACAGGCTGATAGGTTGCTGGGGAGTCAGCGTCCAAAGGTGGCTTCATAAGTAGGGAACCAAAACCCTTAGTTTTAAGAACGTCTCACACCCTACTCTTCCAAAGGGAGGCGTTGACAACCCCAACCAACAATGGCCCCAGCATCTCCCTGTTGGCTTTCATCAACCAGGATTGGCAAGGATCTAGTTCACAACTGGTCGTCCTTCCCACCCCAAGCACATCCCCCACATTGGTGGATGATACCGATTGAAACTGATACAGGAAAAGACTGAGCATCCGTAACCTCAAACTCTGATTCTGCGGGCAAAATGGCAGCACCCAAGTCATGGTGAATACAAGCTTTTTTTGTCTGTGAAATAATTAATAAAATGTCACAGTGGGCATTGGATGCTTCCATTTCTGAGCAGAGACAGACTGGATTAACCAGGCCCATCACCATCCAGAATAGTTCTGCCGGGCGAGACTTCACAGACACCATGATAGTTATATCAATATTATAACACTGTCATTTATATTACTGACAGCCATTTCATTTTTCTTCTTCCCTTGGGAAACAAGGCTTCCATTTGAGAAAGTGATCATCAACTGAGTTAGCTTTGCAACACCTGTAGCACTTTTAACACTGCTTAGCTTTGCAGCACAAGCAAAGACTCTATCCCCTAGGCTCATTTAGGTACCAGCAGTCCAGGAGGTTCTCAGCTAGGTCTGTTTGTGCTACTGGTCTCTTGACAGCTGTTTGAGGCCAGGTGTCTTGTGTGTGTGCTGTTTTTTTTGTTTTGTTTTGTAATGTTTTGAGTGTTTCTTTTTGTGTTGTAGCATTGAGTGTTGGTTTTTTTGGGTTGTGTGTTTGCTTTTTGTGGAAAGCAAGAAAGGTTATTGGTAACAGTCTAATTTATATCTTTCTTTCCAACATTTGGTTGACAGTGCCCACATATCCACCAATGAAGCTGAAAGTTAAACTTCAGATATGGACTAGAGGAAGGGGGGGGGGGGAGAAGACTGAAACGCTATGCCACGGTTCCCCTGAAGGAAGCTTCCCCCAGAATAGAGCAAAAGCCAGGTAAGCTTCCCTGGCCCACCTCTTGATTGGCTTAACTCCTAAAAATGGCATGCACCTTAACTTGGCTTTAACACTGCTTTAACATTTCTTATGCATGTTGCAGGGCTGCATAGGGTGTCAATATAGCCCAGTGTTAAAGTGGAGATACATGCAAGTCTCTTTTCACCCAAGGTGAAGAAAAAATAAGTGAAAAATAAAAATCAAAACAATGAAAAATACATAAGTCTGGCAGAGAGGGAAGTTGTGAGGCAGGGTGTGACAGTCAAGGTCCATTTGCCTTCCCCCCCTACACTGGCTCCCCCTGCCTGTGATCAAGTACCCTGTGGTGGTCAGAGAAGCTTGTGTATGCAAGGGGGACTTGATTAGCACCTCCTGCCTTGGACCTGGATCCCTGGAGAGATCAGAGAGGGAAAGTTGACTGGGGGAGCTTCTGTTGTGTAGGAGTATGGTTGTGTTGGGACTTGCCAGGGCCCTGGTTGCCTAGAGTGGGGAGAAGGAGGGCAGGAGGAGCTTGCTCGCAAATAAACCTAGGCAGTGTTCCCCATACATAGTATTACCCAGTGGGGAGAGAGGGGAGGGGGGCATGGGGAGCTTGCCCACTGGGCACCCTCTGCCCAGCAGAGAGGGAAGGATGGCCAGGGGGAGCTTTTGTCATGTTATGTTGGGGAGGTGCAGTGTTGTATTGGTGGTGTGCTGTGCAGGTGCAGTGTCGGTAACCTCCACCTGCTGGTACCTCCAGGTTGGCAGAGAGGGGCATCCTGAGGCTGGGGGTGTCAGTCAACATCCACCTACCCAGAGAGGGGATGTTTTAGGTAGGGTGTGTCCTTCAATGCTGCCACTGTGGAATCCCACCTCTACAGTTGTACCTTCACCAGGGGCCAGAAGCAGTTGGATATGGCTCTTTTACTGCCCAGGATATGGTTGCCCAAGCAGGCATAGAGAGAAGTTGGGAAGGGGGACCTAAACTGGTGCCTCCTGTCCAGAACCTGGTTTCCCAGGGTGGTCAGAGAAGGGAGAGTGGGCAGGGGGATGTTGACTGGTGTCCCCAGTGTCTGGGGTAGACAGAAAGGGGAGGTAGGAATGTGAGAACAGACCAGAGTTCGGATGTTCAGACATTTGAATGAAAAACTTAGTTAAGGTTCATGGGTTCAGTCCCATGGAGTTCGCCCCCCCCCCCAAACATTCAGAAAGTTCGGCTGTGGCAGAGACTTGGGGCACTCCAGAGGGGCCCGTGGGGGCATGGCAGGCCATCAGAGACACGGAAGCAGCTTTGGGGGTAGCCCCATTGAACAAGTAAAATAATTTAAGTACCTGGGGGTAATTGTGTCTGCCTCATTGAGTTGGAAGCCTCACTATAGGGCAGTAGTGGCTCAATGTAAGAGCTCTGCTGCTGCTATCGTAAAATATATATATTTTTTTACCCAAGGGGGGAAACTGGTGTTGCCAGCCCTACGGCTTTTTAGAATTAAAACAATTGCGCAATGTTTATATGCCATCCCAGTGTGGGGGCTTCTTTTTCTGAATAAATTAGAACAGATTCAGAATCAATTTCTATGTTCGATCCTGGGGGTCCCGCGAGGTACACCGTCGGTTTTACTCCGACAAGAGACCTCAAGCCCCTCCCTATGGAACCAGGCTTCCCAGGCGCTCCTTAAATATTGGTTCAGAGTAGTTATGTTCCCCCTACAAGGGAAGTCTCTACTGGTCCATGGGGTGAAGGCTGGCCTTTTTGATTCTTGGTCAGGGCAAGTGGAGGAGTGAGTGAAACTGTTGGGGTTTACAAAAGAGGCCCTGGAACACTTGGGCCCAGAGAGGGCTATGTCATTAGTGAGGAGGAGAATAAAGGATCAGGAGTTACAAAATGAAGCCTCGCTTCTGTCAAGCCAGAGGGTTGCTCCAGTGTATTTCCCCCCGAGTTTGGAAAGAGGGGAATTAAACTATCTGTTCCAATGGCAGGACTATGAATTACGTAAAGCCTTCTCATGTCTTAGATGCAATGTCTACCCCTCAGCTATGTTGGAGGGTCTGTGGGGTGTATCCTGAGAGAGGGAAGGCGTTGCCAGCTGTGTGCCCTCCCTGAAATGGACTCGTGCGGCCATGTGCTGCTACGTTGTCCTGCGCTCTCGGATCTGAGACGAATGCTCCTGGGGGGTTGCCTCTGAAATGTGAGGGAGTCAGACACCGACCTACTTCTACGAAGGCTGCTCGGCAGCAGTGATACGGCTATGTCAGGAGCTGCCGCAAGTCTCTGCAAAATTTTTATTAGATTAAGGGCAGTCTATATGGAATCAGGACTAGCTGAGTACAATGGGTAGCTGAGAGGCGAGGGCGTCCATTTTTGAGTTTGGCTCTATTTTTTGCCCATGCCATCTGTATAGGAAGGCGGTGTTATCTCCCTTATTGGCCAATGTATACAGCCGGGGTGTTTGGATTGGTTGAATAGTGAAGCTGCAGACTGGGTTATTATATCTTATGGTATCAATTACCTGCGCAAGAAGAGACGTAAGGGGTAGAAAGGTGGATTTTATGAAGGGTGGTGTTGGTGGGCTAGGGTATACTTCTGTATACTTTTGTATATTTTATGTTTTGTAGAAATTGCGTTGTAATTTTAAGATTTTGTTATCCTTTTATGGCCATGGCATGAACAATAAATTATTACTACTACTACTATTCACAGAAGCATCAGAGACCAGGAAGGTTTGGGGCTTGGCACCCCGGGTTGCCCGGGCAGGCACGCTCAGCGCTTAGCCCCCGGGAGTGCTCGTGGGCGCAAGGCTGGCTATCTGAGACCCAGCAGCAGCAGCAGAGGACAGGTGTTGCAGGTTGCCAGGCATCAGTGGATCTATCCATTCCCTGTGGGTCATCCCCAGGCTCCCGACAGTAAAGGGTTTTGTTCCCTAGGGATGGGCAAACGCGATTCAGACATGGCTGAACAGTTTGGTCATGTTCGGGTGAGTTTGGATGAGTTTGGGGGTGGGAAAAATGTGACTTCAGGTGGGAAAAACATGACTGGAAGGGGGAGGCAGCTGAGGAGCAGACTTCCCGGCACCAGGGGTGGAGACCAAGGGTCGTTTCAGGGTCAAATTATACCGATACCGGAAAATTTTTTCAAATTCGGTATCTGTATCGATAGCGCTATTTTCGAATGCTCGGTCATGTTCGGCTGAACTGAACTCTGCTGAACCGAACCCGAACTTGGGTTTCAAACCGAATGTCCAAACATCTGAACTGCGTTCTGTTCGCCCATCCCTATTGTTCCCCAATCCTATCTAGCTAATAGCTGCTAATGGAACTATCTTCCAGAAACTTGTCGAAACCTCTTTTAAACTCAGCTATACTGCTGGCCTTGACCACCTCCCCTGGCAGTAAATTCCACAACCTAATTGTACGCTGAGTGAAAAAATACTTTCTTTTGTCTGTTTTTACCACCTGTGAGTTTCATGGAGTGTCCCCTAGTTTTAGCTAGTTGAGAGGGTAAATAACCATTCCCTGTTTACAAGTTCCACACCACTCATGATTTTATAGACCTCTATCATATCTCCTCTCAGCCGTCTCTTTTCCAAGCTGAAGAGCCCCAACCTATCAAGCCTCTCCTCATACAGGTGCTGTTCCATGCCCTGGATCATTTTTGTTGCCCTTCTCTGTACCTTTTCTAGTTCTGCTATGTCTTTTTTGAGATGGGGCGATCAGAACTGTACACAATATTCAAAGTGCAGTCGCACCATTGATTTGTATAGAGGCATGATGACATCTTCAGTTTTATTCTCTATTCTCTTGCAAATAATTCCTAACATTCTATTTGCTTTTTTTGACCGCTGCAGCACACTGGGCTTCCAACTTGCCAGTACCCAATCACTGTAATGAGGGAGGCTTAGGGGTGGGCACTGGGGAGCAAATATAAGCTTCTGCAAAGCAGCACAACCCCCACCATGGCCAGCTCTTGTGTGGATTGTAGGCTGGCTGCAGACTCTGCACCTACTCTCCCCCATGTATGCCCCTACAGACTTTGGGGTGCCAAAAACTGAAGCCTGTGCCTCTGGCATCTGCTCCTCCTCTGCTCTGCCCTCTTCCTCCTATCTTCTTCATCCTCTTTACAAGTGCTCCAAAAAACAGATCTCTGCATCTAGTAAAACCTCTGTAATTTAAACAGAGGCAACACCTGCAAGTGATTTAAGGAAATTTGCAACTTCTGTAAAAATCCTGAAACTTACATTACTTCCAGAATTGGAATCCTTTATCCAGTCTTTCTGAAATTTGGCAGAGATGATTCCTTGGGTGAGGGGTTCAAAATGTCCAGATATTATCCAAAGTGGATGGAAAACAAAGATGTTACAACTGGAAATGTGTGTTCAAACCATGAAATGATTAAATAAATTGCCTATAAGATCAAGACCCGTTATCCAATCTTTCTGAAATTTGCCAGGAATGATCCCTTGCATTAGGGGTACAATGTGTCAAAGGCCATCCAAATTATATGAAAAGCAAAGATGTTACAGCTGGAAATGTGTGCACAAACCACATATCTTAAATTGCCTATGAAATCGAGACCCTTTATCCAATCTTTATGAAGTTTGGCAGGGATGACTCCTTTTGTGAGATGTAAACTTTCCAAATGTCATGAAAATCAGATGAAAAATAAAGAAGTCACAGCTGGAAATCCATTTCTAATTGAAACCAATGAAAAATGAAAATGAATAACAAAAATGAAAAAGAAAACAAATGCAATTTTAATAATGAAAACAAAAATAAAAACAAAAAAAACAGTTTTGTTCACATCCCTACCATGCAGCCTAACAGACACGTGGGTATGCATTAACCTGGATTAGCCTGCATTGTGGGCCTGCAATCGCCTGGAAAACACGGTGAGTGTTTGGTGGGTGGTGGTCGTGTGACGGATCTGGGCTAACATCTGCCACCTAATAAATGAGCAGTGAATGAAAGGTGCAGGTGCAGGCTAATGTCTCATTTGTTTTCCTCCACTGTATCATGTGCTAGACTTCTGGATACCGTTCTATCAAATATTTTACAAGTAAATAATTGATTACTTCAGAGCATTCTGACAAGTGTAATTAAGCAATTCATAGTCTCATTATTCAGAACTTTCCAATTAGTAATATAAGAGTATGTTAGGCTACAATAAAATAATATGTTCCCCATGCATAGTGGGAGAAAGAGCACAAAATGGGTGGGTGAAAGAATTTTAGATCAAATCTGTCTTTACCTGGAAAAGCCGACAATCCAAATAAAACTTAATTTCCTTTTTCATTATTATGGCTAGAAGAGATCTTGAGGTAACTGAAAATAAGCTTGGCACCAATTCTACACTCCATTTTTCTGAGCAAATTTTCCATTGCAGTGTTTTGTAATAATTGTTCAGTTTGCCAGGAGGGATGGTGGGGAGAATCTCTGAATATATTCTGTATACCCATTCTCATGCCAAACAGCCTGCTAGCATTATAATCGTCTGAAATAAAATAATATTTTTGCTCAGTTAAAAACAGAGATAACTCAATTAAAAATAATTCTTTAACTAGATTTGTTAAGCGCAATGTTTATCACAGGATTTAGACATTATTTCAAAGCCAGACTATAGAATATTCCTTTGGATTACATTGGAGTAAGAGAGGTCATTTAAATAACAATGCTAATTTGTTAAAAATTAGTGAGTTCATATAAAGTGTTCCTAGAAGAACTATTTTTTTAAAGGTAACTATTGAGCATAATAGTTCTAGCCAAAGTATCCAGTGCACACTTTGAAAAGGTGTTCTGTTAAATATGTTTTTTTATTGGTTCCTATTAATTCTTGCAGTAAAAAAAATATGAAAGCATATATTTTAAGTATGACATCAGAAACATGTTAAAAAACCATCCAGAACTATGAGAATCACATGAATTCTATAAAGACCATCATGAGTGCAGATATCTGACTTAAAAAAATAAATACCTTTGTCTACATGTACTTGATATTTTAATGCAGAATGATGTTTACCTATTGAAATCCAGTGGAGGCAAGCATGTTCAACCATAAGAATGGAACCAGAGTAGGGTCTGTATAAACCTTGGGGTGTGTGTGTGTGTGTGTGTGTGTGTGTGTGTGTGTGTGTGTGTGTGTGTCTTTTTTTGCCCTTGTTCATGAAAATAATAATTTTGTACTTGACCACATCTCTGCTTTTAGGGAACTGCCAGAAACCCAAGTTATTGGCTGTCAGGTTGGGCACTCTCTCTATAGACCTTGTTCAGATCTTATTTCATCTTCCATTCCAGTGTGTGTCTTTCTGGGTGTTCTCAGATTAATGCTTGCCACTGTATTTTTCAATCTTCTGGGTTTACAAGTCCACAAGTAAGTTGCGGATGCATTCTTCACACAAACACTGCCCTGAGGCGCTGCTTAAAGTAGCCGCAGCTGTAGACGTGACAGGCTGCCATGGAATCCAAGTGACCACAGCTGCCTGGAGCAAAGCAATTTACCGGGAGAACCTTTTACACACAAAGGTTCTGGGAGAAGTTCTACGCAGAAGTTGGAAGAGTCGGATGTTTAAGATCTGGGTGAGTGATTTAGACACACAGAAAGTTCAGGATGTAGCAGCAAACATGCAGGAGAAATGTGTGTGTAAAAACACCCATTGTTTGTAGATGACCTGCTACATGTCTCCCATCTGTCTGCTCCAGCATGAGATGTGTAGCAGGAACGTGTCTGGTATGTTTGTAAGAGGGCATGCCAGCCACCCAATGGCAACCATGGGATGGATTTCCATGGCATTAGTGTTGCATGTGATTTATTTATTTATTTATTTATTTTATTTGCAACATTTATATCCCACCTGTTCTGCCTAAGCAGCTCAAGGCGGCTCACAAATATTTTAAAATATACATAAAATATATAAAATACATAAAAGGGAAGCATAAAAGAAAATAAAAAACCCATACTCCCCATCCACCCTCACCTCCCTTCACCCACCTCCCTCACCAGAGGTTTGGTGGAACAGCCAGGTATTGCACTGTCATTGAAATGAGGCAAGGTCCAGGGCCACCCAGGTCTCCCCGGAAGGGAGATCCACAGCCTGGGCACCACCACTGAGAACACCCTGTCCATTGTAGCCCCCCACACCACCTGGGGGACACCAACAAAGGCGCCCCTGGCAGACCACAGGAGTCGATCCAGGGCATGGAGTGAGGCAGCCGCACAGATAATGGGGGCCCAGACCATATAGGACTTTATAGGTAAGCACCAACACTTTGAATTGGGCTCAGAAGACTATCGGCAGCCAGTGCAGAGCTCGGAGCACTGGTGTAATGTGCTCACGGTGACCTGTCCCCGTAAGGAGACTGGCTGCCGCATTCTGCATTAGCTGCAGTCTCTGGATTGTCACCAAAGGTAGCCCCACATAGAATGTGTTACAATAGTCTAATCTTGAAATGATGAAGACATGGATGACAGTGGCCAGGTTGGAGTCAGAAACATACAGCCAGAACTGTTGCACCAGATGTAATTGGCAGAAAGCACTCCTTGCCACAGCCTCAACCTGGAGATCCAGGCAAAGCTGCAGATTGAGGAGTACCCCCAGACTGCGGACCTGAGACACCAGTGGGGGATAAACTCCATCAATGACTGGAGATGTCACACCCACCGCCCTCCCCACCAACATCACCTCCATCTTGTCAGGATTTAATTTCAGATGACTCACCCTCATCCAATCCCCCACAGCCACCAAACATCTGCTAAGCACCGAGAATGCTGAGTCTGATGAAAAGAGAGGTAGAGCTGGGTGTCATCAGTGTACTGATGACACCGCACCCCATACCATCTCATGACCTCACCAAGCAGCTGCATATACACATTGAACAAGAAAGGGGACAGAATAGAGCTTTGTGGAACTCCACACATGCGATCCGGGGGAGAAGATGAACAATCCCTGATCATCTTCTCAGCCAGGAAGGAGCAGAACCATTCAAAAACGGTTCCATCAACCCAGCATAGTCCTGCAGGCAAGTCATCAACATCTCATGATCAACTGTAACAAACACAGCTGACATCTCTAATAGGATTAACAGGGTCAAATGACCCTGATCCAGTTCCCGGCGAAGGTCGTCGACCAAAGCCACTAATGCCATCTCAGTGCCATAACCCGAATGAAAGCTGGAGTGCGGAGGTTCAAGAAAATCGGTGTGGTCCAGATGCTCCTGAAGCTGCTGAGCCACCACCCACTCAATAACCTTCCCTAAAAAGGGAAGGTTAGAGACTGGTCAATAGCTAGTGGGGGAGTCAACGGTGAGTGGTGATTTTTTGAGCAGGGGCCGCACCACCACCTCTTTGAGGCAGTATGGCACCCTTCCATCCTGCAGGGAGGCATTGACAACACCCACCACCAACGGCCCCTATGTCTCCTGACTGGCCTTGGCCAGCCAGGACGGGCATGGGTCTAGTAAGGATGTGCAAACGTGGTTTGGGGGTTTGGGGTTCGGGCCAAACTCAGGGGGTTAGGCCCATCCACGAACCCCCCAAACTCAAACTGCCCCCCGCCCAAACCACCCAAACAAAGTGCGGGTTCTGAACCCATTTGGACAGGGGTGGGCAGAACCCGGTTTCCCCTCCCTCCAGGCTGCGCGGGTGGAAGGGGTGCCGGAGTTCACCTCCCCCCCACCCTGCACACCCTACACATTTTTTTAAACCCCCCCACCCCAGGGACCACCCTGCCTAGTGGCACTGGGGCTCTGGCCCTGGGCTTCGTGGTGGCAGCGGTGGCTCCGGCGGCGCCACAGAGCACTTCAGGCCTCTACTAGGCCTTCTGGGTCAGGTGATCTGAAGGCCTAGTAGAGGCCTGAAGTGCTCCACTGCCACCTCCGGGGCCATCCCACTGCCGCCGCTGCACCCAGGGCCAGAGCCCCTGCACCACCAGGTAAGTCAGGCTCCAGCCCTGGGTCCGGTGGTGGCAGTGGGGCTGACTCTGGTGGTGGCAGAAAAGCTCTTCAGGCCACTACTAGGCCGTCTGGGTCACCTGACCCGGTCACCTGACCCAGAAGGCCTAGTAAAAGTCTGAAGCACTCTGCAGAACTGCCGGAGCCACCACCGCTGCTGCGGGACCTGGGGACGGAGCCCTGGTGCCAATAGGTAGGGGGGTCCCTGGGGTGGGGTGGTGTTAAAAAAATTAGTAGGCTGCGCGGGGGGGGGAGGTGAGCTCTGGCGCCCCTTCCACCCGCGCAACCTGGAGGAAGGGGAAACTGGGTCACCCCTGCCCTCCGCCCCCCACCCAAACAGGTTTGGCCACCCTGAACGGGTTTGGGCTGAACCCCTGAACCCCGAATGGTTTGGGGGGCCCTGAATCCTGAATGGGCTGAACCCCAAACTCCCAGGTGTTCAAACACCCCTAGGGTCTAGTTCACAAAATGTGGCTCTAACAGTCCCCAGAGCACCCACTGCAACAGCGGGCATCACCCACTGCAACAGCGGGCATCACCCACTGAAATAGATTCCACAAAACCAGACAAGATGGAGCCTCCATAACCTCTGGTTCTTCTATTGTCATAAACGCAGAGTCGCAGTCATGGTAAATCCAAGTGATTTTATTTGCAAAGTACTCAACAAACATGTCACGGTGAGCACTGGAAGACTCCAGTTCCAGGCGGAGGGAGGCTGGACTGACCAACCCCCTCACCACCCAGAAAAGCTCTGCTGGATGAGACTTCACAGACGCTATCAGGGTAGTGAAGAACTCCCTCTTCGCTGCCCTGATAGTCATGGCATAGGCCCGTAAATGAGCTCTATGCTGCAATCAATCAGCTTCAGCACGAGACCCACGGCTCTGTTGCTCCAGCCGCTGCCTTTCTTCCTTCAGTTTCTGATGAATGCCACCGACAATAATTATCAATGTAAAGTTTGGGTTGTTCGGCTTCATTTCCATACATAATCATTGAGGACATTAATAACATTAATATTATTGCTATTGATGTTTTTAAGGCAAAGGGAAAGTGTTCTCTATTACTTTGACTCATGATATTCATGGTGTTCTGTATAGTCTTCATTCTAAACATCCTTGACTGCTAATACATAGCAAATTTCAAATCCCAGTTTGATTTTTCCCAAACTTCCAGAGGTTTCAGATTCTTAAATCTGGAGGCAATCAGCAAATTAAAACTTGGGAAATGGCTATGCCCCCAATCCAGCTAAACATACCACCAGAGCACAGCTGACGGTCCAGGTCAAGTGTTGGTGCCTGCCCCACATGCACCAGCAGAACTGCCAGCTTGGGGTGGAACTCTGGCAGTCAGAGCCCAGCATTGGTGAAGGAAATCCTCCCTCTCCTTGCCACCACTGGCCATACCCCCTGTGCCAGGGAGTACAGGGTTTGGAGTTAAACATCCACCCATCCAGAGTTCCCCATATGGATGCCAACGCATCCCATGCTGTCACAATGTCTCCTTGATGGAGCTGACACAACCCTGAGCTTGGGTTCCCAATGTCACCGTCGTCACCTGTGCCATCCCTGCTACTGGTCAGAGCAGAAGCAGGGGCTGCGCAACAGGCAGCTGATGCCTGAGATTCTGGTGGGGCTATAAATCATGTCCAGGAATTGACACTATTAAGGTCCCTTAACCACTCTCACCCCCAATTACACTCATACCCTGTTCCCCCATCTGGGGAGAAGATACAGCAGCCCAGCAGAAGTAGAATGTTAATGTATGGATCTCCTTCCAGTCCCCACTTTCAGAGCTCCTTAAGCCAGGGCTGTTGCTCTTCCAAACTAATTATCAGCTTTGTTCTTACTGGGTAAAAAGAGATGTGACGGTGGCCTGCTTTGACCAACAGTCCATTGGCATGTCTGTTATGGGGCCACCAGATATTGGCATGCTTCTACCCTGGGCCATGTTGGCGGCTAGCCCAAGCTATGACCTTGGAAAATCTCAGAGGTCACAGCTTGGCCTAAGACCTGCCCGTGCGGGCTAAAGCGGTCAAACACATCTGTACAGTCGTGGCATACTGAAACCAGGGGCCACCATGGCTGCCCAGCATGGCAAGGGGCACCCTGGGGTGCTGGGAGTATAGGGGTCAGCTGCCCACACATTTGTTGTGCTCCTGGGCTGTGCAGCCAGCAGGATGGCGCCCCTGCTGTGATGACATCAGATCGGTGCCCAGACCTGATCCAGGCCATGTTGCCAAGCATTTTTTGTCCTGGGTCAGGAAATGGTCCTGCCAGCAGCATGTCTGTTTTTACCCACTGTTCTGTGACACAGCACAGAAAAGGAAGAAAAGCACTGTGCACAGGGCAATGAAGAGCTAATTGATTAGTTGCCTTACAAACTCCCTTTCTGGAGTTTTGCAGAACAGCAGCTCAGACTTAGGGCACTCTGGGAGTGGGGACTGAAAAGAGATCTGTACACAAGCTTGCTACAGCAGCCTAGCAACAGCTTGAATTCCCTCCCTTCCCCCACCACCACCTGTCCTCTTCCCAGTTCTGGAAACAAAGCAGCCGCCAAAGCAATGCCTGCTCCCCACTCTGCAGGAACAGCACATCTATGAGACAGAATCCTTCAGTGGTTGTCAGCGCACCCCCCAAATAAGACGAGGACACGCTTGATGGGACTAAACGGCCGCACTCTTTATTAAGTATTAACAAACAGGAAGGGGGGGATGGGTGCACCCTTCCCGCCTCCACCCCCTTCCTGAACTGGGGTCCTTATTTCTACTAACCTTATTACTACTAATTAAACAACCCCTTTTTTGGAGGAGGTCCCCTCTTCTCCCCTCTCGGTCCCCGCATTCTGTGCGTACCTTGTTCCCTGTTCCTCCATTAACTCGAGAGGGTAACCTCCTGTTCCTTCTTTACTATTAACTTACACCCTGCCTCATGCCCTGGGTTTCCCCAGGCCAGGCGGGTTGTTCGTGGCTGCCCCATCTCTGGGGTTAATTCCAGCAAAGGTTGAGAACACCGTTACCCGCTGTTTGGCAGATGCTCCTCCCAGCAGGTGCGGCCGTCCGTCTCTCCCTTCGGGTTGGCCATACAGTGGGCCGCGCTGTGGTTACTATTTCATGGACCTTTTCATTTCTAAAGGAGATGCTGCTACCTATGCTATTCTAACTTCTAACTTTGAAACGTGTAACTTCCAACCTTGGGCTTACCACTGCCCATCACCCACCCCCAAAGAGTGCGACATTTATAGCTTACCACCTTCAACTAGTTCCTCTCGCCTCATGCCAAATCAGCAATTCACTCCGGGAAAGGCGAAAAACCCTTTCTCCCTTTCTGCCAACTTGGGTTCGGGGAAAATTCCTTTCCAGCTCTAACTTGCAACCAGCTGGAAGCTCGGAGTGGTGCCTTTGAAAGAGGGAGGGTGGGTGCACGTCCTTGCCCCTGCTCTGGCTGCACAGAATGCTGCGCCAGAGCAGGGAGCCTAAGATGGCACCCGGGATCTCGCTGGTCTCGCGAGAGTCCCGGGCGCATCCCTGTTTTTCCCCCCGCCATGCCGCAACGAGGGCCCCTCCCTCCTCGATGGCCTAGCGGCCGAAGAACCCCGCCCGTGTCCCCGTCTTTCCCCGCTCTGGGGAGTGGGGGGGGCGGTAGCGCCAAACCCCTGCCGCTGCTATCGCGGAGGGGGGAGACTCAGGATGGCTGAATCGCCACACTGAGAGGCTCAGCGCTATGAGCCAGCCTATTACTAGAGGCTCAAAACACACACATGCATCCGTGATGGCCCCCAACCACTGCAGCAATGGGCTTTTTATGGGGGAAGTTGGGGTACTGTCCCACCTCACTATGCCAGTCACCCCCTCTCCTTTGAGGATGGGGGGTGTTGGACACTGTGCCCCTACCACACTCAGAACCTCTTCTGAAGGTTGCAGGAAGTACTTCACCACAGGCTCATTAGGAATATTCTATGGGGCACAGCATGATTCATGCCTGCTCTGGCGATCGTTGGCCCACCTCTTCTTCAGTCCCGCTGTCTTATTGAATCTGTCCATCTGCCCATGCCACACGGCCTCAGTGGTCAGACATGTCTTTAGGAGGATGCACCGGAGTATCAGTGCCTCCTGCTGAGGTATCTCCCCTCACACCAGAGAAGAGCTGGATCAGGCTCTGTCTTTAATAACTCAAGATTAGAGCTGAAGCAAGAAGTATTTTAACTTCTCACAAGAAATAAAGCGAATGTGAGATCTCCGTCCCAGTATGAAATCTCGGTATTTCTCAGTGTGTTGGGTTTTTTTTAAAGATGACTGTGCACGCACAAAATGACCACCTGGCTGTTCTGTGTATGCAGATGCTCCAGCCTCCACTTTGGAAAAGGGAAGCCAGTCTGTGCATGTACAAATGACTGCCACATACAGACCGGCTGCCCTTTTCCAAGATGGCGGTGATGTTGCTGCCACCGTTTTGGAAAGGGGCTGTGCCATTTTGCGTATGCGCAGTGATTTTTTATTTTATTCTTTTGTTCTTGTCAAAAATTAAGCCTAGGCACTGCCGTTCCTCTGTTCATTCTTGGTTCCCAGAATGAACCAAGAACCAGCTTTCTTGACAAGATCAACCCCCATCCCCCCAAGAATGAACTTTCAGCCCTACTCAAGATATAATTTTACGCTTAAAATCAATACCTAAACATCTTAAGAATTGCAGTTCCCTTGTATGGTTCCATTCTATAGTGCCCACGTTTTCTATTTTAAAAGGGTTAAGCAAATAAGCACCTAACTGCAGCTGATATCACTGAGAAATGCAAAAGGCTTTGAGATGTAGCACACATTGCTACAATGTACCCAGATGTGCAAGGCTAGTGTTATATACACCACTGAATGTCAACTTTTACTCTGAGTTTTTTATGTATTAGTTTTAATAGCCTGTATTCTAACTCTTTTGAACAGTGTTTTTAAGAGGCATATAGTATATTAGGCAACTGTACCACTGGATGTATTAATTATAGAACAAAGCTTAACTTAATAAAAAATATATTAAGTGTTTTCCTAAGCAGGAAAAAATGGTGCTTTGAACCAAGTAAGCCATTTCTTGCTAGTGAGATTTTTTGCAGCTATCAGTAACATGATTCTGTGTTTAGCTTTTTCCTTTTGTAATTGAAAAATAATCTTTTCTTAACTTAATTTTCTTTAAATACTTTCCTAAAATATGTCGTCTTTCTGTACTTCCACCTGGTGTCTACCCTTCTCAAGTCTCAGCAAGTGGTGTCTGACTCTCTGTTGCACTCCTTATTCTTAAGACAGTGACAGGCAATCAGGCATAAAGAGCAGAAAAGGGGGGAGTAAGCATTTGAGCTTCTGCTTTCTTTCCCAGTCAGTGGTTTACACTGGGTGTTGCCAGACATAACACGATCTACACATTTTGGCAGTAAACACAAAGTTCGGTTGGCTATGCCACTAGGCGTGTATTTAACACAGGTTGCCTCCTGAAAAATCATGAGTGAGGACAAAGTGAGTTCTCTACCACCAGGTAGTCACTGTTACATCTAGATAAGCATGCTGTCCCACTTCTGGTACCAGGTCATCGCAAAAATGGTGCAAAAGCAGCCCATGCACAGCTGTTTAAATATTACTGTCAAATAAACATTTGACAGATACAATTATAATTAAATATTTGTGAACCCGGATCAGGGAGGGGGCGGGGTGACATGCAAATCTGCATCCACACATCCCTGCCCCTGTGCTGCATGCAGCATCCCTCTCCACAGCTGATGGGCAGTCACGGTGACCCATGATGGCTACCATGGTACCCGGCCCACTGCTACTCCAAACCGAGCTGAGTAAAACGGGCTATCAGACGTGATAATCTGCTTTACTCCGGGTCTGCCAGCTGGCTCCTTACCATGTGGAACTTAGCCCAGGCTGTCACTTGGGGATTTCCATGAGTGACAGCCTCGACTAACCTCCACCACGGTCAGGAGCCATGCTGTGATTACATCTGGCGACCCATTAGAGAAGAGGGAAAGATAACTTGCAAGTTCTGCATCAACAGCTAAACCAACATTTTATGCAGGCAGCAGTGTGTGGCAGCTTGGGGCCATCTGTAAGTCAGGGAGTGAGGAAAAAGCAGGGGGAAGTGAAGAATGGTAACATGGATGGTGAGAGGAGGTTATTGGTAGATGTCCCATTACTCCACTTCAGTAACATTTGCATTATTTATTTTATTTATTTATTTGAATGTATACACCGCCTTTCCCGTAGAGACTCACTATTCATAAAACAATGACAATAAAATAAAAACAATAAAAACGCTTACCCTCCCCCACAACCCTACCCAAAACCCCAACCAACTCCTATCCTCGCCAGCCAAATGCTTTTTCAAATAAAAATGTTTTACACCGCCTCCGGAGGATGATTAGGCTTGGGCTCAAGTGACCCTCCTGGGGAAGGGAGTTTCACAAAACCAGGAAAGAAACAGAGAATGGTTATAAGAGTGACTACAGGATAATTTTGGTGATATCACCAAAATCAACATGTGATGGCTTTGCAGCATTTTTATTGTTATGTTGGGTAATGCAATACACTCTATCAGAGGGACATTGAGAAAGCAGTCACTGTAAAGGTTCCCAGACTCTTGAGTATGGCTAGATATGTTAGGTGATCTTATTCTAAGCCAGGGTTTCTCAAACTTTTTCAATTCATGAGCACTCAAGTGATGTAAGTGACTACTTGGGAACACTGCATAATTTGCTTATAATTTATGCCTCCACCTACGTATGAGGTTTTTATGTGTTTTTGTGTTTTTATGTTTTATGTGTTTTTATGTATTGATTATTTGGCCTTTGGCCTTCAATAAGTTCTACTACTACTACTACTACTAATGCATAATTTGCATGAATGATCTGCATAAATACGCATAGATTAAGTCTCTTCTCTGAAATGCAATTTAATTCAATTAAATGGAAATTGAGATAATTAAATCAATTCCACACCTCAATTTGACCCTGCTTCCATTAAGTTCAATTTACTTACTCAGCTTACAGCAACGGTTTATGACTAGAGGCTTCACAGTGTAGAAGGAGGCCCCCTGCCCTGGCATGATCACAGTGATATCACTGGTGGTATCACTGTGGAGCTGTGTCCACCTTTCCCTAGGTGGGCTCCAGCTGAAGCAAGCAGGCCCACGAGATCCCTGGGTGGGCATGAAGCCCAGTGCCAGAACAGCCATGGTGGGTAGGGCTGGGCTCCAGCTGGGGCAGACAGGTTGGGTTCAGCCTCCAGGCTCTGCTCCCCCAATATGGTATGGGTCAGTGGCGGGGAAGCAGAGGCTGCAATAATGACAGGCAAGGTTCTGGCTCCTGGACTCCAAGCTCAGCAGAGTACAGCAATGGTGGTTCTTACTCTCTGGTGCCTTCCAGAGGTGGCTGTCTTAGTGGGAAAGAAGTCCTGTTCCTTCACTCTGTCCTTTTGCTGCTTGAAGGGGCAAAGAGACAGCATGAAGCTTGTTTTCCCCACAGAAAGCCACTGGTCCCATAGCAATTGCTTAATATAGCTGAGCTGAGAGCTGTCACAAATTCATAACAAATTCATAACCTGGCAGGAACATAATTATAGTGTAAATAGAGGGGATGCACCCCTCTGAACCTTCAGTGGGGATATGAATACCCATGTTCCCCCTTCCCCATGCCAACATTTGAGCCTCAGAAATAGACCTTCCAAAACTTATTTTTTATTATTTTTTTTATTTTAGCCCCACCCTTTCCTCAAAGGCCCAGGGCAACTTACCAAACATATTCATGTAGGGTCTAAAAGCTTGCACCAACCTGCACCAACTGGAGTTGGTCCAATAAAAGATATCACTTTACTACTTGGCTCTATTGCCTATATTTGGGACCAACATGGCAAACCCTACTTTCTCTACAAAACATAGAAACATTTATAAAACTATACAAAAGCAATTTTAAAAGACCCTAAACCCCACCCACCAACCCTCTTCCCAACCCTCCACCCAATCCTATCCCAGCCTGCCATACAAGAAGCTCTTGCATCTCTTTCTAAAGGTAAGCAGGCTTGAGCTTAGGCAGATCTCCAAAGGGAGAGAGTTCCATAAATGTGGAGCAGCCACTGAGAACACCTCTCTGCATACCCTTGTTGTATGAACCTCACGGGCAGTTGGTAACACTTGGCCAACTTCAGAGGATGTGACAGAACATAAGAGAAGAGGCCATCTATCAGATACCCGGGGCCCAGGCCATGTATGGCTTTATAGGTCAAAACCAGCACCTTGAACCGTGCCTAGAAAGCTATTGATAACGTGTTCCTGGTGACCCACCTCCGACAGAAGGTGGGCTGGCACATTCTGCACCAACTGCAGCTTCTGAACAGCCATCAAGGGCAGTAATATAGAAGACTTACAAATAAAAGACAAAATAGAAGACAAAAATAAAACCACAATAAAAAAATCCAGCTTGACATATCCAGAGTACCCATAAAACCCCTTTAGGCACATCCCAACCAGCTAGATACCACTATAGGACTGCTGAATGGACCTGACTTTCTGTGTCCAGATCTTTGCGGCTACAACCACGAATGATGCCACTGCCCTCATCACCTCATCCTTAGCATCTTTTAATAAAAAACTCAACAATTGCCTGGGCAGTCTTCTTGGGTCCAAATTTAAGGTTTTGTACAATCCTCTGTGAGGCTTCTCATAAAGTGGGCAATATAATAAATCGTGGACTATATTCTCCACTGAACCCTCCCCACAAATACACAGCCTTTCTGCATAGCTAATCCCCTGATAACGTCCCAGCACCACTGCTGTTTCAACGGTCTGCATCTGCAGACTCATGAAAGCCTTCCTATGGGCCAGAACCAGTTAGGTCTGTAAATAGCAGGAACCAGCAGGATCTGGTAGCCAAAACGTATACCAGGGGGCAAGTTTGGAGTGTGATGTCCCGGTCCTTGCCATTTGTGACTCCGTGTCATTAAACACATTGTCTCAGGAGCCTTCTAGCTTCCCCCATTGATTTCAAAGCTAGATATCCTGGGGAGAAATCCAGCAACCTGATATTACCCTCCACTCATGAAAGCCATGTATTCCTATATCTATGGGAATCAGCCATTTTTTCATGCAGGCAAAGCTTAGGGAGGGAGGTAGTTGGCAAATGTGTCACCTTTAACCAATAATAAAGTGAATGTAAAATAGGTTTTGAAACAACAGACCTCTCCCCTGTTTCTAGCTGTAATAATTCTGCCAACATTGTATGGGAGACCTCAAACCATGATCTCAAAAATTGGTTCTGGGGGACTTTCAGGGAGCTATATGCCCCAGCACACTGGGGCACCATAGCACAACTGCATCACCACTTTCATCTCAAAGGCCTTCAAGGCCAGCCTAACTAAGTCACCTCTCTTTTGATGGAAGAATCTCAATATCGCCTGCATACTAGAGATTGTAGTTACTTGGGTCACGTACTTTATGGGAGACCCTCCAGGCTCCAATCAAGGAGAAGAAAATCCCAGGATATTTAAAACACTTAACCTGTTCCAATCTGGACCTATTCCTATACCACACTTGTCTGAAATATCGGGGGGCAAAAGCCATTATTTTTGTTTTATCATAATTAATCATCAGCTCCTCCTCCTGACAAAGAGTTCCAAACTCCTATAAAATACATACCCAGGCCCAGCCGTGACAGTAACAGCAGCTGTTAGTATTGTCTGCATACACAGATATGGGGACTTCCTTAAGGCCAATTTTTTTGAGAGGTATACAAATCTTTACTTTGCAAGGTTTCAATTAAGTTTTTAACATATAGGTTAAACAAAATTGATGCTAACAAACAACCCTGTCTTACTGCTTGGGAAGTGGGGATACCAGGGGAGAGCGTACCTCGCCAATTCAATTGAGCACAAAGATTCATGTCCATATAAAGAGATCTAATAAGGAGAAGTAACCTTAGCATCTATACACAAGGATTCCAATTTAGCCCAGACCCTCTCTCTCTTAACCCGATCAAAAGCATATGAAAAGTCAATAAACTAGACGGCATGTAACATTGAACTATAGTAGATGTAGATGGTCAGAAGCCTTCCTGTTCCTCTGCTATCAGGTCATTCTCTTCTACCCATTCTGTGAGTCTATCCAGCAACAGGCTGGAATATAACTTAGCCACAATACATAAAAGACTAATGGGGCAGTAATTTGCGGGATCTATCCTATTCCCCCTTTTATAGATAGGAACTAACACCCCACTCCTCGAATAACCAAGGACTATCCCTGCGTTGTTAATATGGGTAAAAAAATGGGCCAAAGCCTCCACCCACCAATCATGCATTAGTTTAAATACTTTTCCAGGGATATAATCTATGCCTGGAGTTTCCTCCCCTCCAATTTGCTAATAGACCCCAAAATGCCCTGGTCAGTAATCTGCTCCCATACTGGCAGTCCCCAGGTATCAGGGGGATGTTATGGCTTCCCCAGAGATTTGGAAGCATTAAATAAAGAGAAAAAGAACTCCTGCCTGTTGGAGAAACAGCTCCAGATGACATCACCCTTTTGTACCAACAAACCCTAATGACTAGGGGCGGGACCCGGTCCCATTACCGGTATACCGGATTTTACCGGTTACCGGTTTCACAAAAACCGGATTCCCGGATTAAATCCGCTGTGTCCCCATTGAAACCAATGCAATAAATTAAAATTAATTCCCTCCCCCTCCCAGGCTGCGCGGGTGGAAGGGGGGACACCCCCCACCCACCCTGCCCAGCCTGGCTTTTTGTTGTAAAAGATAGAACAG
>QEPC01007511.1:1154360-1166509 GCA_003113815.1 Sphenodon punctatus | reverse complement strand
GATAAGTGATCCACCGTTCTCATGGTTAGGGTGATTGGGTTATAATGGTTTTGTTCTTTAACAGGTTTATCGTGGGCTGGTCATTTAATAAACAGTTGCGGCCAGTTTAACCAAAAAACTATGTGTCTGTGTGTTTATTGGGAAAGTGCCTTATTTCCTGTGCGGGGACAAATGTCACAGCGGGCATTAGATGACTCAATTTCCAGGCAGAGACAGACCGGATTAACCAGACCCCTCACCACCCAGGAAGTCTCTCCTGAATGAGATTTTGTAGACGCTATGATAGCAGAGAAGAAAGCTTTCTTTGCCTCCATCACAGCCATGGCATAGTCCTGTAAAAATGATTTATGCCGCAATCGGTCAGCTTCAGTGCAAGTCGAGCGTCACCTGTACTCTAACTGCCTACCCCCTTGCTTCTGCTGCCTCAGGTCCTCTGTATATCTGGGGGACTTGGGCTGCCTCAGCAGTGGGAGAGGACATCTGGGTGCAACTGTTAACAGGTTTCTTCATTCTGTCTAGCACATGCCCAGATATACACCATCTATTCTTCTGAGGGTCAAAAGAGGGTCGCATTCTCTGTCCTATAAGGCCAAAATTGCAATTCTCAAATTTTGGTTGAGGCTAAAACTGAGGCCACCAGAGTCTTTCTCAGTGGTGGCATTATCCCCTGATATAAAAGGCCCTTGGGAACATGGAGTGTATAGTCTCCTCTCCTCCTTGAGCTTCTCTAGTGAATTTTTTTGCTAATTCTGAATACTCTCAGGCCCTAAATATTATTAATACCAGAATCAGTGACCAGGAGCTCCAATTTACAGATGCAGCTATTGGAGCTCAGGGACTCGCTAGACTATATAATTCCCTGGCAGTTCCTCCCCTCAGTTTCGAACTGGCAATATCAATTTGCTTTTTCCCTTGCTAAAATGGATCTACTTCCATCAGCGGTAGTTGAGGGCAGATTTAAGAAAGTGCCTTATGATCAAAGATTTTGTCCTTTTTGCCATAACGGGGTTATAGAATCTTTGAATCAGGTAATATTTGACTACTCCCTTTATGAAGTTGAGTGAAACCTTCTGTTGGTCCCTGTTATTGACTCCATCCCACCTTGTAATCAGGGAGAGGCCCTTAGGCAGCTGCTAGCTGACAAAGATACTTACAGAATGCAGGTAGTGACAAAAGTTTGTGCAGCTGCATTTAGAATTAGGAAAATTGCTCTGCTTACAAATGTTAGCTCTGTTTTGGAGGTTTGACTTTTATAAATATGTTTTAGGTGTGTTTGGTATGTCCAATTTTGTTGATCTGTTTGATTTATTTTTGTGATGGCCTTGCAAACACAATAAACTTGAATTGGATTGGGTGCAACTGTGTCGATGGCCATGGTCAAGATTTCATCCCATAAAGAGATCAGGTCATCGACAGAGTAGCCATCAAGGTCAGTAGGTAAACCCCCCCCAGAGAGTTCTAGAAACCAATTGGCTACATAAGTCCACCTGGCGAACCATCCTAATGGATCCACTTCCCCAATGAGGGCATAAAAGGGTAGGGATCTGTGCCTTCAGAAGGTAATGGTCTGAACATGACAATGGTGTCATAACAACACCACCAACCCTGTTTCCTGACTGGTGCAAAACATCAAATCCAACATATCCCACCTCATGTGTCAGGCAAGACACTATGGGTGTCTTCAGACGTTACGAGATCACGGTGAACCACGGTGAATACCCACCTGTGGTCACCGTGTCTCGTACGTCTGTTCGCAGCGCGCCAGATGTTGGCCACGGTCAATCCCCACATGGGGTTCGTTTGAACCACGCTTCCCGGGCTAGCCGGGGGAAGGTCCCGGGAAGCGTGGTCAAACGGACCCCAGGCCGTGACCAAGGAAAAGTCACGTCTGGCCGCGCGCCACGGCCCGGGATCCCCGGCGGGATCCCGGGCCGTGGCACNCCCGGGCCATGGCACGTTCGGCCGGACGCGGCAGCCGCATTGGCCCCGCCGCCCGCCCGTCTCCTCGGAGGGCGGGCGGCGGGGTGTGTGGAGGGGGCGGGGCTGTGTGGCCGCACGTTGCGCCGTGTGGCCCCGGCCCCTCCCACTTTCCCCGCCGGGATCCCCCCGGCACGTCTGTTGTGCTGTTACGGGGTGACCCCGGCAGAGAACGAAGACGGTGGTGCCGGTACGGGGCCAAAGGGCCCCGTATTGTCTGAAAATACCCTATCTGGGATAGGCCCATGGTTGTCATGACAGCCATGAAGTCCTTCTTCAGCCCTGGAAGGCCATCCTCAGCATGCATGTTGAAATTGCCCAATACAATAAGTCTAGGAGATTCCTACACCACCTCCAAGACCAGCTCAGCTAGAGCAGTCAGGGATTCAGCCATGCAGCAGGGTGGTCGGTACACCAGCAGCATTCCTAATCTATCCCCAGTCAAATTCAACACAAGGTGGGACACACTCTATATTGGATGAGTCAGCACCAGATACCTTTGAAAGGTCAAGATGTCTTTACAGATCACAGTTACTCCGCCCCACCCCCAGTCTCCGATCCTAGACTGATACTGCACTGAGTACTCAACTGGCACCATCTGGGACAAAATTGGTCCAGATACTTCATCGAGCCAGATCTCTGTAATGCAAATGAGGTTGGTGGCCTCATCCTGAATAAGATCATGGATTGTTGATGCTTTATTAGCCACTGACCTCACATTTAGCAGTATCAGTATCAGATCAGAGGTCCTACTGGTCTTAACCCCCAAATATCCTGAAACACAAACATGGGGGAGAGTGGGACACAGGGACAGACACCAAGGGTGAACTCACACATAACATGAAATCCGAGTTTGTGTGTTTCAAAATCTGATTTCCAGTCCCCACTTTTCCTCTGATTACTATGTGCACACAATATGGTAATTAGGGTTTGGTAATTTGCATAATCTGGGGTTGAGGCACTCGCCCAGAAGCTATCCCATTGTGCAAAGCATGATTCGACCCTCCCCCATTCACGCACTTCCTGTGTGTCATTTCCCCTCAACTTGTTTGTTGCCATTTTGATTTGCTTGAATTAATTTGATTTTCTATGATCCTCAAAGGACTACGAACACTGGGATCATGTGCACGCATAACATAAAATCGGATGTTATATTCTCCCCACTTTGGAGGATTGGATCGATAAAAGCCAAACCTGGGGATTAACCGGGGACAAAAGTGGGGACAAAAAGTGTGGCTTTGCTCACAAATAACATCTAAATCCAGGTCAAGCAGTTAAAATCGATTTTTATATTATGTGTGAGTTCACTCCAAGTTTCTCTATTGAAAGTCCCGATGGTCTATCCTTTCCCACTCCCACCATACCTCCCCATGTCCAACACAACCTCAGTAGCTGCCCCCCTCCCAACCCTCTCCACACAGGCTTCCCCCTCTAGCATGTAATTCTCAGTCCTTGCCCCCCAAAGTGGCCAACAAGGACCACAGGAGGAGGGTAGCTGTAGCTGGAGAGGATCTCCCAAGCATAGCATCTCCAGAGGCGGCGTGGCAAAAATGGCAGGCAGAAAGACATACCCCCTTCCTCTCCCCCTGTCATGTACTCCCCCTTTTACCAGGGGGTCATGGCAATTTCCTCCCCCCACCCCTGTTTTCTTCAGTGCCCAAATACCCCCTCACCAGGGGGGCCAAAACACTCCCTCCCCCCCTCTTCCCACAGGTCCATGCCCCCCCCACAGGGTGTTGTAGCCCTCCCTTTCCCACACAATTCACCATTTCCCCCTCACGCCCCTGCCCATACTCTCCCACATCCCACCACCTAAAACAATTTTAAACAGCCTTTAAAAACAACACCCCTTCCAACCCCCAAACATGCCTACAAATGGCCCCACTAATGGCTGTCACAGCAAGACTGCTGCCTGCAGTTGGTAGAGGGCTTAAATAGTCCTATAAAGGATTATATGCAGCCAGAGGACCAAGGGGGTGGGGGCAGGGCGGCCCCAGGTGAAATGGTCCTACCCTTGCTGCAGCTGATCCACCAGGAGCCGTCCTCCCCTTGCAAGGGCTGGTTCCTAGTCCTTGTAGTTCTGATAAAGCATGAGTAAAGACTCAGAAACCAAAACCAAAAGACAAAAATAACACTATTCGAGATTTTAATAAAAGTTTTGCCTCATTGGGCACTTTCCCACGTTACATGGGAGAGGTGGCTTCCGCAATCGCAATCATGGCTCTTTTATTGCAGGAATTAGCGCACGTGAGAATGCACTATTCAATTTTTATGCCAGAATAACAACTGTCCTTGCAAGAGCTACATTTGGGGACCTGGCCATACGTGAGTGTACTCACAGTGTAAAACCAGAATACTGCATTCTCATGAGTGTTATTTCCCACAATAACAGGGCCATGATTGCAATTGCGGACATTTCCCCCACCACCACCCCCATGTAACATGAGAACGTGTCCGTTATTTGAAGCTTTTGGGCTTCATATCTGTAAACCTAAAAAGTTCATTATTAAGAAAGACACTGCAGTTAATGTCCGTTACAAAAAATAGGGCATTAACTTTTTTTTGCTGAAAGCACTCTGAAAACATTAATTTTAGGAACAGGTTTGCTACCAATTCTGTGGTGCTCACTATAGCACAGTGCAATTACTCTGGAATATGCATTTGAAGGGTTGCAGCTTTAGAATTACTACTGATATTACAGAGTTTTCAGTGGTAGAGGTAAATCTTGAACATAGCAAAGGAAATTTTTTTTTCTTGCATGAATAGAAGAGAAAATGACAGTAGTTTAAGAGAGGAGCTTGCTATGGGTTTTATTGACAATAGACTTGATGCACCAGTTTTTCTAAAGGCCTTTTAAAAAGAAATGGTATATGCAAATATGTTGCTATATATTTTAAGAAGGCTTGGTTTGGCCGAGTTTAGTTGAGTGAATCTATCTGCAAAGAAAACTAAAATGATGTAATTTACACAAATTTCACCTCTGGCTTCCAGACAACTGACATTTAGTTTTCTATAGATGATATCCATCTTCAGTACAGCAAGTTCTTGCTTTCACTGCTGAATTAAAACACTGCTGGAGCTGAGTGACTATAGATGGACTGGTCCACAGGGAAAGATGGAAACTATGATTGATACTTAAAATGTGATTATAATAGGATGGAAAAATCAAACGCCAATAAGAGGCTTTTCAAGGCTTCTTAGCTGAATGCAGAAGAAAGAATTCCCCTCTTTCTAGCATCTAAAAAAGAAAGTTAAGCAGGGACTTCACTGATACATTGATTCCTGAAGTAATGAAGAAAGACACTGCAACTAATGTAAACTAAATAAAATAGGGCAGAAACTTTAATTTTTTTATTTAAGTATTTTATGCATATCAAAGAATCCTAGTCTTTTCAAAAATAGAAAATATCAAAGTAATTTCAATTTAGAGTTCTCTGTTTGCTGTAAGGCTGTTTATGCTCAAAATTCACAAATGTGTTCTGGGATATGTATTCAGGAAAAGTTACCCTATTTGTTTGTTTCTACCTCATTTGCATTAAGCAATGCTCTTTCCAGAGATACTATTATATTAGTTTCATATGTGATTTCCAGTGTTAGTAATTTTTTTTGGGTTGGGGGGGGGATGCAATCTGGTTGCAATCATTTTTAAAAAAAAAATATTTAGTAATTCCACTTGGCACCCTTTTTGGATTTAAAACATTTATTAGGGTAAGATTGCATGATGTGTATCAAGCTGAGGGAGTGATGCATCCTGAATGTTGGATGCATTATATCCTAAAGGGATTTTGTATTTAAAAGAATTAAAGAAAAAATATGCAAAGAATCAGTATAGCATAAGTATAAACGTAAATGCATAATGTACTATGCCAGAATTTCTTTAATTATCTAATTTTAGATACTAACAAGTATATTAAAAATATGAAGAGAATACAAACAGATTTTTCACTGGCAAATAACTTAATGTTCCCATTGCTATTTTATATGCTCAATTGTTACTGAACAACAGCATCTGTTGTTTTCCGATGACCAAGATATTAAAAAGATCATATTTTGCTGTACTAGTTGTCCAACTATTCTAGTGCTACTGTTTTAATACTGAAATAGAATTTGTTAGATTGTTTATCTGGAGAAGGAGGCTCAGTTATTAGCATTTGTCTCATTTGTTCTCCTAGCAGATGTAATGGCCATTAGGAATGCAGCTTTAAAAGACATTATGGACACAGACTCAACGGAAGAGTCCATGAACTGTTCTGAAGGGTTAAGATCGTCCACATGGACTAGGCAATATTCTCCAGGTTGATATACAAACATTAACATTAAGAATGTAACAACTGCCATATTGGGCCAGTTCAATGGCCCTCTAGCCCAGTATCCTGTCTCTAGACAGTAGTCTGGCACCAGTTGCTTTAAAGGAAGTTTATAGGGATGGCCAAAGAACACATGTGCATATGCACATGAAAGTCCCCTGCCTTGTGACTGGCTGGCTGGCTGTGATGGTGCTCTGAAGTCCTGGTTGGTGAGCTTAAAGAACAGCTGCTGAAGCCTGGTGCAATGAAATAAGACACAGGACCATTAAGGTAGCCTATGACCCAGCTCCAGCTTGGCCAAGAACTGCACTTAAGCTACCCAAAAGCCATTATGAGAGAAATAAAAATATCCAGGATAAACAATGAAGAAATAAATGACCATAGTCACAATTATATAATATTTATAATTTATGGTATATACAAGTAACCAGGGGTTTTGTTTGGTCAAGGTGAATAACATCCATTGGAAAGAGAAGCACTGTACCCTGCATCATTTGCATATGCACCTAATCTGCATAGTCACAGATGCATGATGAGAGGTATCTGGGGAACAAATACAAAGCGATTTGCAGCTGTTGGACACTAGGGGGTCAGTTACCCTGGACAACAATGCTCCCTGATAATAACCGACATAGACAGACTCTGTGGCTGGGTTCAAGTGTGGTCACCACTCTCTTGAATGGTATTGGAAGGACACAGACTACATTGGTGAACAAAGAATGTAAGATGGCAGGGGAGAGGTTTGCTCATTCTAGTCAATTCAAATTAATTTTCAATTTAATTTTATTAGCTTGACCGTAGGTCATTGCATATCATCTTACAATAAACAGAAAACAAACAAACAAACAAACTAGCTATATAAAATATAATATATAAAGAATAAAATTAAAATTAAAATTTCTACAAGCATTTAATATATACAGGTTGCCCATCCCCTGTGCCACGATATAGGTTTAAAAATCAGTTGTTCATGGGTAATTTAGACTCTAAAAATAACTGATGCAAATTAAAAACATGGATCAAAAACTTTGCAACATTCTCTATAATTTCTGGGGATAAACCAGTCAAAAGAAGTTCAAGCAAACGCAAATCTGATCTGCCAGGGAAGTTCACTAGATATGGAGTCAAATATTTAGACCTTGGCTGGTCATAGAGATGACAATATAGCAGAATATGTTGAGTAGATTCTGTGCCTAACCGATCAAAAGGGCAAAGACGGTTCCCATAGGGAACCCCACTGAAACGGCCCTCCAATACTTTAGTTGGGAGAGCGTTCAGACAGGCACACATAAATAGATATCTCCCACGGCTTGGGATAGAAGAGAGCATATAGCTAGCCATTTCACCCATAGCTGGGGCCCATAAAGATATCCTTGCAAGTGGGAGGAATCTCTAACTATAGCTATTTCATTCTGCCGTTCAACATCTCTCAGCCTAGATACAGCCTCCGCCCTGACTGCCCGTGAGTCTTTATCTGCAAAATAGAATTGAGAAAACCCCAGCCTATTCAAATAAATTTCCAAGACTCTACACCATTTGCTTTTAAAAGAATCCTCAAGCAGAAATTGAACGAGGTCAGATTTCGAAGAACTCAAAAGTCTCGTCCAAAACCTAAGTGTATATTCCCAGGAAATTTGGCTCCAACGAATCTGGCCCACCTCCAGCCTGATTGCTGCCACTGGTGTACCATTGGGAGCCTTAAAGATTTTCTGTAGGAAGTGGGATTGCATAGTATCAATATTTGCAGAATGGTCCACATCAGGAACTCCTTGCTCCTATTATGGGCAAGTTTCCAGGTAGAAATGACCAAGCATTATTAGCAGTGCTTCTTGATAGCACTGATTTAGACATCACTTGGAATGTAGCTATTTTTTTGCTAAGAGCTCAGAACTCGGTTCCTAAAAAACATTCCTTTGTTTATGTAAATATAAGTAAATATCAACTGCTTATGTTAGTGGTGTCTTCTGGGAGACAGTAGATTTATCTTTTAACAGTAATGATGTATTATGTGTTTGCTGCTTATTTGTATTTTTATTATAACTTGCAACCGTCTATGATCACACAATAAAATGCATTTGATTTGATATTTGCAGAAATAAGAGGCGCCCAAAGTTCAGCCCCATATAATATCCAAACCCTGACGTTTCTGTCAAAAACTCCAAATGCCAACTCTGGCCTACTCCTACCAGAGCTGTCAAACAATCTCAAAATGGCGACAGATGTTCCCTTAGATGCTAATATAACCCTCCTATAATGTTCAGACCAACAGCCAGAAGAATAAAAATTCAGACCCAGGTACTTGAACATTTTGACTTGCAGCAAAGGATGTTCATTCATAGCCCAGTTAAAAATTCATCTACCTTTTGAGAATACTACAATTTTTGATTTGGCATAATTAATTGTTAACATATTTGAATCACAGTATGCTGCAAAAGCCTTTAGTTGCCAAATAAGTCCAACCCTAGTCTGTGCAATCAAAGTCAAATCATCCGCATATAAGAGGCATCCAACAGGTCCAAGAGCCAACTTTGGGGGGAAACAATCATGTTTGGTCATTAACGGATTTACGTTATTTATAAATAAATTAAACAGTGTGGGGGCCAGAATGCACCCCTGTCTAACCCCCAGAGTGGTCTGTATTTGTCCTGTAATATTACCAGCATTATCTAACTTAACTGTCAAGGATGACTGGGCATGGACTCTTTGCAGAAGGAACAATAATCTTTTATCAATAGAGGCTTTACTTAATTTATCCCACAGGAGTTCCCTGTTAACCAGGTCAAAGGCATTCTAGTCCTAGTGCTGGGATATTTCTCCCCTGAAGGAAGGAATGCGATGACCCCACCCCACTGCAGTGCTGGCACACAAGTTGTGATCCTTCTAAAAACTGCTATTTGGTACTAGTTCACACCTAAAAAGCTGCTCTGATTAAGTTCCCTGCTGAAAACACTTGTCTGAATCAGTCAGAAGGTGGCTTCTGGGAGAACATTGAAGAGCTACAGCCAGACCTGGTAAACCCTTGTAATCCAACCCCTCACTGAAATCACTTGGCTGGATCAGGAGGTGGCTTCCAGAAGAGGATGCTGGAGAGCTGCAGTCAGTGTGGGCCTCCTTGGATAGGTCGAGGCTGAAGATTCAGGAGCGCATCCCAAGGCTCCCTGAGTGGATGTTAGCGGCGGGAGCAGCACCAGCCTTCAGAGCCAGCCCCCTTAGATGGGTGTAGAGTCCAAAGAAGGAAGAGATGTGCCCAAGCTCTGCATGAATTGGACATTCCAAAGAATGCAGGGATTTGGGAACACGAGACTGTGACCATGCAACTGAATTCGTGTTTTGTGACCTGCATGTAAAAGGTATTTGGCTGGTACCATCCACACCTGTTTATTTTAGTAATACTGCATATAATTATACTCTTTAATAAAGTTCCTTTGTCTGCATCCTAACCTGTGTGCTTGCAAGTGGGGAAGGTAACTGTCAGCAGGCTGCCCAGTGGAAATGTAGTCGCCCAGATTTCTGGGTGGAGGCCCAAGCCAGTGGGAAAGGTGTGCAAACCTCCTAGAATGGTAACCTGGCCCTTCTTGTTACTGGCATCATTGGCACAAGGGTTACATACAAGAATGACCTTTTAACCTTTTTATTTGTTTTGTTTTCGTTGGGAGATTTAAAATCCTATCACATTATGAATAAATGTTAAATGCACCATTTGAGATACAAGTCAACGGTGAGCTCTGTACATGGATGGAGCTGCTGCTTCAGTCTGAACTTTCTCTTGCACTATCTTCAGAAGGGACAGCACAGCTTGCATTCCACTTTTCAGCTGAACATACACAAATTATTGCACAAATTAGTAAAATAAAATAAGGTGCATTATTTGCACCTGTGGGGTTAAGATGATTGCTCTGAAAAAAATGATCTCTGTTCATTATTGCATCCCAGTTAAGCAGGATGATGTCTCAGTTAAGCAACACAAGTAGCATTGGAAGAACTGCCTTCCAGTGTCTGTTCTATTTAAGCAGATAGCTGGAATTCATAGTCCCAATTACGTGGTGCTTACCATACATACTTATTCCTAAAAAGGTAGCAAGCTCCATTCAGTGCAGTTATTCCAAATTTGTCAGAGCAAGGCAACAATGACCACCAATGTCCTCCTCCTTTTGAAGAGGAGGGTCCCAGTCTCTTCTCAGTCAGACAAAGCTGGCTGAAGAAAAACTGTTTAACAGTTCAGTGACACCTCAAGGGTTGTCTCCTCCAACTTTTGTTTGGTCATCTTCCAAAACAGAGATTTTTTTTCTTCACTCTTTCTGCTGTGTCAGAAATAATAAAAAATAATAATATGGACTACTAAGGTCTTTGTTCTAGTTTCTGTGTAATCTCACAGCCTTGTGAAAAAGGATGCCATTTGACCTTAAAAGTAAATCACAACCATTCCAGTAGCAGGGTCAACTCTAGGAGAGAAAATACATTTTTTTAAAAACAGTTTTTCTGGAACCTTATCATACTACTTGTTTGCTAGAGAGATCCTAAATTGGAGAGTTGAGCCTGTTCAAGAACTTACCCAGAAGCCTCAAAATTTAATCTATGCAAATCTTCCCAATGACATCCTTGACTTAATGCTTAGATATTACAACCACTATCATTGGTGCCCACAGGTATTTCTGAAATGGATCCTGGGAGACTGAAATGTCATCAAAATAGCTGATGGCCTCACGCAAATAAATATTTGGATTTTTTAAGGGGGGGGGGGGGGGGGGGGCAGGGATGAGATTGTGCTTCAAGGCAAAGATAAAGTTTCATTTTTCTTCCAAATAGGAAAAAGAAAAGAAGCTGTGTTTCTTAAACAAACAAGAGGCCAGACCTGAGGCTTCCCATAGAGTACTGGGAAAGGGATGGAAGAAATCTCAAGGAGGATAGGGAAAAGGAGACAACAACTAACTTCTTTCTAGCAACAAACAATAACTTGACTGCTCAGGGGTGAACTGCCATAACTATGGGGAGACAAGAGATAGAAAAAGTCACAGCATGCTGGTGAATTCTTTGTTCAAAATGGTACAAATTCCTACTTTGGGGATATTGGAGAAATGGAGACTGTCCTCTAGGATACAAGAGCCTTTCCTTGTTTTCTTCCAAATTCTGAAATACTTGAGTGTGATTAAATTATTTTAGGCATTTTTTTTTTTTAAGTGTCACATTCCATCTCAGAGATACAACATTCTAGGGCCATTTCCAACTCCATCTTAAAAGCTAACATGCTTTACAAGAATGCAGATTACATGATGCTCCTGTTAAAAGAATTATAAACTTGGTATTTTTTATTAGGAGTGTGCATGTCATTTTTGTTATTACAATAACAATAATGAAAATTGTCATTTTCATTATTATTATTGCAATAACAAAAATGACAAATAATAATAATGAAAATAGAAAAGAAAATGATATTTTGTTTTTGAAATAAAGGGGAAAACTGAAAAAGAAAAGTTCTGGCTATAACTTTTGTGTTTCTTACTCAGTTCTGATGACACTTGGGGAGATTATACCCCCAATGGAGGGCACTAAGTGTGCCAATTTTTGAAATGTTTAGATAAAGGGAACCGATTGTAGAAGCAATTGAACATTGTGGTTTTAAGAAAAGCTTCATACACATTCACAGCTACAACTTCTTTATCTTCCGTCCAATTTTCATAAAACCATTATGTCCCTCCACAGGCTTACCAAACCTGCCAATTTACAGAAAGATTGGGTGAAGGATCCTGATGGTATAAGACGTTAGCTTGAAAATACATTTCCAGCTGTAACATTTGTATATTCCATCCTGTTTACAAGATATTTGGCAGGAAGGTATCACATATCTTCCCTGTCATCTCTGCCAAA